>VZRZ01004128.1:12481-24319 GCA_013398175.1 Climacteris rufus | reverse complement strand
AACAACAGAGCAGGAATCCAAAACCACGGGGCAAAGAACGTCCACCTGCAAGCGGGAGGTTGTTTTTCTCCTAAAGTGTGTATCAGTCGTGCCTAGCCAATAATGTGTAAAGTAGTAATTTAGAGGCCAACGAGAGAGTAACACAAGTAGCAGTGATGTGTTATAAAGAGGGCTGTAATAAATGAATAAATGGCGTTTTGGCCCTTGGCTTGTGAACATGTCGCGTTGTCCGTCTCTACCTGCGACGCTCTCTGCCCTCCCCGAGCTCTGTGGTGAGCAGTGTGACCCTTGGGAAGGCTGTCCTGCGTTATTTCTGCCCACACACAGATGAGTTTCCTGCCTGGAGGCAGCAGCCGCCCCAGGAGCAGCAGGAGGCAGGGCTGGTGGCGCTCCGCGCGATGGGTTCTGACAGCTCTCACAAACTTTTACCTTGAGGAGCTCGGGAGAAAGCAGCTGTCTGTTCCTGTACAGCACAAAACATGTTACCTGAGAAGACTAATTCAATTAGACCATGAAATGGGCAGGGTTTCAATAGGAAAAACAGATTTCCAGCATTACTTTCATTTTTTTGCTCTTTTTATAGCAGAGCTTTTTGGTGGCTTTCCTTCATGCCTTGAATATTCCCAAGGCAGAAACAAAGTCTCCAACTCCCCAAATATTAAAGCTAAGAGGGTGAAGACACAGGGGTAGGGAGGGGGATTGTGTCCTGTTATAGAGGCAGAAATGCAGAGCAGCCACAGCAAAGAACAAAACACAGGGAGAGAGCAAAGCTCGGGGGTGCTGCTGGTCCATGGCTGGGGTTCAGATCACAGGGGTGTCAACAAATCCCAAAAAATGCTCTTCCACCTGCAATCCATGGAAATTACATGGGTAGGTTCATGCTGGTGGAGACCTCAGAGCCCTTTCCGGTGCCTAAAGGGGCTCCAGGAGAGCTGGAGAGGGGCTGGGGACAAGGGATGGAGGGGCAGGACACAGGGAATGGCTCCCAGTGCCAGAGGGCAGGGTTGGATGGGATATTGGGAAGGAATTGTTCCCTGGGAGGGTGGGGAGGCCCTGGCACAGGGTGCCCAGAGAAGCTGTGCCTGCCCCTGGATCCCTGGCAGTGCCCAAGGCCAGGCTGGATGGGGCTTGGAGCACCAGGGACAGTGGGAGGTGTCCCTGCCATGGCAGGGGTGGCACTGGATGGGCTTTAAGACCCTTCTGGTCCAAACCATGCAACAATCCAATGATCCACAACAAACAGGAGGGGTTTAGTGCACTCACCGTGGACAGAACATTTCCAGGTAGTTTGGGGTCCCCAGCACTGCAAAGACAGAGATCCCACAGGGACATCCAGGGGTTCTGATGGAGCCATCATTCCCAGGATATCCCTCCTGGCTCGGGAACAGGCTGCAGGCAGCCCCACGAGCAGCAATATAGCTGTGCTGTGCTGCAGTGGGCATTCCAGTGAGGATACAGGAGTTGGGTTTTCCACTCACTTGTAATGAGATCCAGTCGAGGCTGCTCCCAAGCACAAAATCTATTTAAAGGATATTCCGAGGATTCTCAATGAAGTTACATTATCTCAAGTTAACATCCCTTTAAAAGCACATAATTCACTCTTAACCCTTCCAGTCTTAGATGCTCTAAGGAAAGCCACAGCCTATTTCCTGCTATTTAACAGTCCAACCAAGCCCCAGCACACACTACACAACCTATTTTTCAATAAACAGGATTTTCATGCCACACTAACACCCAGCATGGTCCCAAATAAATATCCCTCATTTATTTTACTGGGTGGGAAAAGGAGCAGACTGAAATTCACCCAAGCTCCATCATCATTATAAGCATTCAGCAAATGTCTCTGAAAAGTTATGGGAATTCTTTAACCAGGAATAACGGGATGGTTCCTCTTGCTGATGTCTCTGCAGCCTCTCACTGCAGGCAGGGGCTCCCAGCTCCAGGGGTGCCCCTCCACGGGGCTGATTCCTTAATTACCCCACCAAGATCCCCATGGAAACTCTTCTACAACATTTATTGCCTCTCTAAAAGGGAAAGAAAAGAGACACTTCACACCTCAGGCGTGGAACGTTGGTGCATGAGCTGGAAGAGGAGCGAGACCCCCGAGCTGTGGACTGGGAAAGAGTCTTGAGAAGAAACAGAGGAGCTGCTGCTCTGCATCTCCTGGAGTCCATCAGCACCACCACCACAATTGCCTGCCAAAACATCCTGCAGAAGTTTCAGTTTCTGCTGATAACAGGGCTTGTGTTGGCTCCTGGGGTGCTGGGCCAGCTGTACCCTGTGGGTCTGGGGCATCAAGGGGAGCCAGAATTCAGCCCTGAGAGGAGCAGCAGCACCACGGACACAGCCAGGCCTCAGCAGCACAACCAACAGCTTCAGACATTCTCTGACTGCAGAAACAGAAACCATTTCATTTCCTTGTCAAAGCAAAGGAACAAAACCCAGCTCTCCATATTCCCCAATATACACAGAGAGACACACACAAAATAAACAGCTCCCAGGAGTTTTGTGGCCCTTTGTCTGATCCATTCGAGAAGGATTAATTGACCCAAAATTTGGGAAATAATGTCAGAATGACTGGCAGAGTATTTACTATCCATCAGAACTAATTCCCTCCGTGGGAGCTATTACAGGGCTCCCAGAACGAGCGGCCTCACCTGCAGCAGATGCAATCAGAAGCCAAGGCTGAGCACACAGACACACAGCACGTAATTTCCTTCTCATCTGACCCTCCAACTTGGTAATTTTCTCTTTTAGAACATTTTATGAAGAGGAGGGAAGATGATGAGCAAGGTAAGGAAGAATAGGTAACAGGAGATAATAATAAAAAGAGTCAGAAAAAGGTGAAATATAATCTACCACAAACAGCAGCACAAGGACTTCAGGCATTACATGGACAAAGCAGGAGCAGAATCTACATTCTCAAAATGAACATTTCCTTGCCTTGTGTGTCCTTTCTTTTCACTTATTTCAGAATATATTTTTTAAGGATCTATTTCAGCAGAAGAAAACTATCTTCCTTCCTGTAAGTACCTCATGTTCCTCTGGGTAAAGTGATATTGCCCAGCCATTCGGTGCAACAGTTCAGCAGGTTCTGGTGCTGCAGAAAGGGCACTGGGTGGGGAAATGACACAGGCAGGTATGAAAGTGCTCAGCAAGAGTCAGCTCATCTTAATTTCAAGTTTCCTGTGATCTGCTGTACTCTGACATGTATATTAAATCACAGCAGCAAAAACATTGCTGTCAGTCCTTCTGGCATCACGTTCAAAGTCTGACGTGTGATGATGGGGATTTACTTGAAATTGGTTTGTATATTTGTGGAAAAAAAATTAAATATACCATTTTGGTAAGAAAATAAATGCAGTGAAAGATATTTCATCTTCCTAAACACAACATGGAACTGAAATACTTTTTGGTCTTTTTGTCTTATACTTCCTCTTATTCCCTAAAGCTTCTTTCCTTACTTCAGCCACGAGAACATGGGTGAAGTGAATTGCTCTTAACTCACATAACTCTGATTACTGATGGATTTTTACAGCTGAAAACCACCTCAAAGCTGGATCAAACCTCTCCTTGTCTTCAGGCAACCTCATCTCCCTTCATGTGGTTCCCCCAAGCAAGGCATCCTCATTCCATGGCAGGAAGGAGCAGAGGATTTGCCCTCAGTGTCACAGCTCCTAAAGGAGGTTTTGTCCTGGCTGATGTCTGTCCTGACAGAAAACTGCTGGGGTTCTTACCAAAAAATCCATGAAACCTGGATTCCCATCAGAAATCCAGCCCCTTACACCAATCCTTTTAAAAGTAATGACACCACCAGAAAGACTTTCAGAATAGCAGAGCAGGCATCTAAAAGAGGTTTTTGGAAAGCCTGTGCATGGATCTTCCCACTCTGAACCACGCAGGGACCACAGGGAGCCTCTGCTCTGAGGATGGAGAGCAGCAGCACCCCTCAACCTGGAGCCTTTAAAGAGCCCATGGAAAAGGCTCTGCAAGGTGGAGGGAGGGAAAGCTGAGGCTGGAGAAACCTCCAGCAACATTACCCACACCACAGCTCGCTCAGGAGTGTAAATAAATAGGAATATTGTGATTCCCACTGCTGCACTCGCTTCCAGTCTCCAAGGACACCTAGCACGTGCATTTCTTTCACTCTGAATAGATGATCAGCAAATTAAAATACTTTCATTAGGCTCCTTTGTTTGAAAGGGAACAATTGTGCTGAGCTCCCAAGGACTGCAGCTGAGGAACAACATCCCAGAACCACCACCCAGACCATTTCCAGTTCTGGTGCAGCAGGACCCTTTCCAACTGAGTATTTCTTCAATTTCCTTGTTAATCCTACCAAGGCAATAAAATTCAGAACTTTTTTTTGGTAAATTCATGGAAACTGTGTGGGAAAGGAGAGATGAGGGGAGAGGAGAGAGGAGCAACAGGATATTCCCTAGGGATGTATGGAAGGATCATTTTAACACAGGCAGCGGGATAGGGGGGTTCTGCCCTGCTCAGGTGAGACCCCACCTGCAGAGCTGCCCCAGCACAGGGAGCACCTGCAGAGAGCCCAGAGGAGGCTCCAGGGTGAGCAGAGGGACGGAGCAGCTCTGCTGCGAGGAAAGGCTGGGAAAGATGGAATTATTCAGCCTGGAGAGGAGAAGCCTTGGGGTGAGCTCACTGTGGCCTTGCAGTGCCTGAGGGAGCTACAAGAGAGATGGAGAGAGACCACTGACAAGGGATGGAGGGACAGGACAAGGGGGAACGGCTTCAGATGGAAAGAGAGCAGATTCAGGTCAGATATTAGGGATAAATCCTTCCCTGGGAGGGTGGGGAGGCCCTGGAATAGAATTCCCAGAGAAGCTGTGGCTGCCCCATCCCTGGCAGTGCCCAAGGCCGGGCTGGACAGGGCTGGGAGCACCAGGGACAGTGGGAGGTGTCCCTGCCATGGCAGGGGTGGCACTGGGTGGAATTTAATGCCCCTTCCAACTCAAACCATTCTGGAATTCTATGATTTTGCTGATCCCCCACCCCAACTTCCCAAACACCCTGGTTCCCAAAGGAACAAGGGAATTTCTGCAGCACAAAAACGAGTGAGAGCCCAGACACCTCTCTGAGGTAATTTTTGTAGGTATTTACAAGAGACCTGCAGGGAGGTGCACTTCCAAAATTTGAATTCACACTGCTTAAAGTTTTTGTTTCAGTTGTTACCTGTGTAACTTTCGGCCTCGTTAAATGATAAAATACAGTTTTTCAATAAACTCAGCTAATAAATGCAGAGATGCTTCTGTGTTCCCTTGAAAAAATAAGATCTTCCATGTGACTACAAGCTGGGGATGTAAAAAAAAAATCCCAACAAAGCATAAACCCAAACAGTTCCCAGAGAAAGGCTGCATGCTCCTTTTTTAACACATGAAAAATTATCACAATCAAATTCCATTGTAAAATGCACTTCTGAGTTTGTTTCACCAGCCTTATTACCTACACTACTGGGATATTTTTATTTTTCATGATGTAGGAGCAAGTATCTAAATGAGAGGAAAATTGATGATATACAGCTGGCAAATGGCTATGAAAAATAAGGGGCCAAAATTTATCTCCATCGTTACATACAATGCAGCTCATGTGCTGTAAACAGATACTGTAACAGAATAAATCAGAATGGCACCAATGATCATAATCCTGATTCTTTATGGTCCAGCCTAGAAACCAGGATCCCGTTTTTCTGGGCATTGTGAGGAACAGAGCAGAGGAGACAGGTGGTGAGCAAATAACCTGTGTGATGGGCAGGGGTGGAAAGGCAGAATGGCAAAGGGAGACAGGACAGGGGGAAAAGGAGGGAACAGGAGCAGGAGTCACACAGACATTTCCAGGAGGAAAAGGCTGCAGTGTAAATCCAGAGCTCACTGCAGGACAGGGAATCCACACAGGGAAAAGGGCTCCTGGTTCCTGCCTGGGAATGGATGTGCATTCACCAACAGCCCATTCCTGTCACACCAACCGAGGCACAAAATCCCCACTGCAGGGGAAGCTGCCTCACAGGAGGGCAAATCAGCAATTCTGAGAGACAGGGCAGCTGCAGATGGATTATGGAGAGGTTTCCATCCCATAGCTGTGCCTCCCAGGAGGGACCTCCCAGCTTTATGGGGTTTGTTACCTGCCCAGCCTTGCCCCAGCCATCAGCTCCACCCCACGGACCTGTCTGCTCCAGGGGCAGCTCACAGTCATGGGATGAAGAGCTGGAGGAGGGAATGAGCCCATCCTCAACATCCCTTCAACCCAAAGTGAGCCCATCCTCGACATCTCTTCAACCCAAAATAAGACCATCGCTAACATCCCCTCAACCCAAAGCGAGACCATCCTGAACATCCCTTCAACCCAAAATGAGCCCATATTTAACATCCCTTCCAACCCAAAATGAGACCATCCTGAACATCCCTTCCACCCAAAATGAGCCCATCTTCAACATCCCTTCAACCCAAAGTGAGACCATTTTTAGCATCCTTCCAACCCCAAATGAGCCCATCTTCAACAACCCTTGCACCCAAAATGAGCCCATCCTGAACATCCCTTCAACCCAAAGTGAGACCATTTTTAACATCCCTTCAACCCAAAATGAGACCATCTTTAATATCCTTTCTAACCCAACATGAGCCCATCCTCAACATCCCTTCCAACCCAACCTCTCTGTGATTCCACGATTCTCTGTGCTGCTCACCCAGCCTCCTCTGCTCATCACACATTTGACCTCAGGGAAGAAGTAACTGTGAAAAACAGGCCTAGGAAGAGAGAACATTTATTTTCTGGCATAAATATAATAATAATACAGTAAAGTCTGGCTCAGAAGCCGAGGGCTTATGTATTTCACATTATGTATATTATATATTTAAATTCGTGGAAATGTTTACTTAGATACTTATATTTCATGGGCTATAAAACAATAATAACCAACTCCAAATTAGTCATTTCCTTTCAGATAATAAAGTCACAATGAGAAAAAATTTGTAGCTTCCAGTTGTTCCAACCAGTGTTTGAAACAACATGAAAATCTCTTCAGCAGTCATTACAGCATAATTGCTTTGGAAAGCTGCAAGAGAATTACCACAGCTTTTTGTTGCTGTTTGTTTTGCTAAAGGAAAGTTAATTTTATTCCCAATTATTAACTATTTCCACCTCCTCATTCTTACAAAACAGAGAGGCGAACTGGGAGTTTCTGTTCAATGTTACAGAATCGTTAAGGTTGGGAAAGAACTCCAAGATCACCAGGTTCATCTTTGATGATCACATTCTAGCAAACCATTTTTCTACAAATTGCATCATTCAGCTCATTCCTCTTGAACCTTGCAGAGAGCAGCTCAGCTCTGCCAAAATACATTGCCTTAAGTTTGCTGCCAGTGTATATTCTGTGGTAAACTAAATATCCACGTGCAGCTTTGCAGTCCCAGTTTGGTGTTAAGCACATGAATGATGCATTTCCTTCTGTAAACACAAAAGTACTTAAAATATAATTAGCACTGGTATTTTTTACCGATGTATATTGGCACAATTATTTGGCATTTATAAACATCATTATATTTTATCTAATTAGGAGACTATTTCATTTCTGTTATTTGGGGGATACTCCTGTATTCCTGTCTAATGCTGAGGCACTTGGGATGCCAGGAGGGATTTCTCTGGCAGCTTTAAGAAGCTTTTTTTAGGAAAAGCAAATGTGAAGTACTCTTGCTGAAAGACAAAAACCTGATGTTCGAGTACAAGCCTGAGACTGGAATGTCTTGTTCCTATCTGTGGTAGGAATTCCCTGTGGTAATTTGAAATACAAGCAGGGCAGGCAGCATTCCCTGCTTCCCAAGCCTTGCCTGGCTTTGGGGCTCTTCCAAGCACAACGTGGTTGGTCCTGTCCTCCCCAAAAGCTGCAATTCCTGCTGCTCCTGAAACCGTGGAAGGAACATTTTTAGAATCCCAGAGTGGTTTGGGTTGGAAAGGACCTTAAATCCCACCCAGTGCCACCCCTGCCATGGCAGGGACACCTCCCACTGTCCCTGGTGCTCCAACCTGGCCTTGGGCACTGCCAGGGATCCAGGGGCAGCCCCAGCTTCTCTGGGCAGCTGTGCCAGGGCATCCCACCCTCCCAGGGAGGAATTCCTTCCTTACAAACCCTCTTTTGGGAGGCTACAGACCCAAGAAGTCAAACCTGTTCATGCCCAGCCCATTGCATGCCCAGTGAACCCAGTCAGCAAATAAAAAGCCAAAATAACACCACTGCACTCAGGTGTTGAGGACAGGATGCCCCAGTGGTGCAGAGACCTCATCATAACAAAGAAAATATCTCTGTTTGGGGCTTTCTTTTGGTGTTTGGGCATCATCAGAAGCCTTACACATCATGCAGCACCACAAGAACTCCAAAGAGGTGATGTCCCCTTGCTTCTGCTTCTTCTACATTAAGAAACACTCCCCAACTTAGAGAATTTCAGAAAAATATGTTCAATATTTAGGCAACACCCTGGTTTCTCCAGGAGCTTGCAGCAGCAGCCAACACCTAAGTCAGTATGATTCATTGGATCAATAATTCTAAGGTCTTGTACCTAAAAGGTTGAAAAATGTGATATAAGCTGGCAGAAGAGAAATGATGGTAATGTTCAGCAAAATGGTTAATGAGGCTTGGAAAAAGCAGACTTTTGGGGGAGAGAAATATGTACAGGTTTAACCTTGCACAGAGCTCCAGCAGAACATTCCCTCCTCAAGGTTAACTCTGCAACCCCCACAAACACCTTTATTTTTTCAATATTTTCACACTTTTACTGGCTGGCCTTTCCCTTTCCCCGTTTCCATGCACTGGAGGACGTGGCCTCTTTTCCAGCTCCCAATATCCCTCATCATTTCCTGCTGAATGCTTGATTTCAGTAGCTCAGTTACATAAGGGCACAGAAATGAGGTGTTTTTCCTTCTCCCCTCACTGGAGTTTTGCTTTTAATTCCTTCTTTTTCCTTCCATCCTTTACCATCCAACTCCAAATAGAAAAAAATTCCTTTCCCAGATCCCTACTTCCTCACACTTTCACTTCCCTCAGATAACAAAATACCATTTTATCCTCCAGTATTTGTGCTCAAAGCAAAGCAAATCAGTGATGCTGAGAGCCAGAGAGGTGATTTTTGAGACCCCTTCCAACCCAAACCATTCCATGATTCCATGACAGTCAAATCCCCACTTTGCCCCCGCTCAGACCACCCGCACTGCAGCATCCCCAGGATATTTTTTCTTTCAAATACACAATTTCCCCTTGGTTCCTCCACCTGCCAGAGGCTGAACCCAGGGAATGTGAGTTTAAATCACTGAAATATTCCATGGTTTGTCCTGTATTTGTCAGCCTCCATTAGCAGGAGATCTCCCTGGAATCCCAGAGCCTCCACAACCCCGGAGCTGCACATCCTCCTCCCTGCAAAGCACCCTGTCCACGGTGGAGACAATTACATGTTTCTGATCTCATTTCTGTAACTCACTTCCCTATTTAATCAACAATTATCCCTAATGAACTTTCCTCTGCTCGTTCAAACTCAGCAGTTTCTCTTTCCCAGTGAGAGACAGAAGGGAGAACCCGGTGGCACTTGGCATATAATGTTTTATGAAGTGATTTCTGAATAATCACACTTGAATTTTAAAGCTGTTTAACAGCCAGAGCAAATGGCAGGCAAAGGAACTGAAGTGAGCAGTATGACCTATGAAAATGATGCAAATTCATTTGGAAAAATCCATTATTAGGGAAAGGTCTCCTCACCACAGGTCTATAAATCACGCAGGGAAAATGCAGCACAATTGGAGAGGCAAATAGTTGTATAATTCTGTATCTCTGCAGTCATCTGAATGGGAATAATGGTGTAGGCAAAAAGAAATATTTTTGTCCTGGTTGAAGATGCATGAAAATATGGGCTAGGTTATGAATGACCCTGTTATTTGCAATCTCTCAGATAAATAACTCGGAGATTGCTTTGCATGGACACCTGATTTAATCCAGAGCCCGAATTGTAAGGCCAAGCTAATCCCCCTGCTCCAGGGACTGCAGAGGGATGGGGAGCAGCTCCTGGGCTGTCCCTGCTGAGCAGGGCAGGCTGCTGGGAGAACAGGAGCACACACTTCCAAGCTCTGCTGAATTTTCAGGCAAACACCAGGTGCAATTACCTTATCTACAACAGAGGGGGTTTAATAAGCAAAAATAAAAAGCAGAGCTGAGTAATTTCAAAAGAGTTCTGAGTTGTTTTTCTTCCCCAGGTACAATCCTGGAAGCACATGCTACGGGCATTTTAATGGAATTATTGCCAATTGTAACACACCAAACATGTACTGCAAATATTAAAACACTGTGTAAGTACAGGGACAGAAGTGTAAACTACTCCTTGTATGTATTTATTTTCCAACACATGAACCTGCAGTCCCAGCCACGTCAGACCAGCTCAGACCTGTGAATTATCTGATCAATAACAAACAAGAATGAAAGTATTTTCAGTTCACTGGCAAAAGTCAAGGAACAGAGAAATAATAACAGCAGCAGTGATTCAATCAGAGGGAGCTGTAGTAGGTGGCACAAAAACGTAGGACAAATGTCAAGCACACAGACAAATGGCCCTGCTGAAGTGAAAAACCAGGAGTTATCACAGCATCTTTGGAAGGGCTCTGTGGGTCAGCCTCCTCCTCTTCCCCAAGAGGAGCTCTTGGTGGAAGAAAAAAATTACTCATGGAAGCCAAATCATGTGAGGCTGCAGCATTTGTCAAATTCATGGTCCCAATTTTTAAGCCACGGTCACATCGACCTTCCTGTCATTTTTACTGGAAAACAAAGAAAGGAAAAACCACAGAGCTTTGGAGCAGGCAAGAGGACCTGCTTTGTAAATCCCTGGGTTTGCAAATTCCTCTTTGCTTAGCAAAAAGATTTTTCTTCCTCTCAGTTTAAATTAATGAATAGACAAATACGTTCCAACTGTAGGAGTGAGCCAATGGTCTCACAAGAAGGAAACACTTCATTCTGACTATGGACAGGAAAAGACAAATCAGAACAGGCTTTGGGGGTTTTTTTAGTGCCAGAGATTTACTATAAATATTCTTTCCACCATTCTTAAGTGGAGGTTAAATAGGGAGTGCAGCAGCATCTCCTGGAGCAGCACTGCTGCCCCTCAGCAGAGCTGAGCCCAGGCCTGGTGGGGCTGCCTGGGGAGGGCTGGGCGCTCCTTGCTGGAGAGAAAAGCTGTGGGAAGGACGTGGTTGTGGTCCCAAAGCTCGGCCCAGCTGAGCCCAGCTCAGGGCACAGCCCAGCTCAGCCTGTCCTGGCACTGGGCAGAGCAGGGAGAGGAGGGGGAAGAGACCAAGATCTGCAGGAGCCACGAGAAGGGTCCTGGGCAGAAAGTGTGCAGGGGTGAGGGACAGGAACAGGGATGGGACAGGGACAGGAGCAGGGACAGGGAACAGGGATGGGGACAGGAGCAGAGACAAGGACGGGAGAGGGGACAGGGACGGGAGAGGGGACAGGAGCAGGGACAGGGATGGGACAGGGAACAGGGACAGGGAACAGGGACAGGGAACAGGGACAGGGAACAGGGGACGGAGCAGGGACAGGAGCAGGGACAGGAGAAGGGACAGCAGCAGGGACAGGGGACAGAAGCAGGGACAGGGGACAGGCACAGTGCTCCAGGCCAAGGGCAGAAACACCAGAGCTCATCAGGCAACTGCACAAAGCTCCCCCAGACAGCCCCGACTGATGTGGGGACACCATCCCAGGGCTGCCACTGCTGCAAATGAGACAATTTGAACATCTTTTTAACTCACCTTAGTCGGGTTTGTTCGCCTTTGCCCAGCGGAGGGGAA
>VZRZ01004128.1:0-11766 GCA_013398175.1 Climacteris rufus | reverse complement strand
AACAGGGTTAATTCAGAAAGGTCTTTTATAGTCTTTTCATGAGCGGGGGGCAACTGGCCAGGAGGGGAGGAAATCTGCCACTATTGTTGGTGAGTCCCCTTGGCTGTGTTCAGGAGGGAGTGTTCAGGACTGATCATTCTTCTCGCTTCAGTGCACTCCTCTCCGCCTGGGCAGAACCTGTTCCAGCGGGTGCACCTTGCAGGCAACACTTGACAAGCGTCCCACCTTAACCAGGCCAGGATTTTTTAGTGCAAAAGTCCTCTTTTAGGGTTTCAGTCTGTCAATGATTGTGAGGCAGATCTCTCCGAGCCCTCCCAGCCACCCCTGTGGGTAGGGCTGCAGATATTTTTTGAATTATTGTTATTATTAGATACCTGAACAGGGCCATCTTTTTGTTTCTTGTGGAGTTCAGGTATTTCCCCACTTCAGAAGTTATCACCAGAGGATTTACCCAACCTACAGAAATCCCTGTGGACAAGAAATCCCAAGTGCATCAGGCATCAGGATGTGGGAAGCTGTCACTCACAGATTTACTGGATGAATGCTTTCCAAGTGCTTTACAACCAGGTGCTCTCAAAGCACTTGGGTCTCACTACACAGCAACAGACATAAATCCCATCCTTTTATCCAGGTGTATTTGTCTGCTCCTTCACTTCACAATTTTCTTAGTTGGATTAAGCAGTGCTTGTTGATCTGGTGCTTTCTTCACCTCGTGCATTCAAAGATACTCCACAGAAAAAAGCTACTGGAAAAGTGAGAACCTTCAATGAAATCATCTTCCCAGGGGTGCTGCTCCCACATCACTTCAGGGGTGCTGCTCCTACATCTGCCTCTCCAGATCTCTGCTGAGGGTGAATCCTGCTCGAATCAAACCCATTCATGGGTGTGAAACACTCTCTTATCCATCACATCCTCCACAAATATTCCTCAGTGCATCCAATAATAAGAATGAAAAACATCTTTCCTTCCAGCCCTGTGCTGGGCCCTGCAGGGTTCTGTTCAGCCCTTTCCCAAATGATAAGTGGGGGGAAAGTTTGAATCCAGACCTGGAAGCATTGCCAGGGAAGGCAATGGGGTTCTGCTTGAGTTCAGCTAATTGTCAGTAATTTTCTCCTTTCTTGTCCAGTGTGATGCAAATGCTGTGGAGGAGCAATCAGGCTGCTCAGAAATTACACAGTGAGGAGAAAATGGGAGATTCCTTATGGGTCTGGGCCACCTTGAGGGGCAGCTCTAGTCTTGCACAGATTTAAAAGGAAACTTTTCAGAATTTCTGCTTATCTGCCAGCACCAGAGCCCTGGGAACATCAGGGCTCTCACACAACCCCAAAATACCCTCACCTGCCTGATGTTCCCCTGGGAGACTTGGCCACACTGGTGCTGGAAATGCATCACACCCAAAAAAATTAAAAAGTCGATGCTTTTCCTCCCCTTCCAGTGCCACAGTCCCTGGAGACACCTGGAGATTTTTCTCTTCAGTTTTGTCTTACCTGCTTTTTGATCCCTGTGGAGAGAACAGACCACACCTCTGCTGATCGATCACAAATACCTCTGCTGATCAATCACAAGCACCTCTGCTGATCAATCACAAGCACCTCTGCTGATCAATCACAAGCACCTCTGCTGCTGCCCAAGGGGACACACAGACAGACAGACAGATGGACAGAGCTGGAAGTGGCACCAGAAGGGCACAGCAGAGCCTGCACACTCTGCTCCCACAGAATGTGCTTTAGAAACCCACTGGGTGGGCTTTAATAGCCCTTCCCACCCAAACCATCCTGGACTCTTGTCCTGCTGGGCTGTTCGACCAATTCCTTTTGGGATCCTGTGGAAAGGGCTCTGATGCTGATGAGGAAAACAAAAAGGCTTTTCCCACCCCTGTTCTGATTGACATCCACTTTGAACTGCTGTGCCCATGGTGTCCAACCACATTCTCCATGCTGTGGTGGGCAGAGCTGCTCCCACTTCTGGTTTATAAGGAGAGATCTACAAGAATATTAAACTCCTTTTCTTCTTCTCTCATCCAAAGCTGTAATTTTCCAGCTAGGGCAGAATTCTTTCAATTCTAAGTTTCTAAGGATGTAATCTTGTCCTTTTTATTGTTATTCATCCTATTTTCATTACTGCAGCCCTCCCAGTCAAATCCTTCCTCCCATCCACCAAACCTCCCCTGCACCAGCAATTCCTCCCAGCTTTTGTGGCACTGCAGATTTCATCAGCTCAATTCCAGCCTCCAAACCCTTCCTAATGAGCTCTAATAACTCCAGCCCTACAGTGCAGCTCTGCTTTTAGCATAAACCACACCTAATTAAACCGTGCCAGTTTCCCCCTGCCCTACAAAGAGGTGCTAAATATAAATGACTGAGCACAACGAGGTTCTCTCTGCTCTGACCCCGGGTGGGTTCTGCAGCTCTTCCCGCACCTGGAGAAGGGAATTGGCCTGGAATTGCAGGTGCTGGAGGTGCAGGGAGGCTGCAGGGTGGCCCTGGCAGCTCCCACAGCTCCATCACCCTGTGGCTTCAGGCCGAGGTGTAACGCACTCAATTAATTTTGTTGCACGCCAGGACATTCAAACGGATATGGACTGATTAATTAACATCCCTGGGATGCTTCTCCTTTGTAAGCAAGCGCACTGAGAATTAATTTGGGTGCCTTGTTATGTAGGCACACACATAAAAGCACTCAGGGGTGACCTGGCACATTAATGGCACTGCAGAGGGTCAGGCAGGGATTAAAACAACACCCAGGGAGCAGCAGGCAGAGAGCTGGGGGAGCCTGCAGTGGCACAGGGAGAGGGGCTCCATTCACTCAGTCAAGGGCATGGAGAGCCCCAGGACAGGGCTGGGTGGGATATTGGGCAGGAATTGTTCCCTGGGAGGGTGGGGAGGCCCTGGCACAGGGTGCCCAGAGAAGCTGTGGCTGCCCCTGGATCCCTGGCAGTGCCCAAGGCCGGGCTGGACGGGGCTGGGAGAGCCTGGGACAGTGGGAGGTGTCCCTGCCCATGGCAGGGATGGGATGGGATTTAAAGTCCCTTCCCACCCAAACCCTTCTGGGATTGTGTGACAAACACAGCTTGCAGGGAGCTCTCCCCAGGCCCTGCAATTGCCATTTCCTACTGATTTCAGTGCCAAATATTTGATAATTCTCCAGCTGCAGAGTGTGGCTTTGCTGTGAGCACCATGAAGCCCGTGAGGTTACCCACAGCCTGTGCCCATCCCGGGGCAGAGCAGGGGTTGGGGAGGCTTTGCAGGACAATTCAGGAGGTGCAAACCATCCCCTGAGCCCTGCTGGCCTCGGGGCTGTGCCAACCAACCCCACTGCTGTGCCTGCCCTGTGCACAGCGATTTATTCCTTTATATCCACACGAGCAGGACCCAGCACTGCCTCCTGCCCCATCTCCCAGGCTCTGTCACTGCTCCCTGTGGAGTGGCTCGACCTCCCTCAAACCCAAAGTGAGGCAAATATAAAAAAAAAAACATTTAAAAACCATGAAAACCTCCTGCACTGCAGCCCAGGGCTGGGATTGCCCCACAGGCTCTCATTTCCTTGGGAATGCTGCTCTTCCCAGGCATCCTCTGCAGCCCAGGACGGCACATCTGACCTGCACACCTCCACACAGGAGACAGCAGTGCCACTGCAGGGCATGGCACAGAAAACACAAACAAAAACAAACAAAAACCGCTGGAATACCTCAGCTGCCAGCTCTGATGCATTATGTTTTCCTGCAGCAGCCCTCAGCATAGTCTGAGCTTAATATTAAATCAACTGTTGGTTATAATTCAAGATACAATATTTAATAATTCACTGCGTAAATTGCAGTGTTATCCTGTGGAAAAGAATGACTCTATTGCAACATCCCCAGCCTCAAAACTCCTTGCCCCCTCACGCCAGGAAATCAGCTCCCCAGAGCAGCCTGGAAACCCAATGTATTCCCTTCCCCATCCTGAAATGGTTTCTGTAGCACATCATTTTTCTTTTTGAAGGATTTCCTCTGTTTTGACAAGTAAATAAATGTCCAGCTTTCCGCTCCCTTTAGTGCCCAAAAGAAAGGGAAGAAAGAGAAGGCAAGGGGGAGAGGCCCTGCAACAGGTTTGTGAATATTCGTTCTTCATTCGATGCAACACAACAGGGACACTTTATAAACTAATCCAGCTCTGCAGCCGTGGCACTGCTGCCTTCAGTTCTGGGTTATTGGATAATTTGTCAGTTCTGGCACTTTGGCAAGTAATCAAGTAAGGAACAACTACTGGAAGCAGAAGAAAATTATTGAATCAGGTTCTTCCTCCTCCTGCTTGTATTCTAAGCATAAGCTGATTTTAAACAAAACAGTGTTGGCAGAAACAAAATAACCTCCAGGATTTATGAAAGACACAGCACTAAAATAAGATGCTTGTGTTGAAGGGGGGGTTGATTTGGCTTTTTTCCCCCTCCTTTCTCCCCAGATAGATCACTTTCCATTAAACGCTTTGAGCTAAACATGAAAAATCTTAATCCCTACTCAGGTAAAGCTTCACTTTGCATAACTGGTAGCTGGGAGGGAAAAGAACATCAGAGTGACTCGGGTTCAGCTCTGGCTGTGAGCACAGCCCCGGCTGCAGCTGCTCCCAGGGAATTTTCCTGCACCTAAAATTGAAGCCACAGTTCAGCCCCTGTACCTGCCCTGCCTCCCTGCAGCTCAGTGCGGGGGGAAAGGGAGATTCCCAGGGCAGGGGCAGAGCTGGGAGCTGATGCTGCTGTTGGCTGTCTGCCCCAGAGCATCCCTGGAACACTTCCTGAGCATCCCCGGGGCACAGGAAGCTCTGCTGCACCTCAGGGTTCAAGGAACTCACCAACAAATCAGGATTTCTACCCATGCACTGGAGGGGGGAACAGGCAAAATTGTGTGGTGCACTGAGATACAAAATCATCAATGGTCACCCAGCCCTTGGACTTTGTTTAAGAAATGAAGTGGTACTCACGAGGTTTTAGCCTTTTAAATGATCATGAGAGATGAGCTGGTTCTACAAGAGCAGGAAAACCATCAGACAACAAAAGCTTCTGCATCAGGTGCTCGTTTCTGTCCTGCTCTGCCTGTCCCTGTGTCACCACCACCAGAGAAAACCAGAAAATCCAGAACACAGATTCTGAATGTGGAATTCTCTCACTGCTGGTCCTCGATGAAGGAGAGAAATCACCATCCCAAACGTATGGAATTGACAAAGAAACAGCTGCTCAAGTGTTCTAAGGTTTAATTTGCTGCTGAATTATTGCGTGCAGGCACCAGTGCTGGGTGATATCTCACCCTCTGAGGCCGTCCCTGGCAGTGAGAAGCAGACAGGGATGTTGGCAGTAATGGCTTTGAAATGATAACTTTAAATAAAAAGATGCATCCACGTCTGTTGCTCAGATAAAGCAGCTCATCGTGGGGATGAGAACACGAGGCAAGAAGTGCCAGGAGCACACAGAAAGGGCCCCAGCTCTGATCAGTAAGCTGCTGGATTTGTTTCACTTTGCTGCTTTATAGATCCCAATGAAAATGATACAGAGCCTGGATTTCCTCTCCAAACCCCGTGGCAGAAGATGGGAATATCACTTTAACGGAGCAAAGACCTTTCAGAGCATCAGAGCCCCAGTGCCTGGCAAGGAGCCCTGTGCTCCGGCAGGAGGGGAAGCAGAGGGGAGCCAGCCTGGCACAAGGGTGGTTCCCCCAGGAGTGCCTGTCTCTGGGAGGAGACTGTGTCAATAAATCATTATCCTCTCGCAGCCTGTCCCACTTCCCAATTACACAGTCGAAGATGACTTTTGAAAGCCCTGCATAATTAATGAGACATTCAGCAGAGATGTTCAGGCACTGACAGAGGCATTTCCAGTGGGTTCTGCCCCTCTCTGCCCGGGCATTTCCGACACCACTGCCCTGGCAGAGCTAAAAATGAACACATCCCACACACCCCCCGGATTTCCCTCCATGCCTGGGATGTGGGGAGAGACAGCTTCATGAACAAGGAGTAGAACAGAATAAAGACTTTAGCAGGCAGGCTGTGCTGCCTTAAAGCCCCGTGGATACACCCTGTGAGCACAGGGCTCGGTGCTGAGCACAGGGTGGCTGAGCTCTTTGCCCATCCCAATGATTATTCCATCACTCTCATCCTTTCCAGGACTCCTGCCTGGGAAAGGCCCCAGTGGCCCAGGGGAGCAGCCCAGGGGTTCCTGGAGGGAGCAGCAAGAACAGCAGAGGAGCAGCTCTCACTGCATCCCCAGAGCTCCCAGCCCTGCCTCTGCTCACACCTTGCACTGCTGGACTCTGCTCAGCCAGTTTTACCTTTTAATGCTCTTTTGCATCACAATCATTCCACCTTTGCCACTAATTAAAAAACTCCTTTGTCTGACAGTCCATTTTAAGAATTAGATCATCGCTCTCGCTTAAAATACTTTTGAGAGGAGCACCCAGAGCGGGTAAACCCAGCTCTGGTTGTATTCAGCACAAGCAGATGGTTCATGGGCACTCAAAGCCCAGCACAGAGGCTCAGCCAAGGCCCTGGAGCTCTGCAATTCCACAGCCAGAGCCCAGGCAGTGTCAGGAAATCTCCAGCCCAGCCAGCTCCACACCAGCACTGCCCAGGAATGGCAAGGGCGCTGCTGAGCCTTGTGGAAGTGAAAATGGACTTGGAGCGTTGCTGCCAGAAATGTGACTCTGTCCTGACAATTTAGTAATGGAATTGTGCAGGGATGATGACACCATTTCTTGTTTTCCCAGGGTAGGGAAGGTGTAGCTGCAGCAGCAAGGCAGAAATTGCCACTTCTTATCTAACCCTCCCAAAGAACACGTTATAATCCCCTAGTTTGTTATAATTCCAATTTTTTATTTTGACTAGAATGCTAAAAAAAAACCCAAACCCCCGAATATCCTATCCAAATAATTTTTGTAGCCAGACAAGAGAGAAGAAGCATTGCCTGAATCTCTCTGACAAATCTGAGGCTTTACAATAAACAAACTGTCAAAATACAGGCAGAGCTCGCCAGCTTTGAGGGAACCAGGTTCTTCCAGTCCCTTTGGATAAAAATTCCCTCAGAAAACTTGCAGAACAGTCCCAGCCCTGGGTGCCCAAGGCTCTCAGCACCCCCAGACCGAAGGGCCCCTCACTCACCTGCAGCAGTCAGGGGGTCCCCAAAGCCCTGGGGGGATGGATCTGTCACCACAGCTCCATCCCCTTCTCCCTCTGGAGCTGCTCTGCTGGGTAAATCTGAAATGAGCACCAGTTTCTAATTCAGCCAAATCCCAGGCGAGGGAAGCTCAACTGCCTTGAAAGTTCTGGCCAGGCTGGGGCAACCTAAAGGCTCCTTGTGCCATTGAGCTGCAAATCAGGCATGGTAATTGCAAGAAAATATTTTTAATTTTAAATTGTGGAAGAGAGGTAGGAGAAAAAAAAAAAGGACAATTTCCAGCACCTCAGTAAAAAAAAAAAAAAAAAACAACTTATTCTAGTTCAGTTAATTTGAACGTGAAATTCCAGAATGACAAAAAAGACTCCTGGCTCTTTCCTGCTGAGGCTGGGGATGGGCTGCAGTGGGGCAGGAGCAATGAGATCCCGAGAGCTCCGGTTTGAGAAGGCAATAAAACCCAGCAAATCCTGACCAAACACAAGCAGAGTCAGCTGGTGCCACCAACACCAAACTTCGACACTTCTCCCAAAAAAAAGAAGAAAGAAAACAAATGTTGTCCCTCAAACTTTTAATAGAGCAGGAGAAGAAAGTGGACTTTGCTGTCCTTGTATCACCACCTTGCTGAGTGCTGACAAGTGCCTGAGGGGAAGATCTGGGCTCCTCTGTTCTTCCCTCTTCTTTTATCCTTCCCTTTTCTTTTATTTCTTTTTTTTTTTTTTTTAATTTTTGTACCGTATCTTTTCTGCCTTTGTGCAAGGCAAAAGCTGCTGCTGCTGGTTGAGGTGAGCCCTTCAGAGGTGCCCTGACCACCCAAGGAGGGGCAGAGTCCAGGCTGGAGCCAGCTCATCCATCCCCCAGGGGCTGAGCCCCAGCCCAGGCACCGTGGGAGCATCACCACAAACGTCCCTGGTTCCTCTCATTTCCCATCCCTTGCCCTGCTTGTTTGGCAACCAGAGCAACCCCCAGTGCAGGTAACACCCTCTGTTCCCAGAGAAAATGAGAGCTCTGCTTATTTCCAGTGTTACACCAACACAGCTCTTGCTAGAGTACTACAGACAGGGACAGACGGGGGATAAGAAGGTTGCTAAAATATTTTATAATCTACAAGAATTCTTCTTTTCTTTTTCTTTCCTTTTCCTTCCTTTTCCCCTTTCCTTTCCTTCCTTTTCTTTCCTTTTCCTTCCTTTTCCTTCCTTTTCCCCCTTCCCTTTCCTTTCCCCTCCTTTCCCCTTTTCCTTTCCTTTCCCCTCCTTTCCCCTTTTCCTTTCCTTTCCCCTCCTTTCCTTTCCTTTCCTTTCCCCTCCTTTCCTTTCCTTTCCTTTCCCCTCCTTTCCTTTCCTTTCCTTTCCTTTCCTTTCCTTTCCTTTCCTTTCCTTTCCTTTCCTTTCCTTTCCCCTATCCTTAAAATACCTTTACAGACATTTTCCAGCACAGCTGCTGCAGCCAGGTCCAGCCCCAGCCCTGCCAAGCAGCCCAACCCTTTCCTGGCGATGGAATTGCAAATACTCCAGCACCCCAACCCTTTCCTGGCGATGGAATTGCAAATACTCCAGCGCCCCGTCCGTGGTGCTCCGGGCAAGCTCGGGCAGAGCAGACCCTGCCCTGGGAAAGGCCTTTCCTGGCAGCCCGGGCGGCTGCGGAACCCACGAGCGCTTTGTGCCCAGCCCGGTTT
Source organism: Climacteris rufus (assembly GCA_013398175.1). Taxonomy (NCBI): domain Eukaryota; kingdom Metazoa; phylum Chordata; class Aves; order Passeriformes; family Climacteridae; genus Climacteris; species Climacteris rufus. The sequence continues at coordinate 2,957 of VZRZ01004128.1, read as the reverse complement.
GCCCCAGCCTGTCCTGGCACAGCACAGAGAGGTGCTGGGGAGAGGCTGCGGCTCTGCTGAAACCAGCCCAGAGCTGGAGCTCGGATTAGCTGGGCTTGGCTCCTGGACTATCTGGGTTTGGTTCCTGGACTAGCTGGGTTTGGTTCCTGGCTTACTTGGGCTTGGTTTGTGCCTTACCTGGGCTTGGCTCCTGGACTAGCTGGGTTTGGTTCCTGGCTTACTTGGGCTTGGTTTGTGCCTTACCTGGGCTTGGCTCCTGGATTAGCTGGGTTTGGCTCCTGGATTACTTGGGCTTGGTTTGTGCTTTACCTGGGTTTGGTTCCTGCCTTACCTAGGCTTGGTTTCCAGCTCACATAGGCATGGTCTCTGCTTTACCTGGGGATGTTTTCTGCCTTACCTGGGCATGGTTCCTGCCTCACCTGGGCTTGGTCTCTGGCTTACCTGGGCTTGGTTTCTGCTTTACCTGGGCATGATTTGTGCCTTACCTGGGCATGGTTTCCAGCTCACATAGGCACGATCTCTGGCTTACCTGGGCTTGGTTCCTGCTTTAGCTGGGCATGGTCCCTGCCTTAACTGGGCTTGGTTCCTGGCTCACCTGGGCTTGGTTTCCAGCTCACATAGGCATGGTCTCTGTCTTACCTGGGCATGGTTTCTGCTTTACCTGGGCTTGGTTCCTGCATCACCTGGGCTTGGTTTCCAGCTCACCTGGGGATGGTCCCTGGCTGTGCTGCCTGGCTGCTGCAAAAACCAAAGCAATCCCAGGCTGTTCCTGCCCCTCCTGCGAGCGGGGGCAGCGGGAGCACGATGCTCTCCCAGGCCCTGATTGAAAAGGAACAAACGCCCTCCCCACACACAGCAAAACAACCCTCAAACCCTGATGCAGAAGTTCAGGAGGAGGAGAAATTAATGCATTTCTTTTATTCCCCTTTGCTGCACGGGGTTTAACTTCAATGGGGAAAAAAATGGAGCAGTGGTATAAGATCACAATTTAAATGTGTTAGGCTGGAAGCGTGGAATTATCAAAACTTTCACTTTATTCGGTGCTAAAGCAGGGAAACATGAAAATAACTTTCAACCAATGAAGTTAAGTCATAACCTGAGCTGTCCACTACGCCCTATCCTTAAAAATAAATAAACAAAAACCTCAAAATCTTTTGTGTATGAAAAGAATAGCCATTAGCATCAATATTTTAACAAACATAAATGCAACCTGGATCTTCAAACTCTGATTCCAGCTGCAGCTCCAGCACAGTAACCATAGAAATAATCCCCTCCCTTCCTACAAAATATTGTTTGTCCTTGATCGTTATTTTTCTTAATTGAAATACTCGAGACACTTGGAACCAAATTGCTTTGCAGCACAATATATTGCATAAAAGTTGCTTCATTTGGTAACCTGCTGGTACACTATGTCCTACATTTTCACAGTTTTCTGGGAAGCTCCTTAAAGGCATCTTTAATTTTTAACAACTCCCTGGCAAAGTGAAACGGAAGGAAAGGTAGGTCATCATTTTGGGCATCCCGGTTTTGATAGAGCCCTCTGAACTCTGCAGCTGTGGCTGCCTAGAAAGGGCCTGTGTGACTGGCACTCCAGTCCCATTCCAGGAGGAGTAACGAGTTATTTTAACATTTTTAACATTTATTTGAACATTTTAACACAGTAAGCTGTGACATCTGTAGCTGCCTTTCACACGAGGTGCCAGCACCGAGCTCTGGCACCAGAGCTGCCCTCCCTGCAGCCCAGGATTTGGGTCACCCCCTGCCCAGTGGGTCCAGTTACTCCTGAACTCGGATTGGAGACTCTTCTGCACCCACTGTCCCTTGCATCTGGGCTGAGAGAGCCCCCAGAGCCCCCAAAACCAGGGCTGAGCCCCGCAAAACCAGGGCTGAGCCCCCCAGAGAGGGCTGAGCCCCCCAAAACCAGGGCTGAGCACCCTAAACCAGGGCTGAGCCCCCCAAAACCAGGGCTGAGCCCCCCAAAACCAGGGCTGAGCCCCCCAAAACCAGGGCTGAGCCCCCCAAAGCCAGGGCTGAGCCCCCCAAAGCCAGGGCTGAGGGGATTGAGGAACAGGACTGAATCCCAGGCAGCTTGAGAAGGGGTGAGCCAGAGAAGAAGTGGTGGAAAGGGATGGAGAAAAGGGATGGAGAGAGTTCTTTCTCCAGCTGTGCCAGGGCTGGGAGGGTCCTGGAGAGCCTGTTGTGTTCACAGCCTCACATCCCATTTATTCCAAGATTCCTTCTCCTCACAGGCTGCATTCGGGGCTGGCACCTTCACCACCACGTTCCTACCCTGAAATTGGATAATGTGCAGCACAGATCAAGCCTCTCTCCAAGATTATCCCCTCATCCTTCCCCTGTGATAAATTCCCTCCACCCCATGGGCACAGATCAGCCTGGCAGGGCATCAAGCGCTCGTTTGGGGTGGGTGGGCTGCTCCACATTCCTGCGGCAGCTGGAATGGTCAATCCCTCCCTGCAGAGTGGGAGGGAGCCGCAGGCACCTCTGCTGGCTCTGCTCTCTCCCTGGTGGATCCAGCAGCACAGGGAGGCGTTTGCTGGAGTCAGGGAGCCCTCCCAACCCCTGAGAGCACCAAACAGGGGGTCCCAGCCCAGCCCACTGGAATTGCTGCTGGTCCAGGAGGAGATCTCCAGCCCTTCCTGAGGACACCAGCAGGCCATGGAGCAGTGACAGGATCCCTCAGAGCTCCTGGAACTACCCTGCCTTCCTAAATGGCCATCAGAGCTTTTCTTGACAACTTCCCAGCTCATTGGTTTGGCATTTGATCACAGGTTTTGAGAAGTTCCAGCAGCCCCCTGAAAGCTGTGATCCCCCGAGCAGCCAAAGAGGATTCTCAGACATTAATCCCCTGTGAAGAACACCACGACAGGAAAACAGCGGGCTGTGCATCCTGCTGGGTGTGCAGCCTCCTCCCTGCAGCTACACAGGAACATGGGCAG
>VZRZ01004125.1:273991-337880 GCA_013398175.1 Climacteris rufus | reverse complement strand
AAAATCAGCTCTGTCTGGGTCTGGAAGGGGGAAATCATAACCTGTCGCACTTAGGACACGAAAGAAAGACACAGACACGTTGAAGAGAGGAGTCCGGACTGCGGGCCAAAAACTCTGGGCAGGACTGGCCTTGCACTTTATTTTATATCCTCTAGAAACCACAGTGGATTGGAGGGAGAAATAGCCACCTCTCCATCACACTGGTCAAAGGAAATATCCATCAAATTTCTCCACCCAGGAGAAAGGAATGCAAACAATAGGATACAGTTACAAAAACATGGCTATGTTTACAGAGAGTGTGTGATAAACTGTTACAGAAGAATGAAAACATCAAAGGACTGTAAAACTCAGGGCAACAATAACCCACTGGCTCAAGACAAGAAACCCACTGAATGAAAAGAAAAGAAAGACTGAGCATGGGACTAATTAGCATTAGAAGAGAAAGAATCATTTAACCAATGGAATAAGAGAACTGTGTAGTCAATGAGCATTAATTCCTTTGTTGCTAAAATGTATAAGTGATGAGAAGTCTTGAATTACCTCAGGACTCCCACTACTGAGAAGCCCAGCCACTGTCTGGACCCACAGGGGTAGTTACTTTCTTTCTACTTAATCTTTTTCTCTCACTCTCTTTCTCTGCCCCTTGCTCTCTTTGCTGTTTCTTTTTAATCTCTCTCTACCTCACATTTACTGTTAAATAAAATCCATATTATTGACTGGTCTTGTTTGCACCTTAATTCTGGCAGAGGCATCTCTCTCTAATAATCGGATCTTAACATGATCCTCTCCCAAGATCCTTCTAGATAATCCAGCCCACAGCTGGATAAACACATTGTGCAGTGGCTTTACAGCTGGCTCATGGGTCAGGCACAAAGTGAATGGGTGTGAAATCAGGCTGGCGACAGGCCACTAGTGAGGTTCTGCAGGGTTCCATCCTTGGCCCAGTTCTCTTCAACATCTTCATAAACGACTTGGGTGAAGGACTCAAAGGGATACTAAGTAAATGTGCAGATGATGTAGTTTACAGGCTCCCCAGGACAATGGTCACAGCACCATGCCTGACAGAGTTCAAGAAGAATTTGGACAATGCCCTCAGGAACCTGGTGTGATTCTTGGGACTGTCCTGTGCAGGGCCAGGAGCTGGACTTTGATGATCCTAATGGGTCCCTTCCAATTTAGAATATGCTGTGGATTCTGTGGAACAAAGATATTTAGCAAGAACAGTCTGAGACAAACACTTGGAAGAACCTACTAGAAGTTCTACCCTCTTCAGCAGGTGACCTTTCATCTCTTTGACTCCCTTATCTCAGTAATTCATGGAGTAATCTCTGTCCTTCCAGCAATCACATTTCCTATCTATTGCAGTAGGAAGTGCCCTTTGGAAGTACAGATAATTTGTGTTACAGATTACAAAGAAATCCCATTCACAGCGGAGGACTGCAGTAGTTTTGATATATTAATAAAACTGTCTGGCGTGTTGACTGTGTTTTGAGAAAGGGACAGCAGGGAACCCTTCCCGCTTTATCCCTGCAGCTCATCAGTTCACATGTTTAAATTATTTCTCTATTCAAAACTTGATGTGCAGATCCCTTTAAAAGCCTCGGCTTTAAAATTATAACACTGAAGATATACTTCATACAGATTATCACTCTTGCTGCTTTTCTTCTCTTTGTCTCTTTTCTTCAGAACTTGTCTTCTTTGCAGAAGAGTGGGCAGGTGGATGGTTCAGGTGAAAGGGTCAGAGCAACTCAACAGAGAAATTGCAGCTGCTCTGCTTTAAAATGGAAACATCTGTGTAATCTGAGCAGATTAAAATTGAATTAAATTTTGAGAAGGGAAAATCAAACTATGTTTACATATTGAAGTTAAGCTAATTATTGAGCCTATAGAACGAGTTTTGGTGTAGATACAATGCAAGAGAAAAACATACAAACCTGTTATCCAGGCTCAGTCAGGGCTGAGGCTATTAGTCTGATTGTTTGCCTTTTCTTTTACTAAATTAATGTCAATATAATAACTAAGGGAATTACAGTACAGACATCTGTAATTTATGAAAATTGAAATTGTTATGTATGAAAGTTGAAAAAACAATTGGGAATGCCATATGGAAAACTCTTCCAATGTGCAAATGACACCAATATTTGTTAGGAGAGACCAACAATAAAATTTTAGTTGTTTCATTATAAGATATTTGGCAGTAACTGCCAGTTCCTAAAGCTTTAAATTCTGTTTGAGAGCTATAATACCAAACAGTCTTTGAAAAACTTTGCATTACACCGTCCTGTCGCTAAAGCCTGCTGAATGTTTGGGAGATGTTTTCCATGACCTCAGAACACCTCTATACATTCACATCTGAGTGTTGCCATCCATCCCACATGGCACATCCTATCCTTCTGCAGATGCAGGTGTTGCACGGAACTGTACGGCACACTGATCTGCTAACAATGGTGCAAGAAGAGACATCCCACTGACAAGTTTCTCGATGGGGCTCACAAATATAGAGGCACTTACAAGATAATTGTTGGGTTCCTTTACTTTTTGAGCACAGGAGCAGGATGGAGATTCTTCTTTTCAGGAGCAAAAGTGGCTGCACTGCTGTCAGGGCCATGCTCAGGGCAGAAGATCAAGGGATGGTACTTCCCTCACTGCTGACGTCCTACCTGGATCACTGAGAGTCAGAGGGGGAGAGTTCCAGATTCTTAGTATTTCTCTGGAATGCAAGTACAGAGCTGGTGAGCGAAGCAGGCAAAACACAATTGTCCTGTTCTTTATGAAAACGGGCTAGCACGCCCAACACAGCAGCTGCTACTCCCAAATCCCAAGTACATTGTAAAAGCCATCCAGGCTCACCTGAAGCTGTCTTTGGCTTGGTGCATGGGTACATTTTGTTTTGTCAGATCTTAGTGTTTAAATAGACTTGAATAAAGCAACTCTGTAAAAACCTCTATTTCTGAAATTTCTGACATTTCTGAAAATGTTTTGCAGTGGTTAAAACTTAAAGCTCAATCACTAAGCTAAAATCTTAGAACTTAGAGAGTAAGCCAATTTTCCCTACATCAGGGATATTGGATATACCATAGCGAGTTACTTTTCATGTTCTAGTTAAAGGAGGGATGACTGTACAGTTAGACAGCACTATTGTAGTTTGTGAACAAAGTATGCAGCATCATTCATACAGGCACCTGACAGGTTAAAAAAATATATCTGGCAGACTTTTATTTATTTTTGTCAGTCAGCTCTGGTTAAACCATGTAGACTTGGACAGCCTGTGAACTGTTTCTTTGGTTTAATATGAGGCCTGTGCTTCATATTAGAAAATAAACTCATCTACTGCCATTTTTTGGTTTTAGCATATTACTGTTTTGGCAGCGAATTTATTCCGTTTCCAATATTTAGTTATCTATGTGCTACTAACTAGCTTTGCTACATTCCCTAGAGATAGCTCCATTAAAACTCTTAATGTGACACCTCATATTTTTAGTAGACTAGAAAATAGTTGCAATTTTAATTTAAATTGAAATGACTGTGTAATGGCTGGACAAATCACTCTCTGATCCCTAGAGCTCTTAATTGTAATTCTCCATTGTTTCTATGCATAAATTTTCTTTTTAAGTGCTCATTCTGAAATACTTACTCATTTTTTTGAATGTACTGTACTCATTTAATAGTTTTTTTATGGTTAACAATTTCATGATTAAACTTAAATGTTACATATAAATGGTGGAAATGATATGCCTAATCAAGTGTTGGGAAAATAAAGTGTGTTTGTATCTTGAGATGACATTAATTTAAGGACCTTCTCTTTGAGGAAGGAAAGAGAAGGGGGAAAATATCCTACTGGGAGTAATAGGCAGAATTCATTGTGTTTCTGTAGCAGAGAAGCAATAATCATAATGAGCAGCTGTTCTTTAGCCCTTCCTACTGCCTTGAGTCATCATCACATAAAAACACACTTTACCCAACAAATCCCCAAAAACTGAATAGTTTATCTGTTGTATCAACCATGTTCTGATTTGGTTTGGGCTAGGCAGACTAAAGGGCAGCTCCTAGGAGTTGGCAGCTGTCCCAGTCCAAGACCCTCATGGGAAGCTCTCTGCCCTCACTTCACAAAAGTTTACCTCACTTTCCAAAGTCCATCTAAGACAGACACACTTGCAAAGCCCTATCCTTGCCTGCAGCTCTTGGGGTGTGAGCTAGCATCATTGGTCACAGACGTGGAGAGGCAGACTGTAGCCTTTCTCCATCCTCAGCACTACTTTTTTACCTCTAGGTAATTTTCTTTCCACACAGCTTGCCTCACAGCCTGGTGACCCTTCTTACCTGTATCACCTTCTTTCTGCTCTTCCCTGCCTGTTCCACCAGTTCTCCCTTTCCTCCATAAGTCTTGTACCTTCTCATTTTCTGACAGCTCTCAGGTCCTTTGCCTCGCACTCAAAGCCTCCCTGTGAAGGATGCTCATCGCCCCCTTCCTCAAGTACTGGTTACATCCCATAACCTCTCTGGGTCCTTGGCTGCTTCTCATGGATTTCAGTTTTCTTAGGCTTCCCTTCCTGTTCTCACCCCTGGTCCAGGCTTGAGTATTTTGAAGTGACTGCCACTTTTCCTGAAGACAGTACAAAAATAGCAAGCTAATGATCATCCTTTCTAGGACAAAATTCTCCCTTTTATCTGCTTGTAAAAAGAGAAAATTCTGTCTCAGACAAACAGTTGGCTTCAACAGCAAGATGATGTTGAACCTTCAGAAGACATCACAATCCCCAGGAAGAACTATGATTCATAAAAAACTATAGAAAGAAAACTAAATACCCCAAGATGTCCTACTGGAGACAATTTCTATGTCACACTGCTGATGCCAAGCAACATGCATAGAATTAAAAAAACATTTCTGTTGGAAGAGACCTCTAATGGCCATCTAGTCCAACCCCCTGCAATGAGCAAGGACATCTTCAAAAGCTTTACTTTGTGATATGTGCCACCATGATCATAAAATCATGTGTGAACACTTGTCTATCCTATATCAGGAGGCAGCTTACTCATATGTGAGACAAGATGTTCATTGCAAGAGTTTTGGACAAAATTAACTATAATCTCCCTTCCCATTCAAACTGATTCTATGATTCTATGACTGCCAGTGTAATGGGCAAGCTGAGGTACAGTAGCAGCTTTGGGACCTCCAGGGCTGGAACCTCTTGTGACCTCTACCAGGCCTTTCCCTGGAGCACAGGAGCTGGGTGTTCCTGCAAAGGTCTGGCCAGAAAGAGGATTCCCCATGTTTGAACTCAGAGAAAGTGTCCATCAGCACCAAACAGTAACTCAAAGGGCTCAGGAAACACCAGGGAAGTTTTGAGGAGTTTCGTGAGGCTGAGGAGCAGTATAGGAAGCAAGAACAGAGACTGATGTGATTAGGTAAAGTTGGCCCTGCATCAGAAGAAAAAGCAATAAACCTTTTCCCAGGGAGAGAAATTATTGAGATTTACCTTATAAAATGGTGCTAGCAATTGTGAAAATTAAATTTTCATTTGCAATTTGAAATTCTCCCTCAGACCCAGTTTTCTTGAAAACCTGTAGCTAGTTGGGACAGGAGGAAGCAGTGGAAAATATTCAGCCTTGCTCCAGTGTTTATTTGCAGGGTTTCAGCTTCACAAGCCAACTGGGAAAATGCAACTGGATGTGTTGACCTCAAGTGCTAGGAAAAGGAAATTTAGCCAAGACAAGCAAAGTTCCCAAATGGGGAACAGTAAAGTGGCTTCCTGCTGTGGGTAGCAGCTTCTTCATTTTGAAACATGGAGATCTGCACTCAAATCTTCTAAATGCTCTAGCTATCACTGTGCAGTGATACTTTACAGCCTCCTAATGCAAATGTTCAGGATCATACAGGTTTTCTTTCAAGTAAAAGATCAGCAGCTAGAAACTCGTCAATTTTTAATTAATTGCATAGTAATAGATTTTCAGTTTTGTTTAACTTATGGGATAAAAGAGAGTTTTAACATTGGGATCTGGACTGTTTAGATAAAATCCTGTTCAGTGCATACCTACAGAAAAAAACTGTAAAGCAAAACCCAATGGAATGCCTGTGATGTGTGAATTCTGAAATGTCAGCTGTAAACCTGTATGTTTCTAGCTGAACCTGCTAATATCTAATATTAATATTAGATATTAATATCTAATATCTATATGCTAATCCTTTAGACACAGACTGTGACCAGATCTGAGACTAAGTAGACCTAGATTTCTCTGGAAAGTTCAGGCAAAGAGGTGGTCTTGCTAAGGCTCATGACTCAACAGGAGGGACTGTTGCAGTGCCTCTGGGCATGGCTTACGACTGGGCTGGGGCCGCAGGGGCCGGTCCTTCCTCCCCCCCCACCCCCGCGTGTCAGCTGGGGTGGCACAGCCCCGGGTCGGCAGGGGCTGTCCCTGGCCAGGGGGACAGCTCATTGGTTCCTATGCTAGGTGCAGACAGCCGACTGATTGGCCGGCACCCTGTCAATCATTGTGGTCCTCCGCAGTGATTGGCTCTCCTGACTGCCCTTCCCTCGCCTCCGTCCTATAACACACCCTGACCTCCATTTTGACGTGTCTTTACCACACCATGCTGCAGTGAATAAAATCCTACTGGCAATAAGCAGAAAAGAACCCTTTCTTGTCTCTTTACTTCCCTGCATAAATTAGACTGCTGTGCTTGAACTAAGCCTAGATTCTGCGGGAGTTCTGATGCCTGGCTGACCTCTGATCGGAGACTAGATGGAGCCAAAGTCGTTTCATTCAGGAAAACGAGACCAACGCAAAAGGCTCCAAGTTACGCTTTCTACCCGTGTCAAGGGACCATGACCCAAAGATACTACAATCCACTGTAACAGATGAGGTTATTATTATTATTACTATTATTATTATTATCATTATTTATTATCATCTGTTATTTATATACTTTTTTAGATAGTTTTATGTACATATCAGCACTACTTAGGCACTGCATTAGCAATAAATCTGATAACAATCATCCCCAAATTACTGTGCAACTTCTCATGCATGGCTGAGAGCCTCCTCTCAGCTGTTCAGCCACAGCACCACTACAGAGACATACTCACTTTTAGAGAAATAGTATTATTGCAGGTGATTTTGGTTGGGTGTGGATGGAAAGGAAAGGACATTGCACTAAGAGGGGACCTGACAAGATGTTGGGAGTCCTGACCTACTGCAGCACAGGAGTCAGATGAACAGCCTTGGATGCAGATTCCCCAAAGGGCAGCAGCGAGGCACAGCTTCAGAGTAGGATGCTAGACCCAGGGGCAGTAATAGGGACACTCCTCCTTTGCCCTCCTGGGAGCGCATGGTAGAGAGCGGGTCTTGGGGTTTTCTCCTCCCTCAGGGGCTAGGACTTGTTTTGGGAAAGACAGGAGAAGAAAGCGGTGTGCTGCAGATGAGAGCAGGTTCCTGCTTTTCTGTTCATGTACGACCCTCTGCTCTCCCCCTTGTCAGGCACCAGCTTGTAAAGAAAAGTCTTGTGCTGGAGTCAGCCTGGGTGGGGAGAATCCCTGAGTCTGGGGAGAAGCTGCAGAATGAACTGACCCTGCATTAAAGCACTGCAAAGGGGCCAGCAGCTCCTCTGGTAGTGGCAGTGCATTGGGACAACCCGATCATGAAGCTGCACATCAAAATCACAAGGGCTCTATGGATGTATGAATTGTAAGACTGGAGAAGAGAACTGCAAATGCACTTGAGGTAGGATGTGGGTGATTTCTGTACCTCACACCCTAGAATCCTTAGTCCCTAATGCTGTGAGTCCACAGCCACCCAGCCAAACTGATGACATGGGCTTCAACCAGCTGAGCTTCCATAAGACTGTGGGAACAGGGCTCAGGCTTGTGGATGCCCCATCCCTGGAAGTGTTGAAGAGCAGGTTGCATGGAGCTAGGAGCAAACATGTCCAGTAGAAGTTGTCCCTGCCCATGACAGGAGCACTTGAATTCAATGATCTGTAATGTCCCTTTCAACCCAAACCGTTCTGTGATTCTATTATTAACCTTGGCTTACCCCTGTCCTTGAGTTGGGAAATGGTGAACATTACCGGCATGCTGGTCACTGGGCCTCAGATGGGATGGGAAGTGACCAAGCAATATAGCAAGCAGTGGTAAAGGGTGGTGGAGGTTGCTAGACTCCTCTGGTATGAGCACTTACTCCTCGGCAGGGGTTTTCCCTGTGTCCTATAGGCCACTAAGTCTGTCCTGCCCAGGTAAGGAGTTGCTCCATACACCAGATCTGTGTGCTTGGTCTGCCAATCTTCTTTCCCAATGAAAAGTCACCATGAGCCCCCACAAATCATTCTCCTTGACTTTGTTTTCAGGGTCAGGGAAGATGTTTTGTTCAACCTGAAGCAAAATCTTGACTTCCAGAAATCTCCCTTAGAAAGGAGTTTGTGCAGTAGCAGAAGGAGAGAAGTCATTTCAATGTAACTACTGAGGATGATTTGAAAAAAAGGCGAAACACCATAACATTTAAAGGAAGGCCACTCTGCATCAGAGCATCTTGTAACCTGTGTCAACTCTGGAGGCGGCTTTGATAAGGGTGTAGTGGGCAGCAGTTCCCCCTCTTGGAGGTGCTGCTGTGATATCATCAGGGCCCAACAAATCATAACGTGCTGGAAATGGTGCTTCAGTCACCCAGGTTGTTTTCAAACTGTCTGTCACGCCATGTGTGACTTTTTTTAAATATACTGTGGCTTTGCAATTTTGACCAGTTTATAAACTGTATAGTCAACATTTTTTCTTTTTAATTTATTTTCCTGTGAGTTTTTTTGCAACTAGTTTATAAACTCAAGGACTGGTGTGGTACTTCTGTCCCCTTTTCATGTTTCTGAGTTGAAAATCTTGGTAAAAATGAGGTTGTTGATACACATGAACTGTAAAACATTATTTTGTGGGAGACTATTCAATTAAAACCTTAATAAAGTAACGGCTATCTTACTACACTCTTCCATGGACATTCCATAATGGGATGATACCATCATGGTCAGAGGGATTGAATGAACCTGTATGCCTGCTCTTACTGTTTTCCTTTTGAGATCACTTAATCTAACTATGTTTCATGTATATGGTTTCACTTAGCAACTGTCACAGAGAAAAACCTAATTTCTTCTTAAAAACACAAACCCAAGAACTTGTACAACACACTCACCTTTCCCATCAAGATGGAACAAGAGTGGCCATTGAGTTTTTGGTGTATCAAACAGATTTGATTAAACTTGATATCAAGGATTGTGTAAGGTAAATTAATTAAATTGATTAAGTAGGGCTCAGGTGGTCATAGGCAGGTCACAATGGTCTCTGGGTTGCTACTGGCATGCCAAGGTTTATTAAAATGATAAAGTTACAAAAGGAGAGAATCCTACTTGCTATGCACAGAATAGAAAGGAAGAAAAAAAGGTTAATCAAAAAATCATAATCATATAAATGAGCACTCATCCTGCAAAGCAATTACTTTTTATTTGTACTAGCAAATGTAAACAAAATAAAAAAACCCCTTGCAAATACATCCTGTTCAGTGATTTTCATATATTAAAACATTTTATGTTAATTTAATCATAGAAAGGATCTTCTTTAAGAATACGCCTTGTAAATAATTAGTAGAACTCCATTCAACAGCAGTGTGCCAAACCTGTCCCCATGGATTCCAAGAAGTGTATTCTATTTTCTGCAACCAGAGATCTGAATATCACTTCAGATGGAACTCCTCCAATCTCAGCATTGAGCCCTCTGCTGAAGGGAGTTAGCCAGGCTGTTGTCACATTTGAATTTATGAGGGATGTACATTTTCCCTAAGGTTTTGAATGTTTGGCAAGGGAAAACAATCATCTTTTCTGTCTGCTCCTGACCAGTTCGCTTACACTGCCTCAAAGGTGTGAGAGATACTGCTGCTGGTTTTGTACATGAAAATGGTTTTCAATGGTCTTTTGGCACTACAAGATGTATTCAGGGCAGAGATAATTTGAGCTCCAGTCTGTTGATAGGGACCCCAGCTAAGGTCTGCTTGGGATAGCCCACTTCTCCGGACATGTCATTGGTTGGGACACAAAGATCTGGAACCCTCCTGAGTGTCTTAGGCTAGAAGAATGCTCCTTCCCATTACAGCTATTGTTTGGCACCGATGGAGAACAGAGCACATACACATGGACCATATATCACAACAAGCCCAGCAAGGGGCTGCACTGAAGTGTTGGCTGTACACTGTCCACACATGCACCTACATGGACAATGTGTATTTCCTGTCTTGGGTGATGGTATCATTTCCCCACGATATTATATTCCTATCATCAGCTGTGTGTACAGAACTTTCGGTCTGAGGTGATGTTTCTACACAGGGGGAGCAGATTTCCTCTCAGTGGACTGTTTAAAAACAAGTTTACTCCTCCAGGATTTCTTCTCCTCCCCAGCTCTCCTGCGGGCTGCCAGCCACAGCAGGAATAGAGAGAGGTGGTTTTTTTCTTTTTTTTTTTTCATCCTCAGCTTTTGGCCAGTTTTGTTTTTTTTTCCCTGGGACCTCTGTTTTTTTCCTTTTTTTCTTTTTTTCTTTTCTTTTCCTTGGACCTATATCGTTCCCTGGAACTCAGGTGTCGATCATTAAGGGACTATTTCCCCCAGGCCTGGGGGAAGCTTCATGCGGCCTGCGGCCTGCGCTGAGACCCCAGATTCGGAGAACTACCCAATGGAAGGGATTCTGGGACTTTTCTACTGAGGTTTCCCCTTTCAGGGGGTTTATCATCTGACATTATTCATTCAGGTTTTTTATCTTTGTTGCGTCTGCATGCATATTCTGTGAATAAACAGGGGTTTTTTACTTCTGAGAAATTTCTTTCTGAACCTGATAGGAGAGGGACTGGTGAAAACTGCTTTCTGTTTGGAAGGGGTTTTGTACTAAATTTGTCTCAAAACCAGGACATTCTCTGAGTGTGTAAATCGACACCTTCCATCCCATCCTCATAGTGTCACACCTTAGGTAAAACCATCTCTGTGTAGATGACTACTACAAATGCAAGCTCCAGTTATTAAACCCTTCTCTTGGGAGTTTTTTGACTGACTAGATGCCAATAAGGCAGAGAAGAACCTCATGAAGTTCAAAAAGTGAAAAGGCAAGTGCTGCCCCTGGAGAGAAATGACCCCAGGCACTCAGCTGGAAAGCAGATGGTAGAAATAGCATTGGGGGTCTTGGTGAACACAAAGTTGACCATGAGCCAGTGAAGAAGGCAACGGCATCCTGGGCAGAGTGTCTCCAGAAGGCTTAGGGAGGCAAGCTTTCCTTTATACTCAACACTGGTGAGACACATCCTAAGTATGGTGTCCAGTGCTGGGCCTCCCAGAACCACAAAGGTGATGAAGGGATTGGAGCATCTCTCATATAAAGACAGGCTGAAAGTTGGGACTACTCAGCTTGGAGAAGAGCAGGCTCAGTGGGATCTTATCCATGTGTATAAATAAGTCATGGAATGAATGAAGTTGAGGAATTCAGGCTCTCATCAGTTGTGCACAGTGACAGGACCAGAGACCATGGGCACTCATGTAGGCACAGGAAATTCCTCCCGAACATCAGCAAACCCTTCTTCATTGTGAAGGTGACTGAGTAGTAGCCCAGGGAGGTTGTGGAGTCTCCATCCTTGGAGAAGTTTAAAACCCAACTGGCCACAGTCCTGGTGGCCCTGCTTGAGCAGATAGTTGGAGTGGATGATGATTTCCACGGGTTCCTTCCAACATCCAGCATTCTGAAATTCTGTTCTGGATTTTTATGGAAAGATCGGTTTACAAAACTTTTGCTTTTTTGTACCCTAGAAGTATGCATAAGGGATTTCTAAGGCAGTCAAAAAACCCTGATGCAGATTGTTGGGGGTTAGGTTAGGGTTTTTTTTCTTTCTCTCAGGGAATTTTTGTCCCATTTGTTGTCCAGGAGACTGTTGCCCATTTTCACTGTTAAAAAATAGCTAGCTCTCTCTGTTAGACAGTTTCAAGGATGAGATTTTGTAAACATAGCTATGTTGTTGTAAAAATTATCTTTTTACATTCCTTTCCCATGGACACAGATCCTTTTGACAGACACTTCTTTTAACCACTGGAGTTAAAGACAGAAGTGTTAATTTTCTCCAATGATCTGTGATTTCTAAAAGTGTATATAAGAATTAAACGAAGGTGGGTTCTCCCCCTTCCACCCTTTGCTCTGAACATGACAACTTTGACTCTGTCTTTTCTGTTCTGCGTCTCCGGCAGATAAGCCGGGATAAGCCGTAATAACAGGCAGCCTGGTAATACGAGACAAATAAGCGTAATCAAGAAACAAAATAACATGGCCAAGCAGTCTTACGTACCATGATAATGGCTCAGTCAGAGGAACTGAGTTCAGGAGTTTTGGCTGGGAGGGAGCTCTCTGGCCAGCGGGTTGCTCCTGGGAGTTGAGTCATGATATCACAAGAGGTATTAGGGCTAACCTAGGTTTGGCTAGGGAGTGGGGGCTAGCCCTCTCTCTTGGGGAGAGTAGTGACATGTAGTACAGACAGCAGGTACCTGCTTTCCTAAGACAAGGCTGTGTTGTAGCTTACTGCCTGGGTCTGCCCTTTCTTCACCATTCCTACCAGCTGCTGGCATGTGTTTCCCACACTGACTGCTCCCAATTGGACCTGCCTTTCTTTGCTGTTTCTACCAGTTTCTGGTGGGTGATACCAAAGTCCATCGTAGCCCAATTGGACCTGCCTGCCTTTGCTTTTTGCGGCCCGCAGCCATGGGGGAATCATTGCACCTTCCCTGTCTTCCCAAGGGCGCCATTACTCCCCAGGGAGGCTCAGGACTCACATCAGAGGCCTGTGGTGCAGCCTGAGCCAACAGCGCCCTCTTGAGCTGTGGGGGTGTCATTGCAGCCTTTCCTCCTCGAACCAACAGTGCCCCCTCCGGTTGTGCTCAAAACTACACCAAAGGGTTGCTGTTGTTGTTTGTGTGTCTTGTTATATATATATACATATATATATTCTAGTAAAGAATTGTTATTCCTTTTCCCATATCTTTGCCTGAAAGCCCCATAATTTCAAGGTTCTAGTAATTTGTAGAGGAGGGAGTAATATTTTCCATTTCAGAAAGGTTCCCGCCTTCCTTGGCAGACACCTGTCTTTTAAACCAGGACATAGATGTAGGTAGCTGTGTCTGCTGACAGACAGTGTATGTGGGCAATATCTGGTAGCTCTATGAAACCAGTGGTTTTTTCCCACTCAAAACAAAGTACTACCAAGGATCATAAAAAACCATGAAAATCTGGGACAGAACCTATGCTGTTCCATGTCTGATACTCCTGAGAACACAGACATTTATGTTGGAAAAAATGGGACTGTTGACCTGTGCTGTGTATTGTTATTCTGTCCCTTATTTGGAGACTATTCTAACATTTTCAGGGAGGTCTAGGTGTAAAATTGTTTCTATCATCTGGCTAAGCTTGTCAAACCAAGAATGCACATTTCTGTCTCAATGCCATGAATGCACTCGTTTTTGTGTCCTCGCTCTGCTGCTAAATGGAGACTTGTTTGTTGTTTCAGTTAGATATAATGGCACTGAACAGTGGATGTGTCCTAAGCCATGGGTTTTTTTCCCTAGAAGTATTCTGTACGTTCCGAGAGAATAAATTATTTTTCTGCTCTGACACAGATAACCGTGCATCAGGAGGCATGCACTTCAGTTGCTATCATTACTACATGCAGCTGCTGAAATCTTTCAAAAGTAGACCAAAAAGACCTTACTAAAGAGGCTTCAGTTCAGGATGGCACCTTACACTGGCAGAGGAGATATAAAATCTGCATTTATCGGTGTCTGTAGACATATATAAAGAATTCTGTACTTGATACCCAGTCAGCAAACCCCATGAAAACAAAACATAAGAGATTTATGGACAGTTAGGCTAGATTTGGAAGACTGCGATCTTCTAAGCTTGTGGTACATGCAGAAAGGAGGAGCTGGTTGATCATAGTCTAAAGGTTAAGCCTGGCATCTGAATCCCTGACAATACCAATGTGATTTTTTTTCGACACAGACAGAGATTAAAAGAATTTGGCTCTAATGGAATTGAAAGAAAAAAAAAAGTCCACACCTAACAAGCCTTAACTGCACCGTGTTATGGATAGAGATGTCCTTGCCTTTTAAAACTGTTCTAGAAGAGGGATACAATTATCTGGTAAAAGCTATTGGTTATCATTTTCTATTAGTTCTATAGGACACTTCCATTATGGAAGGTCACTTTTCTCCAGCTACTATATCGCATTTTGTGCAACAATGTACTCATAGGATATGACATTTGCTGTTCTGCAAAATAAATTACAATTCTTGTCCTCTGAAAGCAACTAAAAATAGGCCAGGGAGAGTAGATAGTTACCTTGCAGCATATGCCATCTCTAAATGCAGGCAAAGACCCTGACATTACACGGTGGGAGTCTGAGCATGGCCAGTAACATCTGACTTGCTCATGCATGTTTTTATCTTGTGACGGGACCATGATTCCATGGTTATTAAACATCAGTTTTGAAGCATTGTGGCAGCTTTTTCCTGTTTTATAGCAGTGGTAACATGAGGCAAAATCTGTTAAGCTTATTTTGATGAAACTTGGCATTTGGTTGGCTGATTGCTTACACCAGCTTAACATGGCTGTGATGACTGTGATGACTCAGTAGTGGCATGCATATGCCACAAGCACCTTCAAGGCAAATGTGTGGTGTGACATGGCTCCATGTCATTCCTGACTTCCATGTGTTGTTGCCCAGATTTGGTGCTGAGCTCCACACCACACTCCTGCTTTGCAGAACTGAGGACCTGTCAGGAGTTTTCAACATTCTAATCCTTGTCTCCAGGAGAAGCACTTAATATTTATCCCTAGAAAGCAGGTAGCTGAAGGACTTTCCCTGACACCTATTCATGTGTCCTTGTCTAGAAAGAGTAAAAGTAAGTAAGTAGAAAGAAGAAATGTCATCTTGCTTGCAAGACTGTATTTGCTAGGAAGTGCTTGAAGATAATGTCATTATCTTTGAAGAGGCGTTTGCTCTCACCTTTGGTCTTCTTTCTTTATCATGCCTTTGTCTCCCACCCCTGCCCTCTTTGGGCCTGGATATCTTTGCAGCTCTGCTGCTGGGCCCATGCCTTTTGTGAACCCTTGCACAACATCACAGCATGCTGTACACAGTAGATACTAATTTCTGACTTACTACAAATTAATAAAAACTTGCATTAACAGGTAAAGGTAGAGTATTAAACCTGTGCTTTACACAGGAGTGATTGATGGTTTCTATTACATGCCATTAGATATTTTATTCTTGTTAAATGAAGAGCAGCCAACTTTGTCAAGTATTTTTAGTTCCCCCTGGTCTTATCGTCTCTATCTATTTTCAGGGATGTTCTGTAAATGGCCACATATGGCTTTGTGTCTGTAGGAGTGATGACAGTACAGCTGGCTTTCATTGCCCACCAATTTACCAGAGCCCCTTTATTGTGAGCCTGTCAGCACCAGGGAGCTTTGTAGAACTAACAAAATATATCTATTTTCTAATTGTCTATTTATCACCTTCCATGGATTGGTGGGCCTCTCATCTGAAAGCAAAGGGGGGACAGCCTTGAACAATAATCCTTGTCAGGGCAGTTGCTCACTTTAAATTAGGGTCTCATTGCTAACTAACTAATTTAGTCCTGCTATTAGACTGAAAAAGTGTGTATTCAGTGCAAAGTGCCAACTGGGGAATTGATTATGTCTCCTCTTAGAGTGCATGATAAAAGTGCCAGGCCAGCAGGCAGTAGGTAGCTCCCCAGAGGCTGACAGCTTCCCATCATGGAGGGTCCATGCCAGACCACCAGGCAGGGGTTCCATGAGGTGGCCAGACTCTGGGAGTTTTGGCATGTGCCTTGGGCGCTCACAAGCGGAATGAAAGAGGATCACTGCCACTGTTCTTGATCTGTAGTTGGATCTGGAGACAGATGGGGAACAAAGGTCTCTCAGAAGCTGGAACAGAGACAGGCTGTGGGGACTGGTGACTGTGTATGTTGGTCCCAGATTTTGTGCCCTCAAAGAAATTTGCCCAACGTCCTTGTCCACTGCAACACCTTTTCCCATCAACATCTCAGGAGAACAACCTGCACTAACAGCAATCTCTCCCATGTGCCCAGGATTCCCTCCTCAATCATGTTCAGTCCCATCACAGTACTGTGGCTGGACCAGGATTTGTAACCTCAGATGAACAGAGCACACAATCTGAGTAGCAAGGAACCTTTTTCCCAGCTGTAGCACAGGTCCAGATGTGGTACAGAGCATTCTAGAGGATGTTGGAATGCCCCTCCAAGAGCTGCTTGCTGGGTGACTGAGTGAAAAGGTGTGTGTAAACAGCAAAGGAGTTAAGATCTGTTCCTGATCAATTTTGTATCAAGAGAAGAAACACCTGTGCTTATTCATTTTCAGATACAAACCTCAGAAATCAATTGTCTTGAACTGTGAGCTGAGCCAATTCCTCCCCTCCCCTCAATATCAAGTGTATCCTGTGAACCTCAACTCCAGGTCCACATTTTTCCTCTGTCACCAAGCTGTGAGGGCCTCACGAATCTGCAGTGTATAAGGCTATTTTGAACTCAAAAGAGAGCTTGGACCCATGAGTACAGCTCAGTATTTGGTGCAGGTTTTGTTGCCACCAGGTTACCCTTCCCAATCACCAAAGTTATACTGGAATGTAACAAAATATGTCAATTTCCTTTGCTTTTTTACCAAAATTCACAGATCTGGGAGTGGAATGCTAACTGGATTGATCTTCCACCAAGTAATAGGGGTGCTATATGGAATGAGTTGGAAGGGACCTATAAATATAATTTAGTCCAACTCCCCGCTGCCATGGGCAAGCGCCACAGCAAAAACATTAGCATGTAACAACAAAAATCTCTGAGAGCTAATTCCCTTGAATGACTCATCAAAACACACCAGTACAGCCACAACCAGTTCTAAAGTCATGCAGTAATTTGACTTTGTAGTTGTTTTAAGTCTTCTTTGAAAAAAAATTAAAGCAAAATCAAAAGGTTGCAATGGATCAGTTGAACACTGTCTTCTAAATATTGTGATCAATTTGCACATGCCATCATTTTAATGGCCACCACTGGTCACCAGCTGAAGATGTTGTGTTTACACTTAGGGAGACACAATCTCACCAAGACATCATCATTGCCAAGGTACTCTAAACTTTGAGGAGCATGGTGTTTTCCGTATCGCTGAAAATGGAAATTCATACTCATTGTTTTATTTGTTTTACATTTAACATACAGAAAATGGGGGAAACAGGTAGTACCCAAACTGTGGCCAGCTTATCCTATCTCCATTAAGGTTCTGAGTTAAAACATGACCTGTCATAATTATGTTTTTCACTCATGCTGGTAATTGAAAAACATGGCACATAGAAAGTAATGAAAGAATCCAGCTTTTTCCCCTTGAAATTTAATTAGAGTGTTATATGTAAGGATGCGTAGAAATTATACAACTGTTGTGAATATGTGTTGATTTTAAGGTTGAAATAACATTTGTCATGTGAGCACCTCCTCTTGGTGGTCACAATTGTCACAGCACCAAGACAACTACAGGATCCATGAAGCAGAGGATCCAAAATTTTAAATTTAGGCTGAGCTATGCACAGTGTGCACAGAAAACTCATGCCTGCGCTGCAGAAGCTGAGCATGTCACACCAAAATGGTGAAAAGTTGAAATAACACAATGAAAAGAACTCCTTGGCTTTTGCATTTCTACTCTAAGTATCTGAAGTATTTGAAGCAGAAGATTGCAAAGTGGTAAGCGGAATCATGTCCTGTATTTATTTTTCTCTGTGCCCACCTGCCTTTTTCCCAGCAGAAGCAGTCAAAGTAGGGCGGCTGGGCTGGGGTCACTCTGGGCAGCCGTGGAATTCCCCCTCGTGCAGCCCCCAAGGATCGCCACCGCAGTTTTTCTTTAGGCTAGGGACAAAACAAGCAAATAAACAAACAAACAAACAAAGCACACACCAAAACCAAACCAAACCAAAAAACCCAAAGCCAAAAACAAACAAACAAAAACGACAACAAAACAGAACAAACCCCCCCCCCCCCCAAAAAAAAAAAACGAAATCAACACCAAAAGACCAAGAAAAATGAAACCTTTGCCTGAGCGCCAAGAGAACCTCTAGCAAAACAAACAAACCCTGCCCCAAGTCACGAGAAAGCCAGAACCTGCATGGGCAGCCTTTTAAAAACACTGCACTCAAGCCAACTTCCTCTTCCCCTGCCCCAAGATTCCCATCTGTGGGGTCTTAAAGATACAGTAATAATTTTTGGGCAACAGATGATTTGTGGGATATGTTATCCTTATGAATCACCCCAAAAAAGCACTACAAACTGCAGGGTCTGTGGGTGAAAGCACACAGGGATAGCTTCCACGCATAAACCCAACCCTCCAGACAGGATTCTGCATTAGAGGCAACTTATATTGGGATGGCTCAGTATGGGAAAGGAAGAGAAGGGCCTTTGCTAAGGGACAAAAATATTTCTGTACCTGCCAAGACTGCTTGTTCATAATTTAAAATTCTTTGGTATTTGTATAATCTAATCTGGCTAATCAGACACACATTTCATTCTTCTGAGTTATTTACAAGTGCATCATGACTGTTTCAGACACTTGGACAGCCCAAATATTTCTGATGTTTTGTTTTTACCAGGATACTGGAAAGTTCTCCCAAGTTTGACACTGATTCAGACTTTTGCCTCAGCAGGTTGCCCAATGAAAACAAAACCTGAAATCTCACAGTAATATTTTACATCAACTCAGTCTGCAACTCTGCATTGATTAAATATTTTATCTTATAGAACAAAAACTATTGTGTTTTATGGTCTTTTCGTAGTGTTGGCTGAGGCAAAAGCCACAGCAGCTTTACAGCCTGGAAGATTTTAATTTATTTTCCTGCATTCGGCCCTTCACAGGCTGCCTCCCCTTAGCTCTCCAAAGGTGAATCCAAGAAAAGAATTAACCTGTAATTTATTTATATGTCCTCTGCAGATACTATAGATCCCACAATGGCTGTCTTCTGATTTATTCAGACAGTGTCCTTTACAAGATGATTTCCAGTAGATGTAGATGTATTGAAGCAGAAGCACATCCTGAAAGAACTCTGCCATGGCTAAATTCCAAAGCTGTGGAGGAGGCAGTTCCCCCAACAGGTGCACATCACTGGGTTCCTACAACCTGTAGAGCCAGCTAGCCGCACACACAGGTGAGGAGCAGAAGCAACAGCACCGGGCTGGTGACCTAGAGCCCAGGAACGGCAGTTGCCCATTTGCTTAATCCCTTCAGCAAAGACATCACAGGTGTTTTCAGCAGCAGAGCCTGGGCACAGTGATACTTGGTTGTATCTCCTTGTCTCAGTCTCATCCCTTAAAGTGTCAGACGAGCACGAGTACCCTCCATTCTGTTTTCTAGCGGGCATGCCTCTCTTCCCAAAGCACAGATTGTTTTATCACTAGAATATATAATAGCCACCTTCACCTGGGTGACAGGCACCTCCCATGACTCTCTGGGACAACATGACAACAGCAGAGCTGCAATTTTAATAGACTCCAAGTAGTTTTCACAGAGCAAAGTCTTAAAAACTCCCCAAGGAGAGATCATCAAGCAGAATGGTCCCACGTGCTGGGTTTATTAGCAGGCAGAACAGGGAGGTTGATGAGTCTGTGTGGCTGAGCAGACAAGCTGTCAGACAGGATTCCTAATCCAATCAGTTACCTGTCGGAGGGGACTGGTCTGTGGTTTCTGACTGTAGCACCTCTGAGGAGCACTGTGCTCTGTCTCCCTACACTGGCTGCCCACCCCAGCTGGGGTCCAGGGATCCTGGGCATCCCCATCCTGTGGAGCAGAAAGCACAGTTAAAGCACAGTTGGAGAAAGCACAGTTGGAGCCTTTCTCCCGTGTGAAAAACACCACAGGAACATACAGGTTAGAGCACGCTCAAGTTCACTGGGATGTCCTCATAGAGGCATAAGTAAACATTTTGGTGATTATTTTTGCCTTTTCACCTAGGCAACAATGGAGCGAGGGGGGTGGGGGGAGAAGGGGGATGGTGGTGGTGGATGGGGGCACACAAGTGTGTTTAAAAAAGCATGAGTGTTGCATGGCTAGCATGACTGCAGTACAGGTGCTCCAGATGGCAGGGGCTGAGCGGTCTGGGAGGATGTACTGGTGTGGTAGACTGCAGCACACCAGGTACTTGTGAGCACTGAGGTGAAAAAGCTGCCCCAGGGACAAGGACACCCAGCACCGGGCTATCTTGGGACAGAGAAGCTCCCTGTGCCTCTCTACTGCCAACCATGGTGCACCTTGAAACTCCCCACTGCATGGTGTGCAGGGTGGGAAGGGCAGGCCAGGTGGGCAGCGTGGGCAGTGCCAGTGCCAGTGCAGCAAACAGAGACCCATTCTGAGCATCATGGGTGATGGGGTGTGGACTCTGAATGAAAAGAGGTGACCCCATGCCAGTCCAAGGGCGGTAGAGTGAATAGTATCATTAAAATGAACAAAATTAAGAAAAAACTTTAAAAAGAATATAACATTTGTCTAAAAAATATTACATAACTTGGAAAAAATTGTTTTCCTTGGAATAAAACATACTTTTTTCTTTAAAATAAATGCAAAACCTATATAATTTTACACAGTTTCTGTTCAACAATCATTAATTGAATGCATGAATTTGTTATTTTTCTGAAAAGAGCAGAAGCCCTATTTATGCCAACAGTGGTTGCTCTGTGATTTGTGAATTATCATTTCCAACACTTTTCTTCCTGGTCCTTTAAAGAAAAACACAAGTGATTATATTTTATGTCTGTATGTGTTTATGATTCTAGTGAATTTGAATAGGATTAAGGACTTCTGCTGCAGAACCTGCCAAGAACATGCAGTGGTATTGCCCTTTTTTCTTCTAGTGGCTAGAGCCACCTTTT
The DNA here is from genome assembly GCA_013398175.1 of Climacteris rufus. Classification (NCBI taxonomy): domain Eukaryota; kingdom Metazoa; phylum Chordata; class Aves; order Passeriformes; family Climacteridae; genus Climacteris; species Climacteris rufus. The sequence goes on along the minus strand of VZRZ01004125.1, from coordinate 316,896 downwards.
TCTCAAGAAAACAATTTTTAACATTCACTAATACGTGCATTTGCACAAAAAATATTTTTCTGTTTGAACTCATCTTGAAAGCAACATCACCAGATTTTTCAGAGGTTTGTGATGCAATGCAGTGGGCTGACTACAAGAACATGGTTTGCCTGCCATTTATGTCTGATGGCTGTAAAGAAGCTTATCACAGTCTCTGCAAGAATAGAAAACAATTTATTGCATTCTTGGTCTGATCCCCTGTACTATATCCAAGGGTATCCTATGTTAGAACTTGGTGGTTGTTCAAGTACGCATTTAAGTAATGAAGTTGACCAATGCAGCAATCTAAATCTAGCAAAACAATATTAACAGTATTTCTGACTAAATGAAGTGACAACAGCAAAATCTCCAGCACTACCGGAGGCAAAATCCAACACACAGGCATTACAGGAAGTTCTACTGAAGACAAGTGAAAATTTAATTCTGAAAAGTGTGACAGATATCTAAAAACCAGGGCACTCTTCTTGTCATTCCAAGATTCAGAGAGAACGGACCTACGAAGTGTGAGTCCGACTGTGCCACTTCTGTAGATGCTCCCCATTTTTCTGGCTGTTTGTGCCTACTCACAAGAGACAGCTTGGGTAAGCAAGCATGCAATATTTGACAGACTGTGAGATTTTGTTCCTCTCACATTTGTGTACATTGCAGTTTTATGGATTGTTGAGATTTTAGAGTGGCACAGGTGGAGCATGGGGGGCTGTAATTCTCCCCATCCAGCAACTAAGTACCCCACAGCTGTTCATTCACACACCCCACCACATTCCCCATGGGGAGGAGAATCAGAAAGAAACTGTGAATTTGGTGAGTTAAGAACAATGTAGTAATTGAAACAAAATAAAATATAATACTGATAATACTAATTATAATAATTATAAAAATAGTAACAAAAAGGAGACCAAGAAAGAGGACTAATACCCAAGAGAAACAAGCGATGCCCAGTACAATTGTTCACCTCACAAAGCCTGTTCCCCAAAGCGGTGATCATTGTCTCCTGGTGAACTTCCCGTTTGTATACACTAGGAAGGATGTTCTATGGTGTAGAATATCCCTTTGGCCAGTTTGGGTCAGCTGTTCTGGCCATGCTCCCTCACAGCTCCTTGTAGACCTTCTCACTACCAGAGTGTGGGACACTGAAAAGTCCTTGATTTAGGATAAGCACTACTGAACAAGTATCTAACATCCATGTGTTACTAACATTGTGATCATTGTCTCCTGGTGAACTTCCCGTTTGTATACACTAGGAAGGATGTTCTATGGTGTAGAATATCCCTTTGGCCAGTTTGGGTCAGCTGTTCTGGCCATGCTCCCTCACAGCTCCTTGTAGACCTTCTCACTACCAGAGTGTGGGACACTGAAAAGTCCTTGATTTAGGATAAGCACTACTGAACAAGTATCTAACATCCATGTGTTACTAACATTATTGTTCTCATACTGAATCCAAAACACAACACTGTGCCAGCTACTGGGAAGAAAATTANATGCAGTGGTATTGCCCTTTTTTCTTCTAGTGGCTAGAGCCACCTTTTTCTCAAGAAAACAATTTTTAACATTCACTAATACGTGCATTTGCACAAAAAATATTTTTCTGTTTGAACTCATCTTGAAAGCAACATCACCAGATTTTTCAGAGGTTTGTGATGCAATGCAGTGGGCTGACTACAAGAACATGGTTTGCCTGCCATTTATGTCTGATGGCTGTAAAGAAGCTTATCACAGTCTCTGCAAGAATAGAAAACAATTTATTGCATTCTTGGTCTGATCCCCTGTACTATATCCAAGGGTATCCTATGTTAGAACTTGGTGGTTGTTCAAGTACGCATTTAAGTAATGAAGTTGACCAATGCAGCAATCTAAATCTAGCAAAACAATATTAACAGTATTTCTGACTAAATGAAGTGACAACAGCAAAATCTCCAGCACTACCGGAGGCAAAATCCAACACACAGGCATTACAGGAAGTTCTACTGAAGACAAGTGAAAATTTAATTCTGAAAAGTGTGACAGATATCTAAAAACCAGGGCACTCTTCTTGTCATTCCAAGATTCAGAGAGAACGGACCTACAAAGTGTGAGTCCGACTGTGCCACTTCTGTAGATGCTCCCCATTTTTCTGGCTGTTTGTGCCTACTCACAAGAGACAGCTTGGGTAAGCAAGCATGCAATATTTGACAGACTGTGAGATTTTGTTCCTCTCACATTTGTGTACATTGCAGTTTTATGGATTGTTGAGATTTTAGAGTGGCACAGGTGGAGCATGGGGGGCTGTAATTCTCCCCATCCAGCAACTAAGTACCCCACAGCTGTTCATTCACACACCCCACCACATTCCCCATGGGGAGGAGAATCAGAAAGAAACTGTGAATTTGGTGAGTTAAGAACAATGTAGTAATTGAAACAAAATAAAATATAATACTGATAATACTAATTATAATAATTATAAAAATAGTAACAAAAAGGAGACCAAGAAAGAGGACTAATACCCAAGAGAAACAAGCGATGCCCAGTACAATTGTTCACCTCACAAAGCCTGTTCCCCAAAGCGGTGATCATTGTCTCCTGGTGAACTTCCCGTTTGTATACACTAGGAAGGATGTTCTGTGGTGTAGAATATCCCTTTGGCCAGTTTGGGTCAGCTGTTCTGGCCATGCTCCCTCACAGCTCCTTGTAGACCTTCTCACTACCAGAGTGTGGGACACTGAAAAGTCCTTGATTTAGGATAAGCACTACTGAACAAGTATCTAACATCCATGTGTTACTAACATTATTGTTCTCATACTGAATCCAAAACACAACACTGTGCCAGCTACTGGGAAGAAAATTAACTTTATCCCAGCCAAAACCACAACAGAGATGCAGTTTGGACTTGTATGGGCTTAATTTTCTGAAAGACATCCAACTGCACCTGAAGTGGCGGTGGTATAGTGCTCTTCAGGTCGCGTAGGCAGCTGGTGCAGGCAGGACTCACAGACACTGCTGCCATGGCGTTCAGGAATGCTGAACTGCCCCAAATTGTGCCAACGTGCTGGGCTCTACACCACCTCATGCTGGAGCAGCATGTGCAAGCACTTGCCACCTCTGGTACCAACCTCCAGAAGGGATTTTGTGCACAGAAGCCCATCATAATTTTTCTGATTCTGCTGGCTTTCACAGTGCTGCTCTGTCCCTGAGAAAAGCATTCAGTCATCTACAGTGCATTCCCACACCTCCTCGGAGGGCCAGACAGATGATGGGATGGTGCGCTGCCAGCACCACAGCCCATCACACTCACAGGAACATAGGGACTACTCTTCAGCATGGCCTGATGCAAAACTCAGAGCAGTAACAGGAAGATCTGGCTTCACTGGCCTGGGTGTTTATAATTAAGGCCTAAGTACCTCAGAGTCATACATACTAGTTAGTACTTTTCTTCTGCCAATGATGTTTCTCTGCTCTAATTAAGGAGGCCAAGTTTGAAGACAATTAAGGAAACAGAGCTTTGCTGTACATAGGTGGCACATACGGTACCTGTAGACTCAGGGACAGTTTTTAAGACACAGGTGTGCCTTTTGCCTTGTGCATTAATTGCTAATCAGCTTTTGTCTCATCAGTTTCTTCATTTTCATTTCTGCATTGTCAAAATCTTCCCAAAACTGGAGGAAGGGGAGTTGGGACAGAAGACTAATCACAGCTGCCCAAGAAACACTTTTTATCACTTCACCCATGAGTCAAGATTTGCTTTTGTGGGTTTCTGCCATTTTGCATATTAAGAGCATTACCTCCTTAATCTATCACAAATGCTCAGCAAGACCTGCTTTATTCCTGTCCTCTGTCTTTAGCCAGACAATGCCTTTGCTTATAACAAGTAATTTTAGACCAAAGTCTGCTCTGTTTGATGTCAGGTGTGAGGTTCCCATTAATTTGTTATGGGAGAAACAAGTATCCATACTGCCAATCTCCATGGTTGAAGACCTAGTGCTGTCTGAGAGGACCATGGTGGGCCTTAATTAACAGAGTCTGCCTGTGTGCTGCTTAAGTCTTGCATTTTGTGTAGAAGGACACTTACTTGTTGTACTCCAGTAACTGATTTTTCATTTGTTTTATTGGGCAGTACATATAAAGTGCAAGTAATTTCTTACTCTCTACCTGGATATGAGGATTGTGTTACAGAACTTCACATTTTTTTGTGGTTTCAGGTAGTGTTCAGGGGAAAAGAGGGAGAAATGAAAGCACCATGCATTTTCCCTTTAACTGCAAAGACCTAAAGTAAGAAATCCAGATATGTGTAACTTAAAATGTCCTGAAGTGGTTCAACTGTCTTGGGGGGAAAGAAGTAATTAAAAAGAGACAGTCATAATGGGATATGGCTATAGAGCACCATACTGTCATATTTCAGGTGTTACATTATGCTACAGCTACAGGCTTTTTACATAACTCAGAGGGTTTTTGTATGTAATATACAAGGTGTAAGCTGTTAGAAAAAGCAGGCATTGAGATAAGGAGAATATTCCCATTTTTTCCCTCTTCTTTATGGAGCAAGTCAAGTATACGGGTCTGTGGGATTTAGGCTCCATGGGATATTTTCAGGGAGTAGAAGAAGTCCACTCCGTAAGGACAGGATCTGGGGCTCCACATGGGATGCAGAATTCCCCCAAAGTATGCAAAGCAATGCAGAAAGTGTGTGTGGGTGGGAGAGGGTGGGACATCTTGCTGCCAGTTGCACCTCTGTCAGAGAGTGGTGGGAGCTACATACTTGTTGCCATGGACCAGTACCCCACACGTTTTCAAGTCCACTCAATTTCAACTTCTGAAGTCACCTGTTATCACCATAGAGGGTGGTGCTGCTCAAGAGTGGGATGGAGTCTACATACGAACAAAGGAGATGCATGGGCAGGGTGTCCTCGGACACCTGTGAAAGCAGGACAGCGTTGTTTTCCATGGAATAAGAGCCTGGTCTGACACAATATATGTCTCCATCAGTGTCTGCACACCACGGATGTTAGCAGGTGGTGTTGTCTGTCAAAGAGACAAGCCTTTGGCACACTTCTCAAGATTTCTGAAGATCTGATGAGCACAGTCTCAGGTGTGTCTAGTCTGACTCAACTCCTTAAGGCATTTTTCTACCTCTGCTAGGTGTTCTGCCCCTCCACTCACTGAGTGTACTGGCATCAACTAAACACCCTAGACAGGGTAGGGAAGAAATCCCAAAATTAAGAGGCTTTCCAGAAGAGTCTTTGCAGGACTCATTGTAGATACTCGCTTCTGAACATCTTTGCAAATCTAATCCAAACTGCTCAACTGCTGAAATTACATCTTGAGATATTTTAAAACTTAATCTTATATGATGTTCTATAAAATTGGGGTGGGAACCATATAAGGGTGTGGTTTCAATGCTGTGTAAAGAGACAAATGTATAAGCAAACTTCAGTGGAAGCCCAGGGAGGGATAGGACAGTGAGGTTCAACTACAAATCTGATTTGTAGAAATCTGTTTTTCCAAGGTTTTATTCCTAAATGGGAGGTAGAATGAGGTGATTCTAGCATGTCAAGGTGAGGTAGATCCTAAGAGTCCAGAGGCTGGCTTGAAAATGTGTCATTTTATGGGAAGAAACTGACTGGCTTCGTATGAAAAGTCATCAGTAAACTGAATTGTTAACTCATTTGTCTGAAATAAGAGCTTCAGAGACTAAATGTGGCCACTTACTATTGATAAAATAGTCACTTTATCTGTTCAAATGTGATATGGAAATACTGTCACTTGCCTTGGAAATGCTGTCATTTGCCTTGGAGACATGAAAGACATTCAGCCAGGTCACTTTTTTTTCACCTGCCAGCAGACATGGCTGTAAGCACAAGAGCAGTAAACAACACAGTGTCAATAACCTTCCCTACACTAAGGCGAAGGGCAGGCACAGTTGCTTAAAATGATCAGGAATAAGTAACATTCCCTTGGACACCCAAAGGATCCAAAAATGAAAGCAATCAAGGAGGTGATAAGATGTATCCATGGAGTCTCAACCATCACTACACCTGAGACATTCGCTCTGAAGCAGGTGGTCCTCTTCAATGACAACAGTGACAGGTCTCAGGGGACCCAGAGGAGGTGGCAGATAAGCAACAAGTGATGCCCACACTGTAAGGGACTTGACAAGAGCAGAACATTCTGTATATCCACAAAGTCTAGTTTTCTCCTTAAAACACCAGCTTTACTCTTTTGTTATTGGTTGGAATGTTACTGCAAGAAGGGAAAAGCATGACTTGCCCATCAGCAGCACGCAGCTGCTATTTTTTCACCTCTTCTTATCAAATGAAGGAGAGACAGGAAGAGTGACTCCAAACCTGTCCTGGGCAGGGCCTTTTATATGTAAAACTCTGAGATTGCAATAGATACTGTACCTTGGTACAGAGATTGAAAGTAAGGTTGCTTCAGCAACTGAGATTTATCTCAAAGCCCTTCCACAGATCTCATGTAGGGGTGTTCTGGAGGCTGAGATTAGCCTGGGACATGGGAGAGCATGGGAAGTCAAGACTAACAGTAGAATAACTTTTCATCTTTAAATTGCAGATGATTTCTCATAATTATCACTTTTAGAAAGAGAAGGATAAGTATTTAATTGGAGCCTACCACAAAACCAACATCCTTCAAGCGCAAGTAGAGATCTGGAAAACTAGTCTTTATTGCTAACCTGAATCCAGTTGTACCTTGATGCACTTCATGACAACATTCTGTAGGAAGAGATAAAGTCAATTTTACATTCATTACCTACAACAGTAAAACAGCAGCAACAACTCCTGGTTTCCATTTAACACCTATGCAAAGGACTATTTCTGAATCACACTGATGATTTCACTCCAGATTTCTGTGTGCAGATATAACAGAGATTTAAAGTTAATTGGTGGGGAGAAAGAAGCTTCTGCTCTGAAGGGTGCAAGTATTTGGACTGGGTGGTTGTTGAGGGTCCCTTCCACCTGTCCTGTCCTGTCCTGTCCTGTAACAACTTAGAGGTGCTCAGGCTCCTAAACCAAATGTTTCTGGTCCTCACTCATATTGTCTCCTCATTTCTCCTCAAACTGTAAAGGGGAATTAACCTGAATAAGGCTGAATGAATGGTAGGCTAAAAACCACTGGGCCAGCTCTTCTAACACTCCCAGGTTCACTTTGTGTGGTACTATTTTGTGTCCACCACCACAAAGCTGGCTGACCATCCTAGCTGCAAGCAGTGGAGCTGACCACCCAGACAGTGTGCTGGATGCTGATGGTTCCCAGACTCAGGATGCAGGGAGAGAATGGGATAGTGGTGGTGAAGGACGATCTCACATATGACCTCCAGTCCTGGCATCTCCATGCAGAAGTGTTCCATTATGCCCATATGCTGATCTGGTAGAGAGGATCCTGATCCAAGTATCTTGCAGGGAGCTGCAGACATAGTTGTGGGTCAGGAGAGTATTCTGAGGTTTCCAGGAGACCCACTACGTCCATGTCCTTGCCCACGCTATGAGTGTTCACTGGCAGTAGGCAAGAGGAAAATGTGCCAGTGGATATGCACACAGAAAAGAATACTTTTAGAAATAAGAATTTCATTGCAGTCAGGATTTACAGTTCAGTGTAAACAGGTGGAGATAGAAACCCCCTGACAGGTTAACTCAGCAGCCTGTAACACGAAAGCCCCATGCCAAGTCAAAGGCCCAGGGCATGGATCCCTTGGTGCTCCCCTATGGTGTCAAGCCTTCATGGGGCACCCCTGGCTCTGTGGCCAGTAAGGGAGGATCCCTGCATGGTAATCGCCCTTCTTGACTCTAAGGGACGGGTGCAGTTTTCAGCCTCAGGTATCCCCAGGTCATCCCATGATGCTGCTATGAGGATAAATGCTGAGGGCACAGTGAGCCTCTACATTTTCTCCATGTGTTTTGGTTACAGCAACGCTTCCTCCCAGATGGCGCTCATTTTACAGCAGCTGAAGACATGTCCTGGGGCTTTCGCCTTGGTCATGTATCCTTTTAGCTTCTAATTGCTTGGATTTGTCACACACCCTGTAGATTAAAACATAGTATTTTATCTCTGTATCATTAACTTTTGTTGCTTTCTTATGCCTTATTGAATCTTTTTCTACTCCAGACAGCTCTGAATATAAATAGTTCAATAACATGTCCTCCTTATTTAAAGACTATCATTTATATGACTGGAAGTGTGAATGTGCAGTATGTTAACAGTGATTCCATAAAGAGGCTAAAATAATTAATCACTTTGCTGCAGCTAATGGATTCAAGGGCACAGGAACACATACAGGAGCTCCTGCTACAGGGTACAAGTCCAGGAAATGGAAAAAAGCAAAAGCTTAAGTAGATATTTGGGCTGAAAGCTTTCATCAGATGGTTTGCAAGCACCTGTGTCTGCTAAATGCCAAGGATTCCAGATACCGGGCTGGGTATGCCTCCCAGCCCTGCAAGGACCAGCAAACAGCAGTTGGTACAGAGGGATGCCCAGAATATCCGAGACTCATCCAGAGGGGAGCATAATGACAGCAACAAAACTAATGGAATTCTTCCAGACAGAGAGCATGCAGCATGCTGTCTGTGCTACTGCATGCTGTCTGTGCTACTGCTTGATAACTGTCCAAACTACAGAAAAGGCACTGCTAACTCATGTGGTAGTAGAAACCTTGACTCTGTGGAGGCTGTGCCATAAAAGGACTGAATCAGAGAATCAGAGAATGGGTTGGTCTGAAGGGACCTAAGAGACTGTCCAGTTCCACCCCCCTGCCATGGACAGGGACGCCTCCCACTACCCCAGGTTTCTCCAAGCCTTGTTCAACTTGGTATTGAACACTTCAAGGGACAAGGCAACCACAGCTTCTCTGGGCAACCTGTGTGTCAGAGAGTGGAAAAGGTGATCTGTTTCAAGACATGTTGGGGGCTTGAAATATGTGGTAGGGAGTGGGTCAGACTGTGGCAGTGTGCGAGGCTAGGGCCACAGTCAGCAGGCCTCGGCAATGGTGGAAGAGAGCCCAGCACACTGCCCTCTGAGACAGCGATTCTGGTTAGGGTGACACTGTTACCCATTCCATGGTTCCTTTCGGTTTCTGTTTGCATACGTTGTTTCCATTGGTTCAGTGTTCCGTTATGTAATGTTCCTTATATGGTTATGTTCTAGCAAGTTCTTGTTACCTCGGTTGCTCATTGGTTATATTGTAATTTCTGTTCTCCCACTGGTTGTACCCTCCCTGCCTCACCCTATAAAAAACCCTGTCTTGGGGAGAGCGAGGTTCTTTGCTCCAGAACCTTCAGCTCGCCCGGACCCTCTTTCCTGCTCCTGCTCCCGGACCTTTCCCTGGACCCTCTCCTGGACCCTTGCCACTAATAAAGAGCTGAAATCACTGGACAAAGGCCCCTCCTTGGTCTTTGCTCTCGCCGTTACGCCGAAGACCACCGGGCTACGGGCAGCCCGCTCCACAGAGGAGCCGGCACCATCCAGCGAGGCACGGCTGGAACCCTGCTTGGGGGAAAGGCGCTGCAGCTCGGCAGCCAGCCCCCGCAACACAAGGGCAAGCCAGTGCGGGACGCCGTGCGCCCTCGGGCCTGTCCCCAGCCCTCGGCTGAGTGCGTCCAGCAGCGCGGCTACATCAGACCTTGCTTTGGTGAGGTGGTGCCCTGCTCCCCATACCCCTCAGGCCTGCAGTGTCTGTCAATCATGGAACAATAGAGGCAGTAGCCTAACCCACCCCTGCGTGGCCAAGAGACTGGAAGTCCCACCTGGGAGGAAGGCCCAGAGTGGGCCAAGGCTTTAAGAAGCCTCACCACGAGGCAAAAACATTGTCCTTTAATCTTGCCTTCATCTTGGACCTTTACATCACTGCAACTCAGGAGTTAGTAGCTATGTCTGTTTTTCTATATAATTCCTGTCTTTCTGTTTTTCTCCCTTTCTTCTTCTTCTTCTTCTCTCTTCTCACAGAACGTAAGATCGCATGGGTTATAAGGTTTTCTATGTCCAATGAGCTAAGTATATGCTGTGATTAGTCATGTTGTATGCTATTTACTCTTTCACCAATGTTCCTTAATTTTTTATAGTTTGCCAGTAAACTTTTGTGTGTTTTTACCTCTTGAGAATATTTGGTTGGAATTTTCTCCTTTGCGCCTACTCTGAACAAAAGAACCTTGGTTAAGCCCTAGATTTGAACAACCGGGGTGTAACACTGTGCCAGCGCTTCACCACTCTCACAGGGAAGAATTTCCTGCTAATATCCCATCTAGTCCTGCCCTCTGTCAATATGAAGCTATTCCCCCTTGTTGTGTCCCTTTATGCCCTCATCCGAAGTCTTTCTCCAGCTCATCAACCATGGGGGCAACCTATGAGCTGAGCTGTCATGGCTTTAAATGGTGCAAACTGGTCTCATGGCTCATAATGTGTGTGTGTGAAAGTCTATTACAGTTCAATTCCTCCTGGGTTGCTCTCCCTGTCATTGATCAAAGTCTTGAGCTCACTGTTCTGTGCCTCAATGATTGTTGGCCCTGTAGACTGCCAACTGAAATGCTCTGACAGATGGTGAGACTGGGTGGCCAGAGACTTCAGCTGCAATGGGAAGTGCCAGCAATGGGTCTGTTCACTGTATGTGGGCATGGACATCAATACTAAAGTCATCTGTAAAGTGACGTTCGACATCTTGTCATCTGCAGCCAATGGTATATTGCTTGCTGTCCACATACTTTCCCAGCCACCACCTAGGACAGTTGCTGGTGGCCTTAATGGGCTCTTGCCTCCACTGCCCCATGGCTCTGTATGGACAGCTTGTGGGGTTTCCCTTTTAAAAGCATAAAGGGGAAGAAACTGCCAGCCCAAGAAAAGTATTAGAGTAAGTCCAAGAGCTTGAATTCCTTAAGCTGTGGTATCACAGCTTAGGAGAAGAAGCTCCATGGATTTGAAGTGAAATCTGTAACAAGACCTGAGCCAAACCTCCATATGAATACTAACTCCCCTTAGAAAAAGCATACACTTGCCCAAGAGGTGCTTGCTTTTTTAACAATGTTAGTGAGGAGGGAAAAGAAGGATGTTGAGAACTACGTTATATTTTTAGAATGTTCAGACTGATGTGCAGAGTACTTACAAGTTATTTTGGTGTGGAAAGCTGGAATTGCTCAGGTTTTGCCTCTGCTCCTGCAAACATAACCCCAGGTTTCAGACAAAGCCACTGGCACATCCAGAGCAGTCACTGCCATGGGGAATGATGCCAGTGATATCTAGCAGCTTATTCTGCAGATTTAAATGTTTCTGACAGAATACATCACTGTTATTCCTAGGTACCTAATTTTCTCCATCATCAGCTTGGGGATGAACTGTTTTTTGGCATGACTGTGTGAAGGTAGACCTCAGAGTGTCACATCTGCCCTTGCTTGCCAGATTTTGTCCAAGACACCACATGCAAGCTTTTGAACTTCAGGAAAACCTTGCACAGTGGCTAGAACACAGAGGTAACCAAAACAGGAACTCCTATGGAACACAGCTCTATAACCCCGGCCGAAATTTTATCCTAATGCAAAGGAATAGCTATATGAGGGGAAAATGGGAATGCCATACCAGACATAACAAAGAAGCAGGTGGCCAGAAACATTCCTACTTACCCATTATGTGAATTGTCAGTGTTTGATTTTCCTTTGTAGGACTGACTGTTTTCTTTTTTTTTCTTTTCTTTTTTTTTTTTTTTTGGTCAAAAGACTTGTTTTCTAGTCCACACAGCACTGAAGCAATGACAATGCTATCACAGATTACAGGCAGGTCAGGGAGGGCAAATTACTTGCCAAAATAGTCTCTCTGAAGGGTCTTACTTGTGTCTTGTGCTAAGTTATGTGATAAGTCAAAGTTAGTGTTGCATAATACTCTTCCAGTACTTCTTGTAACCATTGTTGCAATACATGGAGTGATTCACTTTCTTCAGTGCTGCTGTTGGTTTCTGCTGAAACTTTCCAAATGCATGAGTTTGTCTACTGTTTGCTAATTCCTGCTTCTTGTACCTTCCTTTGTAGCCAAGGCATGCTTGCTTTTCCTTGATGATATTCCCCTGAATTAAATTACTCTGAATAAAATTACAGTTCGATGGAGGTTCAGTAAGAGTGACTTACACTCAGTGAATTTATGGCTTTTTAAACCTTGGCTAGCAGAAAAGTCACACTGAAAGCCCTAAAAAGGGCCCTAAAATATTTTGATTTATACCAATCCAAGAGACCTAAAACTCTAGAGCCCCCAGGACCGTTCTCTGGAGAACAAATGCTTGTGACTAGACTGGGAGGAAAGGATAAAGTATGCTGCTGGGCCAGTTCCCATGCACCAAAAAGCCAAGACTAAGTATGGTGTGTTGGACAATACCCCTGTGCATTTGAGAGAACCAGGCTGTAGGCCTGTAAGCTGATTTATCTGAGATGAAGGTTGAGCCAATGTGTGGCAAGAGCTCCTGTAGTCTCGTTCTGCAAGGTTAAAAACAGGCATGAAGGTTTTCTGCTGGCACCTCTGAGACTCAGTGGTGCAACTAGTGAGAAGGAGGCAGACCTTGTAATAGTTTCATTACCAGTAGTAAAAACCAATCTTTTGTCATGTCCTCCTTCTTCCTTCTAATGAAGTTGTAGTTGGAGGACAGTTGTCTCAAAGGACAGCCTTCTGGTGGCATCCTTGATAAGGCATCCCTGTTCACCCAGTATAATGGTTCAGCCACATATGTTGTATCCTTATGGAATGCAAAAGCATACAAACAGCTAGCAGGCTAACCAGGCAATTCAATGGTTGCTCATTTTTTAAAGGAAATAAAATGTGAAGAAGTATTTCTGATACTTTGTGATAACCATTCCTCTAGTCTGCGTGTGAACGCCAGCAAGGGTACATGCAGGTCCAACCAGGCACATTGACAAGAGTGACTGATTTGTTTTAGATGCCGTAACATCATAAGCCTTCCCTTCTTCCTTCTTCCCTGTTTCTCCATTCTCTCACTCCTCAGCTACTCCAGTAATGTGCTCGTTCCCCTCCCCAAGTGCAAGAGGTGCCAGGGGTGCTGGTGGTGTCTGTGTTCACCATTCATATATTCCAGTACTACCAATACGCTTCCTGAAGCTCCAGGGAATAGATGGAAAGGCAGAACATTGATGAATAAGGATTCAGATTAAAGGACAAATATAGTTGGCCAAAGTGATCGGTTATATGAAACAAAGGGAAAATAATGACTAAAGATCCTTCATTGCAGCCAGCTAATTATCATGAGTTCTGGACTCAGGCAGGTCTCTGTTCAGGCATAGAATTAAAAACCTTAATTATATTGTCACCTTTGTCTCTCAGCTCCCATTACCCACAAATGAATCTATTTACTATAACTCCTGCTGATGGGAAGAAATTGATGGCATTCTGAGTGAGGTGGGAGAGGAGAACTGAGGGGAAAAAGTGAGAGGCAACATGGTGATGTCTGCACAACTGGGTGACAACTGCATTCCAGAACATTATAAATTAAAAATACTTCCAGTGAGACAAATATGAGTTTGATTAATTTTGTGCTTTTCTTCTCCTTCCTTCCCACTTCCCAGGTTCTTGCCACCTATCAGCATTGCCTCTTTAATTTTAAGTCATGCCTCCTGTCAGATCATTCTCCCTCCTTTGCTACTGGTCTGCAGCGTTGCAAAATCTCTGTCACATTCAGGTGCTGTAGAGAATGGGTGCTGCTGGAGAGCTGTGGCTGTGGGTCTCTGCCTCGGAAGGGTAATTCTGCTGGTCACAAATGCAAATGTTGAATGCTCATGAGCTGCAAACCAGGCAGCCACACAGCACTGGTGTCTCCCAGTAGAAACCAAAGCATTTTGGTACTTGCCTGAAATCTTCCTATTTGGCTGAAGACATTTGCCTGTTTTTCTTTTTTTTTTTTCCCCTTTGATTCTGAGGATTTTTTTCAAGACCTTTCAAACTGACAGTGTGTGAGCAGAGGGGTTCCTGATAAACAAAATTAAGGGGTGTCATTCATGTTTTTCTCTCCACCAGCATGCATACCAGGGCTGAGCTCAGCAGAGCCGGATCCGGACCCACCAACATGTTTTTCACACGTGTTGCCATGGCTACCGCAGGATGAGTTAATGTGACGGAACAGGCACACTGAGCACAGGGCTTGCTGTGGATGCGGCCAGTGCACATGGCCGTGTTGGAGGCGGCGCACGTTCACACTGGTTTATTACTTTCATGTAGCAGCAAGGCTTCCTGCTGTGGCTTTGAAAGCTCGGACTTCAAACTCTATCTGAGCTCGACGGCTGGTCTGTGCCACCACCGCTGCAGCCCCTTGACTACCTACCAGTCTCTGCTCTGGCCAGAGGGTCTGTCCTTGCACTCTGTACTGTTCTCCACCATGGACACTGGAAGTACTCTTTTGAGGAGAGGAAGGGAGGTTTCCAGGGTGGGTTGCCAAGAGCTAGAAGCCTAAAGAAACAGCATCAAATCCAATATTAAAACTGGCTGTTCAGGCTACAGGGCTGCTTTGAGACAGTTTTACCAGTTAGCATCCTCTTAACTACTCACAGCCATCATACTCTACAGTCTGCTTTCTCTGGTTGTCTGTGAATAATTTTTTGAAAAATCATATTGTGTAAAACTGCTCTCCTCTATTTAAATATTCATTGCAGCATCTTCTGTCCTTTCCTGCAATTGCAATACATTGAACTCTGGATTTTACAGCTGATTTGTGCTGATTTACCCTGTGAAGCTTCCTCTCTGTTGCAAACATTTATGTCTCTATCCTGCATTGCCCCTGTGGATGCTGATAGCCGAGCCATGTGAAATCTAGTCAGTCATTACTGCTTGATGTTCACTGACATACAGTCAAAAGAGTGCTCTTGGTCCAGGGTTATAGATGAGGTTTTGCATTACTGGAACCCATGAACCTGTGCTCATAAAATCCCCATGGATCCCAGTGTGTTCCTATGCCAGTGTAGATTCTGACAGCTTGAAGAAACCTGTAGAGCAAACTGGGCTAAGAATTCCTGTTTTGCGGTGGGTTTTTGTTTGTTTGCTTGGGAGTTTTGTTGTTGTTGTTGTTTGTTATTCATAGTTTTGGTTTTGTGGTTTTTTTTAAATTATTATTTTCTTTCCAAAAAGTGAAACTCAAACTACAACTTCAACGGGAGGAAAAAATCTGCAATATTTTAAACCCTGTGAAAGTCCAGTAGCATCTAGTGAAAAGTGTCACTGGCCACTTCAGTGTTGGACTAGATGACCTATGAAGGTCCCTTCCATCCCAAACTTCTGTGATTCTATGATTCTATCAGAAAGTTACAACAGAGCATTATAAACGGCATAACAGAATAAGAAAACCCAAACAACAAGACTGAAACTGAGGAAGTGAAAACAAATAATTTCTATCTCCTTAGAATTACATTAATTAATTTGATTCAGCTCAACTTTTTTATAAGGCTGATTGTATTTTTTGCTTTTTAATAATGGATCAGCTTTGTAATGCACTTTGATCCTAGAACAACTGCATTTTCTGGCTGACAGCTCTTATCCAGACTCCTGAAACTTCTAGAAAACCTACTGAGCTTCTAAATAGAAGAAAAAGCTTTAAGAATATTTAGAAACTGTTTGGACTGCAAAAGTAGTCCTCTGGAAGAGCAGTCCACTGCCATAGCGGTTTACAGGAGGTGTAGTGCTGCTGACAGGCTGCTGTGACAACCCCTGAACATGCTGCTGCATGCAAGCGTTCATCAGCCCCATGGGAGCTCTCCTAGCCTAGCCCATCTCTTTGGGCAGCTCAGCTCTTATCCATCATCCATCAGCTCCAGCACAGGCATGGAACTGGCACCAAAGTTACTGCCAGGGTGACCTGGAAAGTATTAAGGGTGACTGCATGTGTCTAGGGTAATTGTCAGTGGGGACTGAGGGGGTAGTTTCTTTGATCCTGTCAGTGAAGGGCAAGGACCAGAGGAGGAGTAGGGACATCTTGCAGGTCAACAGTTAGAGTTGCCTTTGGTGTTGGCAACAGTTTATTCTGGTGTTTACGACCATGAGATTCTCTTAGAGAACTGAGTCTGGCTTGGAAGAGATGGGATCCACCTGACTAATCATGACAAACAGATCTTTGTGAATAGGCTGGGCAGCCTAGTAGAGAACTGTAAACTAGGAACTCTGGAGAGGAGAGAGGATCACCAAAACAAAGTGAGGAAGTGGTAGACTGGGATGACAAAGAACACAAAGAGGGCAAAGTGAAGAGAAGGGATCTTGTCATCAACAAAATAGGGCAAAAGTGGGTACCCTAGAATTATTCATATACAGAAGGAAGACCCTACCAGAGGGAGTTGTGGGGAAATCTTTCATACTGCTTCTGGGAAGCCAGCCTGTGGGGGTCCCACTCTGAAATGCCCCTACACCAAAACATGCCATGTGAGACATGACCATGAGAAATGAGGAGTCTGTTCTGCTGTAGGAGAGTTATGATGTCATGGGGATCATGGAAAGGTGGTTAGGTATCTCAGAGGACTG
Organism: Climacteris rufus; assembly: GCA_013398175.1. Taxonomy (NCBI): domain Eukaryota; kingdom Metazoa; phylum Chordata; class Aves; order Passeriformes; family Climacteridae; genus Climacteris; species Climacteris rufus. The sequence goes on along the minus strand of VZRZ01004125.1, from coordinate 300,396 downwards.
GGGTTCTGCACTGAGTGGATACAGGCTTTTTAGGAAGGACAAACTGGGAATGCAAGAAGGGGGAGATGTGAGAGAAAGCAAGGCTCTGGTTACAGGTGATGAGGCCAGTGGGAAAACCAGGGCAGAGTGCAATTATTTTTGGTAGGGCAGAAAAGTTAGGGAATTGTTAAACAATCTGCATATATCCTTACATCAATGGGACCTGATGGGTTGCACCTCTAAGAGCTAAGGGAGCTAGCTGGTGTCATTGAAGAACCTCTCTTGATTATCTTTGAAAGGGTGTGGTGGTAGGAAGAGGTTCCTCAAGACTGAAACAAATGTCCCTCCTTTTTTCAAGAAGTGGAAGAAGAAAAATGCTGGGAACTACACACCTGTCAGCCTCACAGTGATTGTTGGAAGGTGAAGGAGCAAGTAGTCCAGGAAGCCATTTCCAAATGCGTGAAGAAGAAGGTGGTGACTGTGAGTAGTTGCCATATATTTACAAAGGGAAAGCCATGCCAATCCAGCCTGATAGCTTCTAAAATTAAAAGGCTCTGTGCAGAAGGAGAGAGAAATCTGTGTTTCCTTGACTTTAAAAAGGCTTTTAACATTAGTTACCATAAAATGCTCTTAGAGAAACTGATGGACTGGATAAATTAATTGAGAGCTGATGAAACAACCGGGTATGGGGAGTTGTTATGAGTGACAAGAAGTCCTGCTGGTGGCAGTGACTAGTAGTGCACCCTAGGGGCCCATACCATGGTCAATAACCTGTCACATTTTTGCTCATGGCCTGGATGATGGGTCAGAGTCCATCCTCAAAAAGTTCACATGCAAAACAAAAGTGTGAGCAAGTGGATGTACTGGCTATTGGAAGGGACAGGCTGGAGAACTGGACAAAAAGGTGCTTCATGATGTTTAACAGAGATATGTGAGTCCCATCTTCTGGGGAGGAATAATCTCAATCACCTGGACAGGCTGCAGAATAACGGGCTGGGAAGTAGCTTTGCAGATCAGGAACTCAGCATCCTGGTAGACAGAAGGTGAATGTAAGCCAGCAGTGTACCCTCATGGCAGAGAGGGCTAATTGTCCTTGATCTACATTAGGAGACGTTGTCAGAGGGATGTGGTCCTGCCCTCTGCTCAGCACTGTTAAGACACATCTGAACTGCTGGGTCCAGATCTGTGCTTCTCTGTACAAAAAATACAGACTTCCTGGAAAAGATCACTAAAATTCTGGACGCACAGGGGTCATATAGGGATAGGCTCAGAGCACTGGGGCTGTCCAGCCTGGCGAAAGGGAGGCCCAGGGGAGATCTTGTCAGTGTGTGTAAATATCTGATGGGGAGGAGCAAAGGCATAAAAGCCAGACATTTCATAGTGGTATGCATTGAGGTAATAAGAATCTATTTGGTAGAAGTGTAAAGAAAATCCCAGAAGCCTCAAGCTGTTCCAGGGGACGTTCAGGATGGACATCAGGAAGAATTCCTTCACAGAAAGGAGCACAGATTCTTTCACAGACTGAGCATTGGAATGGACTACCTAGGGAGTTACTATCCTTGGACATGTTTAAGAAATGACTGGACATAGCATCAGTCCTCTGGTCTGGTTGACAAGGTGGTGATCAGTCACAGGTTGGACTCAATGATCTTGGAGGTCTTTTCAATACTAAATGATTCTGTAATTCTGTGAAAATAATTTTCATTTAAACATAAGAAAAAGCTTTTTTGATGTGGGTGTGGTCAAGCACTGCAAAAGGTTTACTCAAGAGAAGCTGTGGTGCCTCTGCTCCGAGAAATACTCAAAACTGAACTTGACATGGTCCTGAGAAACCTGCTGTAGGTGAGCCTCTGCTGAGATAAGAGACTGGACAAGATGACCTCCAGAGTTCCCTGTCAACCTCAGCCATGCTGTGATCCTGGGATCTTCCTGAGACACAACTGACAGAAGGCCTGATCCCTGCAGTTTATTTTAGTGTCATAAGATGGAAACTAGAGAAAATGTCCTTGTGGGCACAGTCCTACACCAGAAAGAGCCAGAAACAATGTCACTTTCCCTAGGGGAAGTCCTCTTCCCTGTGCAGCTAGAGTAGGAGAAATGAGCTTTCTTTTGTAAAAACACTCAGAATTACCAAAGGAGGGTCACTATTGATAAACCATAGACCTCAGCTTACTAACTGCAGAGTCTTGTTTGGCACAGGAATGTGTAGCAGATCGTCTTTCTTTTTTATTACCTATGTAATTTAGAAACAGTGGAAGACTAGATGTGGACTAATGCACATTATTATTGCCACTAAATTGTTTAAATTGTTCTTCTTGAAGTATTTGGCTGTACTTATCTTGTTTACTCTTCCTTTAATTTTTTTGCTGGTTTAGGGTCAGCTGCTGCCATTCCCACACCTGGTGAGCAGGTTGTTCTTACAAGAGCAGGTCCATTCCAGTCTGTGGAGTTAATTTTGTTTAAATGCTACAACAATTAAGCTGAAATTAGAAAGTTTAAGAAAAGTCACCATGTTTCTCTGTAAAGAGGCTTTACAAGCCTGTACTGGCCTTTACCCCAGGAATTTTCATGGCTTTTAAGAAAAATACTCATGTCAGTGAACAAATGCCAGAGGCAATGCACACTTCGAAAGAGCTTCACCTCAGCTACCTAAACCCGCTGCGTTTGCATCTGGGCAGGGCCTGCAGTCGATCCTGCTTTTCCCCCCGCCCACCCGCTGGGGCAGCAGGCCCAGGGGGGGCCCCAGAGCCAGCGGACAGTGCGGCCACTGCTTCTTCCCCCATCTCCCCCCCACTTCCAGGATTGTGGGTGCTCAGCGTTCGCGTCACCTTCTTCCCTGCTTCCCTCCCTGTCCGGGCATGCACGGGCAGCCCAGGCACAGGGCTGTCTGGTGCACAGCAAGGGGGCGGTTCTTGCCTCAAAGGGCAGTCCATTGGCTGCTCTGCTGTGTGCGGACAGACACGTGACTGGCCAATACCTCTGTCAGTCATTCCAATCCTCCACAGCCATTGGCTCTGTCCCGACTCTCTTCATCTCACTTCCCTGGTATAACAACCAGCTCCAGCCAGCCTCAGGCAGTCTTTTATCCGCTCACTGTCTGCAACTCCATTAATAAAATCAGCTGGACTCAAATGGAAAAGAACCCTTCCTCGTCTCTTCACTTCTACTGCCTCAATTAAACCACATGCGTGAATTTTGCAAACACCAGCATGGAAGTATAAAGGCAGCTGCGGCCCCCCTGAGGGGACTGGGCGAGGCTTGAATTGCTTCTCTCCGGTCACGCAATCACCGCCAAAGGCTTCCAGTTACTCACACTATTTACCCGTGGCATAAACCCGTGATATCCAGGCAAAGCCTGTTGTTCCTAAACTAGGGTTCTGCTCTACGATGGGTGGCATTAGGCTGTGCAAAGAGACTGTTCTCTCAACTCCATCTCTGACTCCAGAAGACACAGCCTGGAAAAGCACATGAGCCACCAATCCCTGTCTGATCAGGGAGCTGGTAGTGCAGCAAAGCAAAAGACAACTTTTTATCATGCCATCTGCTGCACACTGGCTCCCTGTAAGGAAGATTTTGGTGGACATATTGTGACACAGGGTTGAGATGGCACCTGGGGAGTCCATGGTCAGAAGAATGATCAATGCCAATGTCCATTAATACCAAAGTAATGAGGGGTAAGACTACAAGTCACAGTCATTAATGAATGGTGAAGCTCTGCACCTCAGAGGCAGTCTCCTGCAGGCTTGCTTTAGTGAGTACCTGCCTCACTTTTTTCCAAAGCCTCTGATCTGGGATAGTTTCCCAGCAAGGAAGAGTCTACTTTTTTCCATCTCTTTGCCTGATTACAAACCAAAACTCCAGCAGAAGCTGTCTGTGCATCATTCTAATCTCTACTCCATCCCTGAGGCACTGTGCCCTTTTACAGACCTTTGTAAAAGAAAATAAATTCACTGTATTCTCTTGATTTACCTTCTAGTCCTGGAAATATTCTTTGCTGATAAGGAAAAGAATTGATCTCTTAACCTCAAAGTGAAAACTGATGTTTTCATTTTTTCTTGTTATTCTGGGACATACAAGTTTAAACAAAACACTAGTAAACAAATTTAAGCAAAATGTTAAAAGAAATGCTGGTGTTGCTGATGCTATTTAAGTAGTTCATATTCTAACCCTTCTATTGCAAGAGCAAGGAAGTGAAGACTTTTACTGGCTAGGGGCCTGGACAAGCTTGAGAGGTGAGCTGATGCAAACCTCATGAAGTTCAACACAGCAAAGTGCAAGGTCCTACACCTGGGTTAGGACAATCCCAGACACATCTACAGGTTGGGCAGAGAAGTGATTGAGAGCACCCCTGTGAAGAAGGACTATGAGACGATGGTTGATGAAAGACTCAACATGAGCCAGCAGTGTGCAGTCACAGACCAGAAAGCCAATGGAATTCTGGGCTGCATCCAAAGGAGTGTGGGCAGCAGGTCGAAGGAAGGGATTCTGCCCCTCTACTCTGGCCTTGTGAGACCCCACCTGGAGCACTGCATACAGTTCTGGTGCACCCACCATACCAAGGACATGGAACTGTTGGAGAAAGTCCAGAGGAGGCCAGGAAGTAGATAAGAGGACTGGAGCATGTCCCCTATGAAAGGCTGAGAAAGTTGGGGCTGTTCAGCCTGGAGAAGACAAAGTTGTCTGTGTGGAGACCTCACAGCAACCCTCCAGTATCTAAAAGGGACAACTTTCCAGTATCTACATGGAAGCTGAAGAGGGATTCTTCATCAAGAACTGCAGTGACACGACGAGGAGTAATGGGGAAAAATTGAAAGAGGCTAATCCAATTTATGTTAAGTATTAGGAAGAAATTTTTATTCTGAGGGTAGTGAGACACAGGAACAGGTTGTCCAGGGAGACTGCAGATGCTCCAAGCCTGGCAGTGTTCAAGGCCAGGTTGCGTGAGGCCTTGAGCCACCCAATCTAGTGGCAGGTGTCCCTGTCCATAGTGGGGGGTTTGAGACTAGATTACCTTTAAGGTCCATTCACATCCCTTAACATTCTATGCTTCTATGCCTCTACTGCTGCCTGAGGGCTCTTCTCAGTCAATCCCTACTCCTGGCTGTTAATGGACTACCTAGCTTTGCCTTGAAGGTGATGGTAGGGAACTCTCAGGGAGAAGCTCCTTCTGTTTTGTGCTGATGGTAGTGATGGGTGAGCTGAATGCCCATCTGTGCTGTCTGACCTGCAGCCAGGCCAGGGATGGAACTGGATGATGCTGTTCACCCAGAGAAGGGAATATTGCAGAAATCACCAGAGCAAACGTGTAGCCATGTCTTGCTCATGACAAGAAAAGTATGTCTGATTATTACCCAGCTTTCTCTAAGTGTACCAACTAGTGGAGCAAGAGATGTGAAAGATGTCTGAAGTCCACCTGGAGTGTAATTCAAGCCTGCCCTGAGGGAAGTCATGATAAGTAAAGATTAACTTCAATCTTTTCTTTCCTTTACAATATCAACCTTTGGTTTCTAAAAATTTACTTAAGCAGTGATAGTTTGCTGGTGCCTTGATGAACTCACTACCTCCCTGAGGGCTACAGATGTGTCAGATCTTGCAGCAGCTGGAAGAGACAGATACATATTTTTGGGATGAGATTCTGAGCCCACAAATGGTCTGATAAAATTCAATGAAGGCCACATGAATTTTTTCTGTAACTCTTTGTTCAAAGAGCCTCAGATTCTGCAAATATTTTGAAACAAAAGCTGTTCAAAAATGTATTTGAAAGGCTTGCACAGTAAGACTTTAATCTAACTGAGCAATTCTGAAATAAATTCTGTGACAAATAAAACCTAACACTAAATATTCAAAAGCAAGAGATCTTTCGAAATTACAAGTAATTAATTCACGTTCTTTTCATAGGCTTTATCAGCCCAGACTGAGCACTAGGAAGATATCTGTGTTCCCTAATAAGGCCCATCCTGATGACAAACAAGTACAGCAATCGTTTGTGTTTTCAGTTCCCATTCCTTAATCACTTCAGCTCCAATAGTGGGCTGGAAAGACTGTGTCCAGTCAAAATATGTCACCTGCGAAGCCTGGCTGGCCTTCAGGGACCAAACTGAGAACCCTGCTCTCTGCTGCAGAGATGGCACTAACCCTTGGCATGACACCATCTTGGCCTTCACCTGAGCCACAGTCAGATGTTCTTGGGACAGAAGTAAGAAAGAATGTTGAAATAGGGAATAATGTGTCTTCAAAGAATGAAAAGTTTATTGCCAAAATGAAAACTAATACTTTTTTCTTGTGTTGTATCAGCTAAATAATATTTTCAGAGATATAATGGCAAACAACTTTTTGCTCCCTACTAAAAAAAAAGGCAAGAAAGATCTGCTGAAATAAATAGTTTTGAAATCTTGAAAGAAGAAGTGCATGAAACATGGAATTAACTTACTAAAAATAGATGGACAGGAAAATTTTTTTTTTTCCTAAATATATTACTTCTTAGAAGAAATATCAAACAAAACCGCCCATGAAAATTTGATGTAGCAAGGATGTGTTGATGTACTTCCCTCCTCAATTACAGGACACATCTCTGACAATATCTCTACACATTTTGACAGTATTGTTTCAGATTTCATTTTTCCTGCCTTGTAACTAGTGATGGCTGAACCATTTATAGTAACATCCTGCCTGAGCCACAAGAGGTTTCACCCCCTGTCATACCTTGGAAGCTGTAGAAGACAACCGACAAGAGATAACTCCTGGAGAACCCCTGTTGCACCACACCCCATGGCTCAAGTGGTCAAGTTCATAGAATCAGAAAATTATTAAGGTTTGACATGAGCTGTAGGGTCATCGAGTCCAGCCATAAACCCAGCAGCACCATCTTGCTACTAAATCATGTTCCAGTCCATTGCTTTTTCTTGGGACCACCGGTAATCCTGGCTGTCATTTCTCCTACCTCCAAAACTGCTGTTGGGACCAGTCTGCTCTAAGAGGCAGCATTTTTTTTGTCCCTCAGTTTTTCATCTTCAGAATTTCTAAAGACATTAGCACCATGAAAGGCTGACAAGATGAATTCTGACAAAAGATAATTGCATGAGTCCTTTGTCACGAAGCACTTTCAGTGCCTCAACACTGTCAGTTCCCATTTGGTTCAGGTGCGTATGTCAAAGGTGCCCAGCACACGTGGGGAGACCAGGAGGCAGCTTGGTCAAAGCCATTTTGAAGACTGGAACAAGTGTGTCCTCAGGGATTTTTTTTTAACAAAATGGAGGAGGAAGGATGGATGGATGGAAATGCATGTTCCAAGGTGTACCTCAAGCAAGCTAATGCCTCATGTGAGGCATCAGAGTGGACACGCCATGGTTGGAGCAGCCATGAGTGCTCCTACAGTGGTAGCTCCATCCTGTGTGATGGAGCCATATTTCCTCCTAATATAGGCATGAGCTCTGCAGAGGGAAGCTGACTGCTTTGACAGCACTGGCAGCTCCCTGTGGTCAGCACTGTTCAGTTTGACATGGGACTGAGCTCTATCTCAGCCAGACCATGACAGCACCACTATTCCTATAGAGGAAAACACACACACACACACAAAACAGCAAACCCTCAAAGAAAGGTCGTGTGTGTGTTTCTAGTCAGAGATATGGGAACCTTAGGGACAATTTTTTGCTTCTTCAGGCATCTCCTTTGGAAGAGCCTGTCCAGGGTGGAAGGACAGTGCCTGAGGCTGTGTATGGCTCTCAAGACATGTGAAGTCTCCACAAGAGAAGTTTTCCAGTTTTGCCAAAGTAAAATTTTTAACAAACTTCCTTGTCTGTAGTGTTCTTGTGGATGTGAATGGTCAAAAGCTTGTCACATGCAACTTTAGGGTTATTTTATTTATTTATAGTCCCTCTTTATTTATTCGTGAATCCTAGAGGCACTTGAGGACATGAGTTAGTGGTGGCCTTGGCAGTGCTGGATTAAGTGTTGGTCTCTATGATCTTAGAGGCCTTTTTCAACATAAATTATTCTATTATTCTGTAATTCTGTTTCCCAGTGTTACCAGTTGATGGTTCTTCATCCAGGAGCACAGAGCTTGATTAACGCTTAGTTTTAATGACAGCCTGTCACAGTGCCATGTTTGCTTGCTCTGGCTGTTAACCAGCTGAACTGGATCATGAACTTTTCCACAAATTTTGTTGGAAAACATTAATTTGACCCAAAGAGGGAGATCTTAGCATATGTGTTCATTTTGAGAAGTTCAGAAATTTCTGCTAGAGAAACTTCCAAAAGATATTTTTACTTTTGGAATCTTCATTTTAAAACAAGCCAGAGCAGCAGTATGGGGTTTGGTTTGGCATTTTGAGGGTGGGTTGGTGTTTTCTAGCAGGGAGAGAAGGGGTCCCCCTAGTTCCATTATTTTCATGCTTGCCGTATTTTGAAGTAATATCAAGAAATGCAAAATAATCATATTTGAAAAGACTTCACTTCCCCCATGAAATGACAGAGTTGTTTCTGGATCAAATTGCTCTGAATGGCAACTTTAGAAATACTTATTTCTCTCTGAGTGAGGACAATAACTAGTTTTGAAACCCTGACATTTTCCTTAAACCAGAAATTTTAGATTTTGTCTGGCTAGCACCTTTCCAGACTCCACCTGCTGGGGACCTTTTTCATATTAGAAATGCTGATCAAGCCAGAAAGGAGATGGTAGGGGCTGCTCCAGTAAATATTTCTTCCACTTAAAGGAAACTTTGTTCCTTTATCATTTAAATTTCCATGTTTTCTTGTGTCGTCTCCAGACTTCCTCTTTAAAGAGCTGGTCTCCTGCAGCATCTTGCTGCTGTTGCTGACCCCCAATTCAAGATACCAAGCTGATTCCCAATCCTTGCTGTGACTCTGCAGAGAGAAGCTGTGGCATTGAAATAACAATAGTGAGGACAACAGGAAAGGAAACTGACTAAATCAGAGGTACAAACCCAGTAGCTTACATACTGGCTGCAGTGAGTTTTGCTGCCAGACAGTTTAATGGCTGTGGGATGCACCCAGGTGGTAATGCTCACAGCCGGAGCTCAACTCAGTGTTCCTGATAAGGCCTACAGACAGGGACCTGCAAATATGCCTGTCACTGGGACCAAAGGCAGCAGACTCACACTCTTGCAGCTGCTGCAGAGAGCCCTCCTCTCTGCGATGTGTTTTACACTTGCAGTCAGTGCCTGGGTTTGCAAAATCCAGTCTCCTGATGAGGGCAGGGATGCCCTCATACCTGGGAGGTATGGGGAGAGCCAAGCCTCAGCTGGACATGGGCTTACAGCCTCATGGGGCTGAGTGGGGCAGAAGCTTGTGCACAACTGAGAAAAAACAGAAAGAGGGGAGAAATTAAAAAGAGATGGCTTTCAATGAGCTGAACTAGCTGTTTTGCATCCCTCTAGGAAGCACAGGAGAGTATCTTCAGTAACTCCAATCTTCTGGGAAACACATGGAGTGAAAAAGGAAAATCAGCCTGAGCTCAGTCTGCAGACTTTTGTTCTGGCTGTGTGATCTTCCTTCTTCCCAGATTAGGGCTGCTGTCCTGGTTCCAACCAGTGATGGGGAAGGCACAGGGATGAGAAAACTGCTGTTGGTATGGAAGTCCACCTGCTGGCTGGCTGACCCAGCCCCACTGGGAAGAGAACCAATTTCCCACTCCACCCATCACCAGCACAAGGGCTGGCCAGTGATAGAGTTATTGCTTCCCAAAGTAATGCCGCCTGCCTGGTGAGGGGAGCAGTGACATCCGTGGCAGGCAGTTCAGCTTATTTAGTTCATGGACACCCTGGGACTGACAAGTAATTACTTGTTTCTTGCTTCAGTAAAATTTGGAAAAACAGGTAGAAGAAACATGGCTCTTTGCTTTCCTCTGCTATCATATTCAGTCAATTCATTAACTTTACTCTCTCCCTAGCCTGCCTCCTGTTAGCCGTTAATTTCAGGTGCTAAAAATGTAATTTAGTAACTGCACGAGACCAAGAGGGAGAATATAATTCACTTTCCTGCCTCTTATGGGATCTGTACAGAAAGCAAATGAACCCAGACTTGCTTTTATATAAAAGTTGGTTTTAGCAGGTGAAAAAAAAAATCAGCAAGCAGACAACTGGCAAAGTCAACTGTCAAAAATTACAAGCCCTAATGGACTCAGTCAAAGACACTCTATCTCCAGTTGAAAGGGTTAGGAATTTGTCAACCAGGTGTAATGAGAACCTGATGAAGTGCTGTGGTGTCACAACATAATGCATTCAACAGTGTGGCCTTGATATAAAGCCCTTTTCTTTCACCACAGAATCCCTTCTGCATCCTCAGATTTATGTAGTGTCTTGGCTGTGGGCAAGTGAAATGAACAGTTAAGAACTGACAGAAACACAGCTGATGATAACTCCAGGTTTAACCCAAAAAGAAGGAAAATCTATGGATGCCCATTCAACCTGAAACTCTAAGAAATCATTAGTAAGCCAAGTTCAATGATGATGACAAAATAAATTTAGGGGTGAAATGGAATTATTGGCATTTGCTTAAATTTGTCAGTTTCAATAGCACAGGAGAAAGATCTGTGCTGAGGAACTTGCAAGGGGAAATATAGTTCAAGGTATGCACACAGCAGTGGGGCTGGCAAGTGCTGAAATGACAGGCACTGCCCAATCCTCTGCCTGCACTGGCTGTGCTGAGCTCAGCCAGTCTCAGGTGCCTCCTGGCTAGGAGTGAAGTCTCTGTGCATCCTCTAGTTCATGTGCATGGAAGGGAGTAGCCACCTCCTAAGATGTCTTGAGCCCAGGATGTCTGAGAGCTTCCAAGTCCCTCCCTGTAAGAAACCTGCAGTGGCACCAATGTGATGCCTCCAAGGCCTGCTGTTTCCTGGGATGAGATGTGATTCTGTCTGTTGGCCCAGATTTTCATCATCCTTCTTCTGGTCAGGGAGGGTGCTCTCCTGCTTCTGTTGCATGAATGCTTTGCTGCTGGTTTGGGTAGCCTCCGTTATCCTTCTGCTGAAAAGTAAAAGCAGAGTAAGCCAGGTGCTATGTTCAAAATGCTGTTTCCTTCCCTGTTCCAGGATTACATGGCGCTACTTAGGGATTGGCTTCCCCAGTAAAGCAAGAAAGCTCCCAAATCCTTAGCTTTATTTCACAGTGGATTGTCCAGAAGCTAATGGATGATCTGCAGATACAGTCCTCCATCTACAAAAAAACTAAGCAAAGAGAAAAAACTTCTGCCTGTTTTTAGCCTTTCTGGTTTCGTTTGGGTTTAAAATTTTTGGTGAGATTTTATTGGGTTTGTGTTGCAGTGCCTCTGGGGGTAGCTGATGGCCTGGCCCAGCCCCGCCATGCCGGAGCCACAGGGGCTGGGCTCTCTCCCCCCAACGATGATGCAGCGGGGGGTGGCACAGCCCGGGTCACCATGGGGACTCCCCAGCCACAGCGGGAGGGATGGTCCCCACCTGAAAGGGCAGCTCATTGGTTGCTCTGCTGTGTGCAGACAGCTGAGTGGCTTGCTGGTGCCCCTGTCAGTCATTGTAATCCTCCACAGCGATTGGCTCTCTCCCGACTGCCCTCCCCTTGCTGCTGGGATATAACAGACACCCCCTACAGCCATTTTTGTGTTTTTCATCTGCTCCCTGGCATGCAAATCCAGTAATAAAAACCTGCTGGCAGTAAGTGGAAAAGAACCCTTCCTCGTCTCTTTACTTCCCTGCTTAAATTAAACTGCTATGTGTGAACTAAGCCTAGACTCTGCGGGAGCTCTGATGCAGGCTCGACTCTGTTCAGAGACTGGGTGAAGCCGAGCCACTTCTCTCAGGTCACAAGACCACTGCTGAAGGCTCCAAATTACTCACGCTTTTTACCCAGGGCAGGTTTGTATCAAATAATAAAAAAGAGTGTTACTTCAAAGTGGCAGATAGCCTTACTGATAAAGGATTATACAGTTCTTCCTGCAAAAACAATTTTTAAAATTAATATTTCAATTTATGTTATTTTTTGTTATCGTTATTATCTTTTACTTGAATCCATTGTGGTACAATTTTTAGTTTAGGCTAAAGGAAATCAAGTTTAGAACTAAGGTTTTTGACTAACCCAGAAAGTATATTCCAATGTCAGAGAGTCGCTTTGCTGACCATTACCATCTGTAACTAGTCTGTCCCTGTCTTCATCCTTTGATTTTGTTTCAAGCATCGCCATCCTATGTTTTCCCCTCTCTTTCTCCAGAGATGCTGCCAGGGATAGGATAGTGCTGCTGTGGAGTGGTGAGAGCAGATGTAACCTGTTACCCAGCTCTTCAGGAATCCAGAGGAGGCAAGAGCTCCCCTTTGTCTCCATCAATGGTCACACACCAGAACTTCCTTGGGATTTCAGAAATTTCCTTTGATCTTGATCTTGATAATTATGAATATCAGAGGGCATCTTACCTTGTAAGGACTCTTGTAGACTAAGAATGGCAGGGAAAGCTTTTTCAGTCTATTGTTTTATTTATTTTCCTTTTCTTTAAGGGCCATCAACTATCTAGTTGAAGTGCCTGTTTGGGAAGGCTGTCCTCCTCTTCTTCAGTGCCCCCACGGTCAGGCAAGAAAGACACTAAAAATGATGGGCTATTCTCCCACGCAGACATCAGACAAGCTGTTCACAGCATGATATAAAGCTTCACACTGGGAGAATGCTTGTCCACCCTGGATGAGGAATGGAGCTCCTGTAGGAGCATGCAGGTGGATAGAAGACAGGGAGAGCAGGGTGCTGCTGGGTGGATGAGGACTTGTCCATCCTGCAGGCACCAGGAGACTGTAGGGCGAGGACATGTCTTCTGGGGTAATCCTGGAGAGTGTTGGACCACTGCAGTCCATGCAGTGCGTTAAACAGTGGAGGTGTGTATGTACTACTCATGTATGCATACAGCTCCAGACACACTATCTTATCACTTAACTCCTCTGCTGCTCCTTGTTACTACTTTACAAGGGCAAAGAAAACCTTCTAAACACACCTCTTGCTGTCTTATTTCTATAACTTATACTTGAACAAAATCTGGGACATTTAATAAGCAGTATATATATATTACTCATTTCTTACAAAATACGATGGGTTTGTTTCCCCTTAATCAGCAGAGTAACCACTTGCCAGTTTTTTTCCCTATGATTTTAAACTCTCCCCCTTGCTTCCTGCAGTGAAGGAGAAACTTAAAAGGCATCAAAATAGTTCAATTACTTCATTTACATACTTTGAGCTCTGTTAAAATCTCCTAATCTGCAAGCTCATGTGCAGAAAGGAACATTGATGGTGTCCCCAGGAGATTTTCTCTTGCTTTTCATCACTGACTGCCACTCACCTCCCCTGGCAGTTCCTTATCTATGCACTCCTGTTCTCTAATCAGATATAAATGTGTGCATGGTGTTTCCTGACTTTTTTGGCAAGAAATGAAGGGGGCCATCTTGGTCATACCTGTTTTCTTATGAAGATTGGATTTATAAACATGGAGTGGCTAGCCTGGAGAACAGCCCTTGCCAGAGCTCTCAGCTATGGGACAACCACACTGAAGACCAAGTGTGCAGACGCAGAGCTTCTTCAGTTGAGCTGTTGACGTTGCTCAACAGATTTTATTCAATTGGTTGTCAAGGGGCCCTGCCATAGGACCCAAAGTTGTTCGTCCACTTTGCACATGGTTTCCTTGACAGAAGCTGTTTAGTAGTATTCTTCATTGGAAAATAGTAACTCGTGACTCCGAAGTCCCAGGTACAAAAGGAAAATCACACCTACATGCAATTTTTCCATGAAAATTTGGGTAGAAGTTTAAACTGGGGGATTTTAGCAGAAGAGGGACTGTAAACTAAACTAGTACCTGCATCAGGCTGGAGGAAATGTTAGTCTTGGCACTCCACAAGAGTGTGTGCTGGGGTCCAGGATCCCAACCACAGACTTACTGGCTATGCCATACATTCTCCTCTAACCCTGCAGCAGAAGCAGCAAGCATGCTTTGGAAACCTACAAAGGCTCCTGAATGCATCTACCCTGAATGTCAGGTGCTGGCATAAGTACGGTATTGCCTGCAACCAAATTTATTTTCCTTATTCCTACCAAAGTTAGAGAAAGCTGAACCCTGTGTTTCTCAGGGATCTGTGCTTCTTATTGGAACACCTTCATCTGGCTGGCAGACAATTTATCTTACACTAATAAATAAAAAGTTCATAATCCATTTTAATAAAAAAATTATTCCTTTTAATTAAGATAAGCATCACACACATTTGCTAGCAGTTCCTCTACGCCTATTTCAGAACACCTTACCATGAGAGATTTCTATCAGAACTGCCTTTGCCACTAATAATGTGGTCTTCGTCACTTAACTCAGAAGTCCCTATTGGCTTTAGCACAGTGAAGCATTAAGGAAATGAAATATTTTTTAAAAATTCATACCGTGAAGTTTGGTTTGTTGAAAGCATTTCCTAAACTGACAAGCTACATGCCATGTCTGTGAAACCCACTGGGAACTTTCAAAACTTGAGCAGCAGCTTATAATCACTGACTATCATTAGCATTTTAGTGAATAGATTTTATAAGAAAAATCTTTGCCCTGTGAAAAAAAGAGAACTAAAGAACTGACATTTTAATGCAAACAGAGCTTCTCTTTTAATTATTCCTTTAGCTATCCTTCAGGCACTGGGTGCCACAGTGAGTGATTCTGTTGTGCTCCAGCAAGAGTCCAGTGCTCTGGAAACAAATGCTGACACTGTCCCAAAGTTTTACACTGTCACTTACGTATGATTACACCATGGGATATGTCTGCTGCCATGCATAGAGGTGAGGCAGAGGGTGGATTCCTGTATGGATTGCACACCCATGTTTCTGGTGGACCTCACCTTCAGCTGTGCCAATGGTGTTTCACAGCTGTCTACAGCCCAGGCTGCTGCATCATGAGACCAGAGAAAAGCAAATGGGGACCCTAATTAGGGACAATACTGGAAAGTACACACTGGAGCAGCTACTACAGAGAAAGTTTTGGCTGTTGCAAGCTTAAGGACAGGAAAGGTCTGCAGAGGGATCTAGACAGGCCAGTTCAATGGGCTGAGGTCAGTAGTATGAGGTTCAACAAGAAGTGCTGGGTCCTGCCCTTGGGTTGCAACCACCCCACGCAGCTTCAGGCTTGGGAAAGAGTAGCTGGAAAGCTGGAAAAGGACTTGGGGATGCTGGTTGGCAACTGATAGAGAGTAGGTTTAGATTAGATATTAGGAAAAAAAATTTTGTTATGGGGGTGGTTAGGCACAGAAACGTTGTTGATTCCACATCCCTGGAAGTGTTACAGACCAAGTTAGACAGGGGTCGGAACAAGATCATCTTTAAGGTCCATTCCAACCCACGACATTTTACGATTCTATGGACGATGCCCCAGTCTTGCATCTGCAGGGCTAGGGAGACCTTGCAGAGGTGAACAGAAGTCTCAGTACCATAGAGGTTGTTCCCAGACAGAGGGAACCACCAAATTAAGTAGAGCCAGGACCAAGCTTTGCACCACTCTGTGAACTTCTGCCGAGCTGAATGGTTACACTGTCCCTGTCACAACCCCCGCATCTTTGATGGATCAGGGCTCATGACCAGGAGTTAACATGAATTAGAGAACAGACCAACTTGGCAGCCAGGCTCTCTCCGGCGCCACCCTGCCAGGCTGTGCATCCATCATGTATCTCACCATGAACTGCAACTTTTATTCCCAGCTTCTCACTAGGTAAATATCAACTTCCTGGCCTGTAAGGACGCTCCTGCATTAAATAAAGTGCTTTGGCCAAACACCACGTCATGTACCCTGTCAATAAAAATAACTAATCTGTTCTTTTTAGAAATTATTCTAACCATGGGGTCATAAAGAGAGATGGGGCAAGTCCTATGTGATGTGAAGCAGCAGTGATGAAGCCTTTGGATTTCACCAGACTGGTGCTTTAGCAAGAATTCATACCATAGTAGGGACTGGGGCTGGGGGAAGGGGCTACTTCACCAAAACCAATGCCAAGTTTTCCTTGAGATGTGCCTGGTGATATCTGTATGCAGGGCAGGAGAAGCATGATGGCTTTGGAGAAGGCTCTGGGAAGATCATCAGAAACATTCACTGGCTGTCATCCACTGTGCTGGAGACCACCAGGGAAAATCTATTGAGGACTCACCCAGGTCAGCAGCTCTGCCTGCCTTGCCTTCACCCATGCCATTGTTGCCTGCTTCTGCTGGTGATAGGCAGGCACCACACTGGGCAGGGGTCAGCACTGAGTTGGCAGATGTGGGTGGGAGCAAGGCTGATGGGATAAAGCAAGGACATGTGGGACCAGAATTCCTGCATGCAGGAGGTGAAATGTTTGTCCAAAGCCACCCAACATATCTCTGGTTTCCTGAGGGAGAACATGGTCTCCAAGGGTTGCTTTATCCATGGGGCCAGCCCCTGACCACATGCAGTAGGGGAGACATCTCCTCAGAGTTCGGCTTGCCTATAGGGAAGGGGATGGAGGATGGGGAGGGGACATGGTGGAGCAAGTAGGACAATTGTGTGGGATCTGAGCAGTCCTTGCAACAGTGTCAAGGGCCTTTGGGACCAAGAGGGAAAGAAGGGGACTGGAGGTGAAGTGCCATGGCTGGATTTTTTAACAAAGATGAAGCAGGAAGACACACGATGAGCTCACAGTGACTTCTCTCCTCTGTCCCCACCTCTGTATGCCTAGGTTGTCTGTGGCCGCGTGTCCCCCTTCCACCTGACTGAGGGGAGGTGCAGTGCTGACAGCATTCAGTGGAGAAAAGGGATGGGAGAGAGACAGAGGCTGCTGCAATCCCCACTCGAATCTGATAATTAATAAATGAAATGCCCTGGGACTCCACTAAAGCTTCCTCAGATGACTTATCTGTCGTGGGCTCGGCAAAGCATTAAATGGCCATTTTCTGACAGAATGACTTCACTGCGCCAGAGCTTCCTTGACTTTGTGAGGAATATTTCTCCCCTCCTCCCACTCCTTGTTTTTTTTTAAATCTTCTCTCTTTCTTCCTTCTTCCCTCCCTCCCTCTCTCTCCCTTTCTCTCTCCCTGGTTGACGGCTCTAGTTCATTTCTACCTATTTAATTGGGCCCCGGATGAATTTACTCGACAGGGCCATTCATCATGTGGCAGCGGCTGGCGGACGAGCCCAGGGGGAGCGGGTCTGACAGCTCCGGCAGCCTTGGATGCTGCCTGACTCTGGAAGTTCACATATTTGGGCATTAGTGCAGCTATTAGTTTAACAAGCTTCGTTTATCCCTGTCACTACCACTTCAGCTTCCCATGTAATCATTTGAAATGTAGATTACTGCTAGACAAATGGGACAGAGCAAGAGTACACAGGAGGGAAAAAAAGTGACATGGATTGCTTGTTACGAGCTGGCTTTTTTTTTTCCTCCCCTCTTTTAATCCATTCCAATGTGAGTGCTTTGATTAACTTAATATTCACATTATTTCTACTGTAAGCAGTTTGTCACCTGGGTACTCCCCTTCTTAGAAAACAGTTGGTAGGGATTTATGGACCCAAAGAAGAGGTTTAAAGCATTTATATAGGTGTCCAGGGGCCAAGGTCTGTGCACACACAGCCTTCTCTGTCGGAGATGCTGGAGGTCACTCTCTTCCAGCCAGGTACACCTATGGACTCCAAACCTGAACCTTTCCAGGACAGACCTGTTCCATGTGGTTGAATTCATCTAAGATGTTGCAGTAGAACAACATGGCACATTTATTCAGGCTTCCAGCTTCTGTTTTGAAGGCTTCTGACTACCACTATCACTTTTACACTGTAGGAGTCAAAGTAAAATTGGTGTCTCCAATGTTTAGAGGAAAGTGTGTTCTGCCACTTCTGACCCAGGAGCAAAGGTGATGCTGCAGGCCCTCTGCCCCCAAAATTTCACAGGTTTTATTGCACTCTTGTTGAAGGTCAACACGTAGTACCTGATGTGGTGAGGCCAGAAAGGGATACAACCTCACATGTCCTGCCTCCCAGAATGATACAGCTTTATAGTACCAGCCTTTCTCAGCAAGTTCAAGCCCAGCACTGAATTTATCTTCTGAAGCTATGTCTAGAGAAGTCAACAGTGAAAAACCCATTTTATTGCAAAGAATCCAGTGTTCAGTTATCTCTCCAGCTTAAATATGTTCAACATATTCTGTGTTTGCCCAACCCGCTTCTTGACTCCTGTTCTGTCTCTGCTCAACACAGGAGTTTCCTTTGTCAGATTGCAGCCTTGTGCTTGAATCTGCAGCATGTAGACCACATAGGCCAAGTTGTCCTTAAACTGAGTCTTGGAACAAGCAAAGGGGCTGCTCTTCCTTCAGTTTCTCAAGTAAGGTTTCCAGGATCCAAGTTATTCTAAGAAACTTCCCTAGAGCCACATCCAGTTTTCCTACATATTTCCTGACTCTAAAATACATTTATTTTGCTGTGATACCACTGGCACGGTACTAAGAACAGAGTTCCCCCAACACTGCCAAGACCACCGCTAACCCATGTTCCTAAGCATCACATCTACATGGATTTTAAGTATCTCCAGGAATGGTGACTCAACAACTTCCCTCCTTCCTATAAATCTGAAAATGTTCCATGCTCTTACCTGTCAGATCTTGCATTTCATTATGTGAAAGATGTGTTCTTCAAGTAAAACCAGCATACTCTGAAGATTTGAGTGATCTACCAAACCAGACACTCCACCTGTGGCATCTGCAGACATTACCACTGTGGTATTGGAAATGTCTTGCTGTTCCCTGACAGAGCTAAGTGGGATTCAGAAATTCTGCTCTGGGGCAATTCTGGTCATTCACCATTCCAATCTGCACTGGAGCAGAATAAATCATTAAAAAACAGGTAGTTCTTGAGATTATTTTCTGTATTTGAATTCATTTGAAGACACTGATATATGTAACGAAAAATAGTCAAACCTTCCTAAATGGAAGTTGCCTAAATTCCCTGGAGTTAGAGATGGGTGAGCTGTTTGTCTCTGGAATTGCAATTATGGAGATGAACGTCTTGCAAGGAACATTCTGGCAGCTCTGGGTTTGGATATGATCATGGGCATCACCACGGTTAGCTCTATTCATCTCCCAGCTCTTTCCCTATTTGCACAGTAAGATCTCCAAAGTGATGCTTGTGATATGTTGTTATCCCTTCCCAAGTCACTGCAAAGTGACACAATTCATTTATCCCTCTCTCCTCTGCAGCTCTGAGACTCTCCTGGGGGCCTTAGCAGCTGGTGTCTTCCCTTAATGAAAACAGCTCACAGGTCTGTGTCAAGCCCAGTAGCAGCTGATTTTCTTTCGTCATCAACAAGCCAGGGTGTAGCAACCAGCTACTGTCCTGTTCCTCCACTAGCATGTCTGGGACAAAGAGAAAAGGTCCTGGCTTGACTCTGGCTTTCACGTCTGAATTTGTTCTGCAAAGCCCCTTCAGGATTTCTCCTCTGCTCTGTCCTATTCCATCCCTGTAGAGTTCTGGGAATGCAGCAGGAGACCAGATCTTCCTGTAACACAGGGTATACTGCAGGAGATCCAGGGTCAGTGGGATTGGGAATTATTCCAGGGGGAAAAGCTAGAAGGAGAGAAATGGCAGGGGGAGGGGGAATCACGCAATTGGAGTGATTAATGGGTGCTCCTTTCTCTATCTGGGCTTGGAAATTCAGAACTCTGCAAAAGACAGGATATCCTTGGGCTTTCTGGCTGAGCTGGACCTCAGAGTCCCCAGCCATCTGTATGGTCCTGCCCTGCTAGGATGGATCAGCCCCAGGCTGCCCTCAGGGCTCTGGCCTTCAGAGACCAGAAGAAAATATGTTTGTTTAAGATCCTCCTGTTTGCCTGTCCCTCCATCTAGAGAGCTTCTTTCATCTCCCTCCCTAGCAGTGCAGCTGGTGTTTCTCTACTCCCAGGCTAGGCTATCGCAGGCACCTTTATCCCTTTGTTACTGAATACATCAAAAAGAATAACTTCTCTGAAGCCACATCACCCGGTGCAGGAATGCTGTAGCCATGTGAACACACCTAAGTTTCTGTGGTCTCTCCTGTGTCACCACTAGAAAAGCATCCTCCTAGGCTGTGCCCAAAAGTCCTTGTGAGGGGGCAGGACTCACCAATCTCCAACTTCCTGCAGCACTATTTTGATCACAGTACAGATTTGACAAAGTAGTTTCATAGTCAGGTTTTTTTGGATTCCACCTTTGCTGGTATGCCTATGCATTTTGAATTAGGTGAATTGGACCTTCCAAGGTGTCAGTGCCACTAATCACAAGATCATTTCTTCTTTTCTAGAAGGTTCAGCAGAGGACTGTTTTTGGATACCATCTATTAAGAATCACCAAGTTCCTGGGCTCTGATGAACCTGAGGCATGCCTTGTGACAGCAAATGCATCCTGATGAAATGTCAGCTTTGCACACATGTATCCAGCTGATATCTCAGGATGGGAGTTATTTCCCCACCACCTGTCATGGCTGAAGCTCTCAAAGGTCTCATCTCCAGCATTTTTCTGCTGTATTTCCAGGAGGTGCTGGCTCTTTAGGAGAGGGGCATTCTGTCCTGGTTTAGAAATAACAGGTGTCTACCAGAGAAAGTGTGACTTTCCCTGGAAATGGAGAATATAACCCTCCTCCCCCCAAATTGTTACAATCTTGAAATTATGAGGCTTTCAGGCAAAGATACGGGTAAAGGAATAACAGCTCTTTACTAATATATATATATAAATATATATATATATTGAATGGGATAAACTAACAATAATAGCAACAAAGAGAAACCGAGTAACAGTAACAGTCCTCTCCTGCCTTGGGAGCCACAGGCACAGCTGGCAAGGCTATATCGGCAGAGCGGCTGTGGTGACTCCTCCACGGCTGCAGGAGGCACTGTGGGCATGAATGCGGCAGCCCCTCCACGTGGGGAAAACATCGGCTCCAGCAGCACGGAAAGGGGATAAGGTTGTTCCCCTGCAAAACTGACAAGGAGCAGTCCCAGCACTGAGCTGGTCTGTGGCAGATCTTTGGAGCGGCAGCTGGAGCAGCAGGGTAGGGGAGCGGCAGACCAAGGCAGGAGAATACAGTGCATCAGGAAACCCAGCCACGGCAGGGACGGCAGCGGGGAGGGCCGACCTGGGATGATCCTTAGTTACTGTGTAATGCTGTAACCTCAAGCTGCAGCAAAACCGGGCAGGGAGGCAGCAGGTAGGCGTGGAACACAATTCTAGGGAGAGAGCAGACAGTACACACGTCTCTTCCCCCTGAAAATTGTGTCGGAAAGAGGGCGGACCCCATCTCTGCCCCCTCCAGCCCGTCTGAGAGCCTCTCCGTTTCTCGTAGGGTTATGTACAGGTTTCTGGGAGCAAGGTGCTCCCTCTCCCCACCCCGCCCTATTCCTAGGTCTTTCTATTAGGCAATACATGGGAGAAAAAATTCCTTCAAACGAAAAAAACTGAAAACAAACTCAAACCCACAACACATTCACAAGCCAAGTGGAGAACTGATGACACTGATTAGCAGCATCATGATTTGTTGCTTGTTTGCAGTCACTTCCCTTGTCCAATCTGGCTCTTCTGCATTACAGGAGAAAGAGGAATTGTTGTCTGTATTGTAATTAATTACAAGCTACCAGTTAATTATTAATTAGCTATTAAGTAACCATGAGTAGTTTTAGAAGGCTTTACATCCTCACCAATTTTGCAAGACAGGTTTTCTAAATGAAAGTATTTTCTACACCCTAATGAACTGCCTCTCTGAATAAAAGCAGGAACATGACACGTGCCTTGCAAAGCCAGGGAGTAAAGCCCCAAGGTAACACACTGACTGCCTTGGATTAATTCTTTCCTTTGAATTATAAACTAACAATTCTCTATGAACTGTGAACTACTCCAGGGAAGTTTTTTAGCCTGTCAAGTAACAATGATTCCTCAAACTTGCATCCCCTTGATCCTGTGCAACTTCTACAACAACATGAAAGTAGGTAGTAGGGTGGTAGAGACTGAACTCTTCTCCTGAGTACAAAGTGACAGATCAAGAGGAAATGGTCTTAAATTGTGCCAAGGGAGATTTTGTTTGGATGTTAGGAAAAAATTCTTCACCGAAAGGGTTGTCCAGCCCTGGCAGAGGCTTCACAGAGCAATGGTAGTGTCACCATTCCTGGAAGGATTTAAAAGATGTATAGATATGGCCCTTGAAGACGTGGATTAGTGGTGGCCTTGGCACTGCTGACTTAATGGTTTGACTTGATTGGGTTTGATTTGACTTGATTAGGTTGGCTTTTCTAACCTACATAATTTAATAATTCCATGATTGTTCACTTCTCTCCAAGCTAGCATGTAGCAGGATTGTGGGGAGTGAACTGAGCATTGTACTTGGGCACTTATGAAAGTGGATTTGGCATTATCTGGTGTGGTACTGGCACCCACCTACCCTGGAGACATGACCCTTCCTCTTCTACTGTGAAATGTTGTCTTTTGCCCCGGGTTTGTTTTCTCCCACAGGCTTTCCTCTGCTCAACCTTTGCAAAACACACTCTACAGCATCCTGCATGGTCACATACATTGGACTGGGAGAATTTGGGAGTCTCATTTTAAGGCTGTCTGAGGTCGGCTGAGGCTAACGTCGCTGCTGTCAAATCCAATACAAAAAAGCCATGATCACTCCTGGGGACACACCAGCAAGAGTGGTTCATTTGCTAGGTGTTCAGCAATGGATAATTGTTCTGAATAAGTAGGAAAATCTAGAGTCACAAATGCATCTGGAAAGGAGAATTTTTTTGCCAAACAGCAGTGTTTCAAGCCTTATTCCTCCCAAATAAATAATGTGGATAAACAATAATGTGGATAAACAAGAGTGATTTCCCATCTTGGGAAAGAGACTTTCCAGCAAACAATAATCCTGACGCCAAGTAAGCAGGATTGGCGCTGGACAAATAAAGTCTGGTGTCTGGTCCTTCCTTTTACCTGAGATGAAAAGCAAATAGCTTCTAGCAGAAATGATACAATGTGAACACATCCCACCAGAACAACAATTTGAACTCCTTGTGGTTTTCTATTTGTTTGTTAGATTTGAGACTCAAAAGCTAACACATAATCCACAGCCCTTCAAGCAGTGGTAGAGCATGAGTGTGCTGAAACCTCATTTAACCTGAGGAAACTTCCATTTGCCAAACATTTCTCTTTCATTTATGCTTTGAGGCAAAAAAAACCCCACCCCAAAACCAGCTTTGCTCAGCATTCAGGCAGTAATTACAAGACTGTACTTTACAAATGAAACATAAATAAAATTACATAGCTAATTAAGATGTATCATGAACTGAAGCTTGTTTCTATGGTACTAATTGTATATTTCACCTCCCTGTTAAATGGATTTGATGGTCTGAAAATAAGCCATTCATTTTATGCAGTGGGGGAGGTTTCCAAGAGCAGCAACTGCCCTCTGTCCAGTGGGACATCAGGCCTCCCTGGTTTAACTGAAGATTAACCAGGTTAATTGATGATCCTTTTTACCAGCCATTTCTCCCTGGTTTAACTGAAGATTAACCAGGTTAATTGATGATCCTTTTTACCAGCCATTTCAGGAGTCTGATTTTGAATGTGTCAGATACTTTTTCTGCCTCAGCCCCCTTTCTTCTGTAAGTCATGCGTGTCCAAGAGTATAATTCATTGAAACAATACAAATTTTTCAAATACACTTTTTTACTTCAACTTTGCTGCACAGACTAGACAGGTTAGAAAATTAGCTTGGTTGCTGCTACCTCTGCCTAGCTACAGTCATACACAGCATTTGTTGTTTTAACTCAATAATTACTTTATATTAGTTAATATGTTAACATAAAAAAATGAATAGGCTTCATATTGTGGTTATTTATGTTTCTGTACAACAGAGACCTGCCAGCACAATGCAGCACACGGGGGCATACTAGTTAGTGTTAATGTAGGACTTGGAAAGAGTGATCTGAAGTCTTCACTCTGTAGGGTGTGTTCATTATGGACTTGGCCAAGTCCTCAGATCCTCCCCTTCTTGCTCCTTTTTGAGGAGCACTGCCTTTCTAGCAAAATTCTGAATATCACTGCACAAGAGACAGAAGCCCAGGGTCTGAGAAACAGAGGAACAGATTAATGTTTTAAGACTGAATGTTTTAAATCCTGCATTGAGAGGGAATAGAGGCATTGTTGTGCCATTGCCTTTATGCTGAGGCAGGAGGATGCTCTGCAACCTCATGCCTTTCTCCTCAGAGGTACAGGAGAGGGGGACCTGCACTGGGCAGGTGACCATTATTTCTCCACATCTTATTGGATAGTTTTTCTCAGCTATTAGCAGCTCTGGAGAAAGGCACAGTATCTGTGGAGACTGAGGTACCCACCCAGGAAAAATTGGTAATTTTCTGCCAAAGTGTTGCCCATGTTTGAACATGAAGTCCAACTGCTTGTCAGTGATAGAAAAAATGCCCATGATGTGGCTTTTACATCAGGCAAGAGAAATGGTGCAGATGCAAACTTTGCACATATGAGTATTTGAGACAATTTTTGCTGTGGAAGGGATCAAACGTTTGGGGAATGAAGCACTGTTTCAGTGAAATATGGGATGTGTCTCACAGCTGGCAGGTGGTGAAGAATGGTGATGTTAAGTGCTGGATCTAGAAGCACAGCTGAGGTCCAGCCAGCAGGAGCTTGAGCATGTGCTCCAAGCAGGTGCACACACAAGCACACACATATGTATCACATATATGAAGACACCCAGCCACACAGATCAACTCAGAGTGCACACATGAACACAAAGAACACCAGTTCTTCTCTTGCTGAGTAGGACAGAGTCCTTCAGTGGGAATAAAAATACATCCCTCCAGCAGCACGGTACAGATTCTGTCTGCTCAGTAGCTGCCCCTGTATCCCTGAGCCTTCCCTGGGACAGAACTATGGGGGTCCTGGATGGGATGTCCCTTCCAATGAATTCCAAATTTGGGTTCCCAACTGTTTCTTTTCCTCTGTGCACCTCTGGGCTTGTAGAAGTGGGCCTGGATGAGCACCGTGGACCAGCCTACTGTTCCTTCTGTCCCCCTGGTACATAGCTATGTCAAGAGCAAAGTCAGATGAGAGGGTTTGCACACTTTCTGCAGGGATGCCTTTAGTCTGTGTCTGATGCTCTTAGCTGCATTCTCAGAGTAACACAATTTTGGACTTCTTTTTTTGATTCAGGGAGTGCCTAGGGTTTGCGACTGAAGTTATAATCTCCCTTAGTGAAACTTTACTCCATTAATTTTTACTCATATGTACAGAAATCTGGCCTCTAACAGGCAGCCTGTGGAAGGCATGAGATCTGGAGCATCATGTTTTGTCATCCTGGCTCCCATTCATCTGACACTTCAGAATACCTTAATTACAAGTTAGAGATGGATATGAAGAAACTGCAATATTCTCTCCCATATTTAGTGATTTTGTTCAACACTGTTTCCAAAGTGTACAAATGCCATCAGGATAGGGGTGTAACCCAGCTCTGGGAACACCACTTGGCTCTGAGACCATCACTTTGGCTCTGGGAATTCCATCAAGTGGCATCCCCCTCTCCTCACCCTGGCCCCTGTGTCCTGCACATTGGGTCACCCATAGAGAAGTGAGGAGACACCCACAGAAGTAATGCATGGCTTCAAAAAGCTGAAACTTTTCTCATTACTTTGTTCCCATTTCCTCTCCATCTGGTGCCTATTCTGGGTGTGATTCTTGACCCGTTCCCAGTAATGACACAAACGAGTGAAACAAACAAATCACGAATCAACGCTGTCTTACTATAACAAAAGACACATTATAAACTGAAAACATAAAGATAATTTTATCTTTATTAATCGTTTAATGCATATGAGAAAGGTATTTGACATTTTCTACACTTCCAACTATTTTCTTCATGCTTTGCTGACCAGGCTGCACCAGAGTTCATCCATTTAAGTCTATTTCATAGCTCAGTACATACACAACAGAAGGATTTAATGAGGCAGTGGTACTTCACTAGCTGTATTTAAAAAATTGAGCCATCTCTTCACTCAAAGTTTTCTGGTTAGAGATTTAAATTACTGTTAATAATGAAATTGAAATCAGACCTGATATTTAGAGTGAGGTAGACAATCCTGTCTCAGTAATGACACGAAAGAAGGAGACAGACACCTGTTGAGATCAAGGAACAAGTGCGTAGGGCCTTGCCCGTCTTTATTATATATGTGCCTTATAAATCACTGTGGATTGGAGGAGACAAAGAGCCTCCCCTCAATCACACTGGTCAAAGGAAATGTCCATCAAACTTCTGTGCCCAGGAGAAAGGAATGTAAATAAAAATATACCGTTACAATAATATGGCTATGTTTAAAGAATGTCTGAGAACCAGTTACAAAAGAATGATAACATCCAGAACTGCAAAAGTCAGGGCAACACAATCCCACTCCACTTCAGCAATTTGTAGGCTCGTGTTGAATACCTTAACC
>VZRZ01004125.1:207476-269864 GCA_013398175.1 Climacteris rufus | reverse complement strand
TTTTTTTTTTTTTTTTGAGAATGAAAATAGGTAATGAAATCTTGAGACAGAAGCCATAAGTCTTCACCAGCTGTCTGTGACATTATTTCCAGATGTTCCTGCTCATAGCCATCATGGCCCACTGCAGAAATCCTGGTAAAGGAGATGTCACTTTGATCTCTTTGTGCCAGCTCCTGTGTACCCACCATCTCTGCTCCTGACTTTCCTGGCTGGACTGCATATTGCCCTTGTCTGCAAAATCTATTACAATACAAAGACAGTCCTTTTCTTAACCAAGGGTCTGCATTTCCTACTCATTAAAAGTACAAATGACAATTCCCGGGCATCTTAAACAATGGTCATTTGTATGAAGGCTTGAGCTAAAACCATATTTGCATCCTTGAAGGGCATTCTCACTGAAGGAAGCGGTATGGGGCCTCACACCTGGAGAGACAGGAAGATTCCATGCCTCTCACTGTAATTTTGTCAGGTCTAATCCCACTGTTCTGCTGCCAGCAGGCTGCCGTGGCATTTCACATCCAGACGTGGGAGGGCTTAATGAGGAATGGGCACTGCCTGCCTGCTGCAGGACAGATGACTCATTCCTCTCTTAACCTAGTAAGGCTGAAAGACAGAAGAAGTACAAATACTATAAAAAATAGGGCAAGAAATGGCAATCCCTGACACTGCAAAGACAGGACAGCCGCAACACGACTCCCAGTGTTCTCCTGTAAAGTCCCTTTGCTGCTAGGCCATGAATCTCCACTGAGAGCCGTCCAGGCATCATCACAGGCTCTGCAAGGGAAAGGCAGTTTGGTTCATCTACTGCCCGCCCTCCTCAAGAACTGCTGGGAGATGCACTAAGTGAATCGTAGAACCACAGAAATTTTGGTTTGGAAGGGACCTTAAAGCTCATCTCATTTCACTCCCTGACATGGGAAGGGACACTTCACATTAGAAAAGGTCCAAATTCCAAGCGTTGTCCAACAAGCCTTGTCCTTGAACACTTCCTGGGATGGAGCAGCCAGAGCTTCTTTGGGCAGCCTGTGCCAGGGCCTCACCACCCTCACAGAGAAGGATTTCTTCCCAATATCCAATCCAACCCTGTCCTCAGTCAGTGGGAAGCCTTTTTCAGTCTCTTCAGGCCCTTGTCCAAGTTCTGTCCCTGTCTCTAGCTCTCTTGGAGTCCTTTCAAGTCCTGAAAAGGACCCTAGCATCTTCCTGAAGAGAAAGAGGGAAACCCCTTCTCCAGGCTGAACAATCCCATAGCTCATCCTGTCTCTACAGAAGAGGTGCTCCAGCCCTCTGAGCACCCTCATGATGACGGACAGCTGATGAGAGTGGTCTCCAAGCCCCAGATCCAGACCCTTCTGGGATCTTGCTGCCTGGGAGGTGGGACATGCATTACAATGTAGTGGGCTCTGAACATCTGAGGGCTTTCCTCCCTTCCCAGAAGGCATCACCACCAGTGTGCATTGCCTACAAGAACCTGTCTCCCAGGACTTGGAGGGAAGCACAAGTGATTCCTACTCCATTCAGTGATACTGGGTTCCTCAGGGCACTGGTGACTTGACAGGCACCAGATGATGGCAAACACGAGGTCACACTAATGAGGTGGCCAGTGGCACTGGGAGGTTGTTGCTTCAGTTCACATAACTGGGATGTGAAGGACGATTCCAAAACCTGTGCATCCCAAAGAGCTGTGAGGTGTACTTGGTGTATGGAGAATACATCAAAACATTAGTATGGAGGGGAATGCACCGAGTTCTGGCTGGACGAGTGGTGTTGGATGAACTTCACAATTACAGAAAACTGATTTTTGAGCACTTGTTCTTCTTCAGTGCACTTCATTATACCTCAGGCTCAAGTGTAAGAATATCCATTTCATTCTGAAATACAACTCCATGGAAGCACCCCTGCTTTATGCTGCTAGCACAGAGTGCAGGCTTCTCCCCAAAATGGAGCCTGCTGGTCCAGTACATACTGGATGTGTGCTGCTGGTTGACTTAATTCCGCCTCTCTCTGCCCACTGTCTATGGGCCCAGACTGTGATTTTAATTATCTACAATTATTTGATGAATTGTGAAAAGTTCTATGAGTTCTGCCTCTCAGGTTTAAAACTGAAATGTATGGTACTGGGACACAGCCCCTGTGGCAGTGTATGTGGCAAGTCACAGCCCCACAGGCTTAAGACTGGTGGACTCAGCCCCTGTCTGAGCCATACTCCATTATCAGGATGAGCTTTCTGGCTCACCCCCAGTGTTGTTTACATGTTTCCGTTTATTGGTTAATTAAGGCATTACCTCATGTTCTATGTAAGGTTATGTTCTGGAAGCCTCATGGCTGTTCAGTTTCCCATTGGTTCCATGTAAATCCCTGTACCCCAATTGGTTGCTCTCCCCTGCTTGTATCCCGATAAATCCCCTGATTTCCATGTGCTCGCTGCCTGGTCCCTGAAGCCTTCAGCTCTTCCTGATCCTCGTGCCACCTCTCCCAGACCCTGGACCCTCCTGCGCTGCCTCTCCCGGACCTCGGACCCTCTCCTGCCTTCCCTGCTGCCTCTCCCCAGGAAATAAAAGAGCTGGAAATCATACCAGAGCCCTTCTCTCGGATCTTTGTCCTTGACTGCGCCCGTAACATCAGCCCGGAGCTCACTCTCCCCAGAGGAGCCAGCACCAAACGAAGCTGCCGGAGGATGCCCTGCTTCTAGGGAAGCTGCGAGCTGCAGCCCCCGGGAAACCAGGGTCACTCCGAGACTAATGCAGAGTGGCCTCGAGCAGCCACCCGGGAACAGCGTTAAGCCCCATTCTCCTGAGCTTTCTGGAGGACTTTAACTGTCAGAATCAATGTTTATGTTTATTATAAGGAGTGCATTGCTGTGGAGAATTTAGCACAGCCAGCAGCTCAGCGTTCACATAGTCTTTTGTTTAGTCCTTCCACAACACGATGGGGGAGAAAACAGGAAGAGCAATAGTGAGCAAAGTCAAGGGTTGACACAAAAACACATTAAGCAAAGGACAGAGGAAAACAAAACCAAGTGATGCAAAGGCATCCGCTCATCACCTCCCACAAATAAACTGATGGTTCCTAGACAGTCCCTAAGAAACATCTGCTTTGGAAAAACTCCCTCCCCCATTTCTGCTGGTGAGCATGGCACAGTATTGTACAGACAGCCCTTTGGTCAGCTGGTGTCTGTCCTCCAGTTGCCTCCCCAAACAGCCTTTTTCCCACCCAAGGCTCCTATCTGAGCACTGACACTTCGCAAACTTGCTCAGTGAGAGCCAATTTTTGGCATGTTACCAAGACTGTTTCAGCCACAAACCCAGAACACAGGACCATATTGGCTGCTATGAAGGTAATTAACTCCATCCCAGCTAGATGTGGTACAAACATGGTCAGTAAACCATTAGGAATTCAGAAAGTGTGATGGGAAGTTCTGGACACATTCACCACTATTTCTTTATTGTCAATTACACAGGTTTGTTGGGACTTTGAGCAACATGGTCTGGTGGAACATGTTCCTGCCCATAGCAGGGGATGCAACTAGATGGTCTAAAGGGTGTCTTTCAACCCAAATCATGCTGTGATTCTATGATTAATTAAAATTTGTAATATCTCAGTTGCTAGAATGTTGTTAAAATTCACACAGAGAATACAGTAGCTTGGGTCGACACAAGCCAATGTCAAACCAAATGGGCATTCCCTTGCTATTGTTTCACAGACCCTGTGCTTGGGCATTTGGGGCACGGTGGCAGAACGAGCCTGTGCAAGCAAGACACCTGTGATAAAGATCCAAGTAAATTTCTCACAACTCAGGGCTACAGAAGAGGTTTGGCTCTAGCCACACAGACCAGACAGCAGTCTCAAGGGCATGCAGGCCCTCAGAGGAAGACAGAGGTGCTGCTATGAGATGGCAGGTAGAGACAAATGTGAGCGTGAAAAAGCATCAACAGGAGCACAAACCAACACTCATGTATGCCTGTGCATCCAAATGTAGATACATTTATATGTAACTCATTGAGAATATATTATTTATCAGTCATTATCCATAGCTGTTTTTAAAAAGAGGGGGTTTCATGGCAGTAGCATTTAGCAAGATTTTTCTGGCAGCTAGTGGCACATACATGTCAATACAGCATCTCATGACACAGCCAGAATGGACTCTAGGGCAGGGGGAAGGAGAGTTCTTCCACCCTCCAGAGTCCAGTACAACCCTGCCTCTGCTGATGGCCAGCAGTCACACAGGCAGAAGCTAGGGCTTTTCCCATCTCTCTCAGACTAAACAAGAGATTTTGGCTTGGAACATAAAGGCAACTGGTGCAAAAATCCCCATGCCTGGGAGTCCCTTTCCCTCAGCAGCCAGAGAACACCCTCTCCCACGGAAGAGTGGCTGGGCAGCAGGGCAGGACAACAGAGACCTGCTCCAAAGCAGGGAAGGCCTCAGCCAAACTCTGTGGTCTTTAGATATCATGAGATGCTCTTTAGATTCTTCTGAACAGTTCCTGACTCCAGTTTGCAGCAAACCATTCCAGCTTGCATCTGGGCTTGTCTTGGAGGGTGCCTCTGCTTCATTGGGAGAACAATCTGCGCTCAGGACCAAGGACACTTGAAGACCTGACACTTCTCACCAGCACTGGTTTCACCATCATGTGTTGACACAAGCTCTGCCAGAGCATGGAGCACCTTATTGGGTCTAACTATGGTGCAATGGGGAGGGTGTTCGGTGACACTGGGCTGCAATGCCTGGCCATGTCCGAAGGATGCCTTTTCATGAGGGCCTCCAACACCCCACTTCAATTGGAACTACCTGGCAAATTTTTCCCAAGGAAGGCAGGACACAAGGTGAGGACAAGAGTGAAAGCAGGCTTTTTGAACTTAAAAAAATTACTTTTATTTTAGGAACAAATAAAATTATGGTAAATATTTACAAATAATTATCTCACATAAAGGTTACATAAAACCAAATGTCCACAAGTAACAGTCACTCTCATGAAAAGACACACAGATATTGAACTACGCCAATCTTATTGCATGTTTCTTCAACTAATCTAAAAAAAAAAGTGTTGCAGTCAACCATTTAACTTAGAATAAAATCACAGATTTCATTATTGACAAGAAAAAGAATTTTTAAAAGAAACAAAATAAATGAAAAAAAAAATCCCTTCAAATGGCCCCTTCTTTTTGACCCATGCCTTAGCAACCCTGCTCCCCAGCCCACCTCCCTATTTGCTCCCCAAAACAAAACCCAAAACAGAATCCCCAAAATAATGTTCGACATCTTTGGCAAATTGGCACTGCTGTAATTACATTCAAATATTATAACACACAAAAGCAACACACAGCACTAAGGAAAAAACACCAAGATTTCAAGTCTGTTCTTTTCCTACTAGAAAAAAAGAATACAAAACATACACATTTTAAGAAGCATTTTTTCATCTGTTTTTCAACAGATGTTATCCCCTACTTTCAAAGGCAATTCAACAGTTATTTTTACGATTTTTTTTTGTAAGTTATTTTTTGTTTGTATGTATTTTTCAAGGTGAGGAGGCTTTTATTTTTCTCCATCTTTTCTTTTTCCTCTCTTTTTAAAGAAGTAAGGTTCAATGCAGGCATTGCAGACTTTGGTGGATACAATAGATATGTATTTCTTTGATGCTAAAAGTCCCTAATACAGAGTAGTTTGTCTGTAAGAAAAAAAGACTGGTTTTTTTTTTGGAAAGGAGTTCCATTTGCAATGAAATGAGTTTCTGTAATTTCAAAATGTACAAAGGCCACTACAAAGTGAAAAACCAGGACAAGCTTTCTTTCCACGGGAGGTTGAGCAAAGAGAAAGGCAGGTCTACACGCCACTGGCCATTTTTCCCGCCTTGTTTAGACAGGGCAGAGTCAGAGACTCTGGACATGGGCGTCTGGTTGGGTGGTATGCAGCACTAGGGTCCGCCTCTCCACAACCCCTGCCAGCTTCTGAGACACTCAAGTGTGCCTTCACATCCAAGCATGTAGACAGCAATCCCCACATGCATGCCTGCCCACCCCGCAATGCTGCAGCCACATCAGCTCATTCCTTTCAGTCTGGCTCCCATCCTAGAGCTCCCGCATCCCATGAGCATTTCACAGGACTGGCAAGCAAGACCACTGCTGGAGCTGACACCTATGTCAGCCGCGATGCCAAGGTGAGCAATCTAGGCACCACTCTGACGTGCTCTTCACTCAGTGTTTGCATGTCAAGTCTCATTAGCTCAAACAGAAAAAGGACACTAACTGGTTTTGATCCTTTCAGATCATTTTGTTCCTCATGCTGCAGCAACATGTACCTGTGACAAGAGCAGATCTGAGGAGCTACAGGGCTCCCTGGCTAGTATTCCCAGTCTTGTGTTGCTGCTGAGCACTCTGCCTACAGCGCGGAGCGGCAGCAGCCGTGGCTCAGAACGTGTGCCCAGTGCCTCCATCAGTGCAGGCCACCTGACCTGGCTGTGCCTGACAACACCCATATGGGACCATCACTTGCACACTTAGTGAGACTTTACGGCACGTTAGCCAAGAGCTGTTGGTCCTCTAACATTTAATCAATGAATGCAGATGACAAAGCAGGTTTTTCCAGAGTTTGCTGGGACAGACTCATGGGGTGGATCAGCCTAGTGCTGTGCTACCTCCTGTGCCTGTGGCCTTGTGCTTTCCAGTGGCACATGCATGCAGAAAAGAGCACGGCACTGGGAAGGACACTTGGTCAGAGCAATGTTGCAACCAGCAACGGCTACACAAGTTGACTCTGCTACAGACCATGGCTCTTGAAGCTATGGGTACCCGCAGCTGGAAATAAGCAACACTACAAAATTACTTATTCTCTCCTCCATACTGAAGGATGTATAAAATACATTAATTAAAGAAAAATAGGAATATAACCCCATTAGCTAAGACCAGCGCAGCAAAGTATTTATCAACATGCAGCAGCTGCTAAGACCTAGCACAGTGAGCCCATCACACGTCTCTCACCTGCCATGCTGCTCTGTCCCACTGCACTGCCCTCATACTACAGCAGCCTAGAGGGCTCAGCCACAAGCAGTCAAGGACAGGTGACTGAGCACTTCACTCTTGTGAGCTCCATGTATTCTGGTGCTGTTTTTTTCCTCACCATCTCTTTCCCAAGTACCTCAAGCCCAATGTTGTCCCAACAATTCCCAGTCCAACTGGAGAACTGCTCAGACATCTTGGAATGAACACTCTCTCTGGCCACAAAGCCCTGAGTGTTTTTTTAACTTAACGGTGAACAAACAAAGCTTTTGGTCTGTTGATCCAGTCCTGAGACATACAGAGCTCTGCAGTCAGTAGAACTGTCTAACAATAATGTATCCATAACTGAGCCTTCAGACACAGATGCTAAACAAACTCAGTGCCCATATTTTGCATCTTCTCTATGGTTACAGCCTCACAGCATTTGACTGACGGTTTCCTCAACAAGTCAGTTCATGCAATTCTGGCTCATGGCCTCCATTGACTTAGTCTTACAGCAGCATTTTCCCTCTCCACCTCTCGGATTTCATTTCTTAACCTATGTCAGCAATGTATTTGGTAAAATTATTGCTGGAGCGTAAAGTACTGGAAAATCCTGCATCTGACTGAGTGTATTACAGAGTTTAGTGCTGAAACTGCCTGAAGGCACTTCGTGTGGTTGATTTCCACAAGGGTTTAATAATGACTCACTGCTGTACCGGGCATCCCACCTGAGTAACAAATTAGCAGGGCACCCTAAAACCCATCACTGGGATGGCTCTCTCCCTTCCTTGCAGCCACAAGGGGTCATTTTCTTTCTGTCTCCATTTCACCCAGTAACCCCCTCCCCCATGAAATAGTGAGGCCATGGAGGACGGATGGAGGCAGGCAATCCTACATCGTTCCCAGATGACCACTTTCTACCAATAGTATCTTTCAAAGATGCTCCCAGAGGAGGAGGATTCCCACAATGAAGACTATGGACACAAAGTCCAGTCCTCCTGAGGAAAGCAGTTTGTAAATCTCAGGTGACATATTCTCAAAACTATAAAATACTGTCAAGAAGTGCCTTTTCCAGCAGCATGGCATGAATGCTCCATGGTCTAATTCTTACTGGCTGTTCTTGACAGAAAGATGACCCAGCAGACATGAGCAAGCCATGACTGCCATGTTTCAGGAGATGGGTCAGGCACAAGTCCCTGCCTCGGATGTGCAAGGGTGGAAGTTTTGCATTTCCCCTCAGTGGCTCCAAGTAAGACTTGTATGCTGCCCATGGACCCACTCCCTGGGATGGAGCCCACCACCATGCCTGTCAGGGCAACTCTGGCCAAGGGCTGCCCTCAGGAAGTCATGATGAAAGCCTCGAGGCCAGTCAGTCCTGAGCACTCCAAGTCACTTCAGCCAGCGGCATCTACACATTCATCATTTGGAGGAAATACACCTGTCATGTGTTTCCTAAGTGCCCAGCCCAACTACAAGCACTTCTGGCATGAGCGTGCTAACATATGCCAAAATCTCATGTTCGATCTCAATATTATCTCAATGTACGCCACACAATCCATGGAGCTGAGGAAACAAATAAAAGTAATGTGGTTGCAAGACAGTATGCAGAGTGGGTGAAGGACCCACACACCAATGACAAGAGCTGCTGTTCTCTGGGCACACAGACTTATTTTAGCACAGCCTGGTCACCAAGCAGATGGTGTCTCCACAGCCAGTGTAACTCAGCACACCTCTGCTCAGGAGCCAACACCAGCACCTGCAGTCAAACCCTTGTTTCTTATCTCTTCAGCAAATGCACTGAATAGCCACATCCCTTCCTGATCTCACAGAGAAGGTGTGTGTGCTCAGGGTGGAGACAATGCACACCCCTTGGCCAGGCTCTTGCATATGGTCCCAGGGACAGAAGCACTCTTTGCAGCATTGTCCAAGGGGTGAAAGCAATCATGGGGTGCTCAGATAGGTATGAGCCCAAAGCAGTGCTTCAGAAGGTTCCTTGTGTAAATTTTCCATGCTGTTATTTGTCTTTAGTAAAAACATGTGTGTATCAGTTATTAACTGCTGAAAGATGAAAAGTGGCATTTATCTCACTGATAAGTTTGTCACAAAACTTACTCCTGGGTTAGGGGCACAGTTTGAAAGACTGTGGCCAAGATCCCCGATAGGGTCTGTGAACATCATGCTGAAATGTCACTGAGCTGGTGGGATCTGGATGTCTCCATGGCTGCTGAGGATTGGAACACATCTGCCCTGGAAGCTTGGAAGTGATGGCTGCATTTCCATAGCATGAGAAGATGCCACTGAAGTGGGAGAGGGAACTTCTCAGCAGATCAGTGGCCATTACAGATACCAGACATGCAGCACAAGTGATGAGGTGGGGAGGCAGGAGAGAATAGTGTTAACTCAGGAGCTGTAACAGAAATGTTTGTACAGCTGGAAGCTGGTGAATACCTGCTTGAATGTTCACTCACAGGAATGCATCTCAGGTTTGACACCAAGAACGTTTCTTCTGCAGGCAAACACCAACAGGACCCCTCAGCAGAGCCCATACAGCTCTGAGTGGGTGAGGATGGTTGGGTCAGGAGTAAGGAGGCTACAGCCAGATCTTCATGTCAACAGGACCAGGGAGCTTCTCTACTGCCCGCAGGAGGGAAGGGATGGGGTCATGACAATCATCCTTACATGGTTGAGGTTGTCTGCGTCTTGGTCTGGGGCAGGAGAAGGCTGCAAGCAGAGATCAGCAGTTCTCCTGTCTCCATGGAGAGACAGTGATTGTAGCTGCTTAGCGGGTCATTTGTAGCTGTTCTCCTCTCTTAATTTAGCCCCCCACAAGTTGCACATTGAAACACGTGTGACTATGAGTGCTTCCTCTTTAAGTACGAGGGAAGAAACATGGAATTAGCAGGGCAAAATTCCCCTCAGGCATGTCTGGACTACAGTGCTGGAATCTGCAATGCCTTCACAGAAATGTACAGACACCCTGAAACAATCACCTTCCTCTCCAGCTTGCCTTGGAAAGTGAGTGCTGCTGCCCTTGTGCCCAGTACACCCCATTCAATACATGCACTTAACAAAAATCATAACCATGGTATTTCTCTCCCTTCCTCTCAGGGCTTTCATGACTGGGATTTAGCACACAATTTGTAGAGATATACATAAGGTGTCAACTGTTATTTAGGAATTCCTTCCTGGATGCTGCTTAACTTGAAAGCAGTGAATTTGTTTCAGTGTTTAGTACGATGACAAATGAACATAAATGAATATTAAGCAGTAAAATATCACAAAATTGCCTATGTCTTTCAGTTGCCCATGTGTTTGATACCAGCATACAGCATGATCACACAGGACTGTCAGATAGGATGCTCTATATAGAAATAACATCAGCCCAAAACACAGCCACGAGTGTTAACCTGGTTCAAAGTTGCTTAAAGCTTACTGAGTTCTTTGAATCAGTGCACCAGTTTCAAAACACACTCTCAGATGTGTTTTGAGTTCATATTTGTACAATGTTCCTGTTTATGCTTAAGCTACTCTTACAGTAATACAAACAAGCAAATATTTACAGTGGTGCTTGTGTAAAATTGAGCAGACTGGTTTTTCCTTGCCACACACACACAAAAGGAAAAAAAAAGGAAAAAAAAAAGAAAAAAAGAAGAAAATTGCCTTGAGTCTCACAGCCTGTTTCAGTGTGCAGCAAGAGGAAGCTGCTCCAAGGGGAGCTGCTCACATCTCTTCCTTATCCCCAGATACAGCCATGGCACCCACAGGCGGTTAAAGCAGTAGCCAGCCAGCTGCAAAGAACATGAAGCTACCGCGCCTTTTTGACCACACAGAGCTTCAGGAGAACCACTTCTTCCTGTTTCTCTGATTGATTAGAAACCCAACCAGATTTAAGATCAGTTCAACAAATTTAAAGAGCAAAATTTCAATTATCGTGTTCCTACTAGGTACTTTCTCCTTCCCTTGTGGAGTGGCTGGCATGGTGGCAGCAAGGTGACTCCCCACAGTTGTCCCAGATGGTGCGTGCCATCAGTGCCGACGACCTGGGCTTCAACATCAGTGGCGGTCATAGGCAGCGGCAGCAGCTGGTGGGGCTGCCCCACGGGCTGTGGCGCTGTAGTAGTAGGGGGAGCCTGCAAGACATGAGACCACTGTAAGGAAGACAAAGGTGGAAAGGTGCCAGCTTGCAGAGTTCTGACAACAGGTGGCAGACAACTCTCCAGCCAGAGCTTCAATAAAGGCTGGATAAATAGAATAAAACTTGTATTCATGCATTCGGCATGAGTAGGAGGCTACCATTGCTTTGCATTACTGCTGGCTGTTTGATACCTTCTTCCCTTCCTTCACTCGAAACATCAATTTCATTTACTTCACCAAAAAAGTTAATTACTTTTCAGAATGGAAAGTCAAGGTATTCCAACCCCAACACACTACTATACTCTGACTTCTCTGATTTTTCCCCCTCCTTTTTCTAAAAGGAGGAGGAGGAGGTTGAACCCCAAAGCATTCAAAATATTTCACTGAAAGCACTTGTTTATGAAGAAAAGGCATGAAAAATATTGATGACAATTTTCTGTCCTGCGGGGGCTATGCACTGACTGATTACCCAAGGATCACCAGGAAACGGAACTGTTTGGTTGAATGTGGAAGACTCTTTGATTTGTATCCAGAGAGACACCAATCTGTCCAGCCAGCAGCAGTTGTCAAAAAAACCTTCCAAGCATACCAGCAATGAAACCAACTCTGATCCATCCTAAGAACAGTCAGCAAAAAAATTCTCAAGGTGCCACCAGTTTGGTTTGCAAGGCACCAGTTTCACGTGCATGAGATGTAAGGCATAACACAGTGTGTAAGAACCCCCTTGGAAAGACTCATACTCGGACACATCTGAGACCAGTAGGCAGATCTGGATGACCAACAAAGAGCCAAAGCAAGGAACAGTTCTGGAGAAGTCAAGGCTGTAGGGTCTGTTTCCATGAGTGCCCCGTCCAAGAGTTGCCATCCATCCTTTGTTCCCTGCCTTCAACAGGCATGGGACAGCAGCCTGTCAGACATGGTCAAGGATCTTCACAGCCCTGGGTGTGACCTGCTGCAGAGGCAGTGACTTCTGCTGCTTCAGTAAGGCAGGAGAAGCTGATGCCACCAGAGCTCACAAAGTGCTGTGGACCTCTTAGGAAAGCATCAATGGTAGTGAAGGCAAAGTTGCATTTTTTGGCTGTTCACTTCCCATCCCAGACTCTAGCAAACCCTGCTCCTGCAGTTACAATGGCTGCCCAGGTGCTGGGCATAGCCTGAGTGTGGCAGTGCCCCAGCTGTTCCATCACTGTGGTCCTGCATGCCCTCTGGAGCTGGAAGGAGAACCCAGCTGGCATGCCTGGTGTTGTTGGTCATGTGCCCTCTGTTGAATCAAAAGCCTCCACCACTAGGAGGCTGGAGAACCTCCTGGCATCTCCTCTTGTTGCACAGCCTCCAGATGAATGCTTTGGTGTTCAGTCCAAAATAACCTGAGTGATTACTTGAGGGCTGCTTGTTCTAAAGTCCAGGCACACAGTGATAATCACACAGCCAGACTTTAAGAGGAAGCTCATGGAAAGTCACAGTTAACCACTGGCAACATGCAGGCTACCTTGCTGTTGTGGGTCCACCAGGATCCATCTGACAAGCAAGCCCACCTGTTCCTTCTAGGCTGCTTTTGTGCAGAGCACCACATCAGGAGATCAGCTCAGGCTTCATCACTAGCCTCCTGCTTTTCATTTCTGAGAGAGAACAAGCTGATGCATCCAAAAAATAGAGCTCAGGCAGCATTTGCTATTGCACAGTATGTGCAATGCACTGCTCAGCAGTCACAGTTGGAGAAGAAACTGCTGTCCTACCACAGCATGGGGTACTCTGCTGCTGAAACCCTGAGGTGTCAGAAACAAAGGCATTTGGCTACTGGACTGTGTCTTCTGCACAGTGCTGTGGCAGAACAGGAGCTTGTACGCAGGGAATGGATCTGTGTTGTCCTTGGTGCCATCCTTAGTGACCCAGACATCCACATTTAAAAATCAGAAAAACCCACTGCAAAGGGCTGGATTTAAATAACATAAAGCAATATTCAGGAGTGTGGTCCT
This sequence comes from Climacteris rufus, assembly GCA_013398175.1. NCBI lineage: Eukaryota > Metazoa > Chordata > Aves > Passeriformes > Climacteridae > Climacteris > Climacteris rufus. The sequence goes on along the minus strand of VZRZ01004125.1, from coordinate 256,782 downwards.
AGCTGACTGGAAAGATATTTTACTATACACAAGAATTCAAGAGAGTCTGTGAAATCACTGACTAGGATAAACATTTGCAAAGTTATCTGTATACAAACTCCTAGGCAGGAGCCAATCTCACCCAGGTTTATTTACTAAAAGGTAAAAAATTTTAAGCCGTAGCCAATGGTAGCAAAGCAGATCCCTTCAGAGGATCATCATCCCATTTACATTTGCACAAGTGTAGTCTTGTGTTACCTGCTGAGGGCACCACAACTGCTATTCTGGGCTGGACAGATAGTCTTCTGCCAGGTAACTGACGTGAGGTTAACGAGCCCCAGCCTCAGGAACTATATTTCCTGGAGAATACTGGAAAGCTTCACAAAGACAGTGAACACCATTCCCATGGGTGGCCTAAAATTAAATGCTGTATACTTGGTATCTCAGCTAAATTCAAGGCACTGAAAATACAGAAGCCTTCCCTGGTCAAATTGGCCAGTCTTGAATGAGAAAAGGCAAAAATTAATAGCTCACCAGACTTTGAAATGTGCATGCCATGTCTAGCCGGGGTTTTGGGGATGTTCTTTGGGGGCAACCCTCTTCGAGGTGCCCAATTTGCTGGCCCTTGTACCCTCATGGCCACTCCTGCTACATGGATGTCCTTGGGGACGATTTTGTATTGCAAGGCAGGCAGTACCTTAAGGTAAAACAGCTCACAGGCCCAGTGAAGAGCCAGATGGAACTGCTGTCCTCAACCATCACAGCACCAGGAGGTCATTGTGGAGCAGGCAGTGGTAGTGATCGGCAGAGATCCCAGTCCCCACTGGCACCAGCACTAGCACTAACTATGGCACCTCAGCTCCGACAGAAGGGTGAAAAATACACAGGAGGGATCCAGCAGCACCAAACAATGTCACCCTGACTCATGGAGCAGTGTGTGGGTCCCACCAGATGTGGATGCAGTGCTTTCTGACGTTCTGGGGTAAATGAGGTCTTTTGGGGGTCAGGGCCTTTCTTTTCCCACTCCCTCTTCTTCCACTGCTGTTCTGACTTAATGCAGCTACAAAAAGCCCAATATTTCTCCCATGCTTTCCAAAGGCCTTACATTTCTCTCAAGTTAGATTTTTCCAGTTTGCCTTTCAGCTGTGCAATCAAAGAAGCTTGTATTTAAAGTGAAAAATGAAAGCACTCACTCTTCCTGTCACCATGCCCCGATCCAGAACAGACTTGTCCATCCTTCTGTCATTTTTCCTTTCTAATTCATACTATCATCAATTTATTTCTTGACACAGTCATTTCTAGTGCCTACTTGTTCTCTAATCTTTCCACAGAATCCCACAGATGAATTGAATCTAATCCTAATTGAGTAGCTCCAAGCCCTGCCCTTGCATGATGCCATGCCTGCAACTGGCAGACACAGCACCACAATGGTGCAGGCAAACCTTCCCAACCAGCAAGCAGGGACCACATCCATGGGAGCAGGGATGCTGCATCAAACAGAACTCACAGTGAGCATCCTTGAGCCAAATGCTACAAGCCAGCACAAAACGGAATAGTTTTTCTTCATGAGACAGTGTTGCTGTTATCCGCCCTTAGCACACACGTGTTTAGCTGATCTTACACTCGTGTGCACCAGTACGTGCTGACAGCAAAAGCCTGAGCCCTAGACATACAGGTGCTTTCCTCCTGTGTGCTCATGCATGCGCCTCTGTGTGCATCCCTGCTCTGTACTGCTTGCAGGTCACTTGCAGGACAAGGTGGGAAAAAAAGAAAGGAAAAATATGTTCCTTCCCTCACCTCTTTGTCTGGCTTTCAGCCACTAAGCCAGGCACCACACAAGTGACTGGGATTTGTGTCCTCTTCCCATTCCATTGCCCCAGGAACTTGGAGTCTGTCCTCACTCTTGCTGCAGACAAGGTGGAACTGAATCATCCCCTACAGCAAAGGCTGTCATGTCTCTAACACCAAGAGGGGTGTGGGCACCACCAAGGCCGATGCAGGATGCAAGAGCATGAAAACACAACGGAGCTGCAGCAGGTAACTGACTACTTCTTTTGCCCCTGCTTCTGTTGACCATTCTGGAGGACTAGGGCTTGATTGTCTGCCTGTCGCTGTTTTACCTGGAAGCATACGAGCCAGTGCAGTGAGAAGCAGCAGAGAGCCCATTTATTGTTGTATTTTCCTCTTATATATGGTAAGAACCCATTAGGTGATTGGACAGTGGTCACCCACCCCTCAGCGTGATTGGCTGAAGTCCTACAACACCCAATTCCAAAACACACTCTGTCTTGAATCAAACAGATCAGGAAAAACAGCAGGTATCCAAGCGTTATCTTGTTGTTTTCATAGTTTGCATGGGAAAGAAGAATTTCTCAAGAGAGGCCCTGTGCAGCCACATCTGCCCTTCCCCAAGAGCTGTGGGGCACAGCATTTCGAACTCCTTCAGAGAGGAGGGAGCACAGTCCCTGATCTGCACTGGTTTCCATGGCAGCTGGGCAGAAGTGGCTTTGTGCCTGGTGCAGAGGAGTAAGGAGCACCAAAGCAAGGGCAGAGCAGGCAGTGGGCTAATGGTGCTGGTGGGGCCAGATAGCCACTTTCCACTCTCTGCATGCCACAAGTACAGTTTTGCCTTCCTCTGAAGATACCACCTCACACCCCTCCCTGCTGCTCCACACACAGAGGAAAAAGACTGGGGACTAATAACTGAAGCTTTCCCACAATTCTCATCTCTCTTTCTGTTCCTATCCTCTTCACTCCCCCACGAAACATAATTTTTCAGTCCAAGTATCCTTTCCTCCTGACACTTGCAAATCACGGCATCTCGCCTTTTAGCTCCTCTTTCACAGGTCTCAGCCTTGTGTGATTGGTGTGGCGCAATTCTTCCTTGCCAGCACATGGAATTAATTGAATGTAGGCGCTGTTAAGTGCTTACAGTATTACACTTTCATCTCAGTGAAAGGAGCGGGACTTTGTAAAACAAACTATGTCAGGCAATGTACCAGTCCTGATTAATTTTGTCAAGGTTTTTGCTCTGAGGCTGATACTGCCAGAGCTTGCTCTCAGGAGAGAATTACTAAATGCACTCACGTATACTCCTGAGAGGAGTGGAAGCATCCTGAATATAGTTCAGATTAACCTACTCTCCATTGCAGGTGCCCAGGCTCATCATATGGCACCTTCTGGGTGTGCAGGGAGACTTGGGGCAGGTTTTCAAGGCTCTGCCAAAGATTCCTACTTGCCCTAAACTGCCAGCAGGGTTAGTAGGCACTAAGGAGAAGGGAATGCAGAATCAGGATTTCAGTGCCAAAGGCAGAGCTGTGGATAAGAGGGATGTGTGCAAGGCACAAAAGACATCTGACCCATAGACTATGGCTGATTGCAGAGACATTCTTGATCAGATCATCCCACTGCACTTGGACCCATCAGTGGTCAGATAAGGGGATTCCCTCTCCAGGAAACTCCAGCCTCCTCAGTTTTGTAACCAGGCTGAACTGAAATGCTAAATTCATCTTTAGGACTTGTTGCAGAACAAAAACTTCCATTTCTTTTTTTTTTGTTTTTTCTTTTTAAATGCTGAAACAAAGTCTATTGAAGAGGATAACAATAAGGAAGCCAAGATTACATATTTTAACCTTTTCCAACAGCAAAAAGAAAAAAGAAAAAAAACCCAAAAAAATGGCATTGACATTATAGCATGAACCAGTTCCATTTCAAGAAAACTGCAGTTTCTGAAAGAAAATTATAGCATCTCATTTTTTTTTGGCCTCATTTAAATTCATATTCTACTGCTGAAGAAATCCTCACCAGCCTGAGACATGAGCCTTGTTGTGAGGAGCATGCCACCCCATAACGTCAAAGCATGATCATACATCAAAGGTGAGTTGGAATTTGCCCCCAAAATGCAAGATCCAAAAAGGAAATGAGGAAAAGAGGATGAATGCAGAAAAAAGGGAATAGCACAGGTAAAAGGTGTCCTGACAGCAAGCAGCTCTCTCATGATCAGCTTCTGCTTTAAAGTCTTCTCCTGGCCCAGAACTACTCATCACCAGCATCTTCAGGGCACCACAGGGACCCAGCACCTGCACAGCATGCTCAGAGCTGGTACAAGCCCATCACATCAAATAAAGAGCTGAGCAGGCTGTGGGTGCAACCTGCTGCTGACAGAATCAAAAGGTCACTGCCCACCCTTTGGGGGTGGCGCAGGAATGGTTTTGCAATGGCTTCCGGTAGTGTGCACACCCTTCTCATGGAGGTGGAGACCCACAAACAGGAATATGGTAAACATCCCAGGAGCCTCTCCAAAAGCCCTGTCTTCATGCAGAAAAGCAGGATGAGGGCTAGGTTATAATTTATTTTTAGTATCATGCCAGTTTCTTTACCAGTTTGGAAGGGAAATTTAAAAAATCACACACAACCTGGCTTCCCAGACCTATCCACGATGCAGACAGAGCATTGCTGAAGCAGTTCACCTGATTCCAAAGAAGCTGCAAAATGAGAAATGAAGAAAGCATGGTATATGCTCTTGCCTCTGGCAAAAGCTTCTGCCCCACACTGCTCAACCAAAATTCTGCCAGCACTGCTGGCTGTGGCCATGGAAACTGTGGGTTTGAGCACGGGGACTCCCCTGGCTTTGTACAGCTATGCCCATCCATATTAGCTGAAGATCTGTCCGCTGATTTATGATGGAAGCACTAACAAACCCTTATATGTGGCACAGCAAATAGAAGCATTATACCAGCACCATGGCATGAGAAGCAGAGGCTGTCTATTGCTCCCAAAGGATTTGTTTAAGGACAAGAACCATGATGAATACAGCCTGGGTGGTTCAATTACATGGGGACTCAATTACTTAAAACAAAGAAACTGGATGAAAAAAGTACGACAAAAATTCAAAATTATTTCACTGCTGGAGGTCACATATAACAGCCCTGTCATCCATAAATCTGGAAATCTCTAAGGCATGCTACTCCTGTGTTGAGAGATGACAATTAATTGGTATTTTACTTACCTCATCCATGCAAATTATGCAGGGAAAAATTCTAATTACTGCATGCTACATGTATATAAGGTCAAAGTAGGCCAGCTTTTGACAGGGGTGTAAAATAGATTATGTTTATCCTTCACATGAGGGCCATGATCCTGCATGAGCTACAGGACTTCTGTCTCCCACTGTTCAGAGGGACCCTACTGGCATCAATGAGGCTGCACCAGCACAGTGGTCCCCTGCTGAGGGGGGATGGAGTGGACATACACACAACTGGGGAGCAAACACAACACTAGATCAGGGAGAAATGCAAAGCACATGCATGAGCAAGCAGCAAAGGCACAGGGAGTAAGAGAGCTCACATTTGGCTGCAAGCAAACTGGCACCTCAAGTTTTGTCTGAACAGGATCCCCTACCCCCAAAAAAATGGTGATCCTGCTTTCCAGCAATACACCGTGTCTCTGGAAGGATTTTATTTGAAGCAGGAAGACAAGAGGTTTGGGCCACGGCTTCTTCTTGGCAAAATGAACCAAGAGCAATCGTGCACCCCAAGGAAGACCTGCAGTCCCATGCTGGGTCTAAGCATGGGGACTGAGGACAAGGCTGGGACATACGTTCTGCCCACTTCAGGGCTGGACAAACACTGCATACCTTGCACTGGCCTCTCGAGACAGGGGTAACCACTTACCCAGGAGTCCAGGGTTAGGAAACCTCCAGGAGTCGTTGTATGTTGAATATTGTGGGTGGCTGTACGGGCTCCCAGAAAATTCACTCCCTAGTTAAAGAGAAAAAGACAGAATAAAAGATCATTTGGTTGGAGATGACAGGTACCATTCTGGGGGAAAGGGACTCTCCAGTGTATGTTGTGCTCCACTGACAGCCACAGTAGAAGCACTGCTGGATATCCTGCCTAGAAGAAGGGGAATATGGGTGGGCAAATTATTAAATAAATGGGTGCAGCCATTTTTATGTGTCTTTTTCTGGCTGCAACCCAGGCTTCCTGAGCTTGCTGCTGGAGCAAGGCAATGAGGAGGGATGGAGAGTCCTCTGGGACACACTGATGGGGCTGGCCTGTGCCTCTACAGCCCTACAGGACTCAGAGTGAGAAACACAATACAAGTACAGCATTGTTCAGAGAGGGTCTCTGCTGCAGGAAAAGATGAACCAAACAATCTTCTAGAAACTGGGTACCCTTCACAGAGAACATGGTCACAGTCCCAGATGTTTGTCCAACACCATCCCCAAGGACAGGGATGTTTGCATCAGTTTCAGATGGCTTTGAACACTCTAGACAAAGGCACAAAAAAGGCTTGAAAAATTATTGTTATTTATCTCCTCACCAGATCCTGCTCTTCCCGTCTGTTTGTTTGCTTCACATGTCACCTGCTTCATACCTCAGCTGCAAGATCTTCAGAACAGAGCCTTGCACGATGGGGATCTGACCTGGTCCCTCCACCATGCAAATACCAACACTGCTGCTGGTTTATTAGGAAATGTTCCCTGAATTACAGACTTCTCCCTCTCTCTCTTTCTTCCTCCTTCCCTTCTCCCTCTCACACACACAAGTATATACATGCACAGCATGCAGGAGAAAAGGTAGCTTTCCTAAGGCAAGAGATGAGGGCTGACAGGCCACAGCAGATGCTTGCCAAGACCTTTGCCTGCACAGATACAAGTCCTTGGCACTGGCATAGCCACCACCCCCTACCCAGGAGCTGCCTTTATCCCAGATAGGGAATGGGCCCTTGACACCCTTTCCTGAGCACCTCAGGCTCAGCACTCCTGACCAGTGCAATCCATAGACACAACCTGAAGACCACATCTTGGTTCCTTGGCCAGTGAGTGGCCACCTCCCTTAGGCCATGATTTAGGCCAGTTGCTGACCCACTGGCCTCAGGGAAGAGGGGATGATGCTCTGGTCACCAAAATATAGGATCAGGTCCAGAGTGGCTTGATCTCCACACGATGCTGCTTCAGTGAAAACAAGCTGCCTCTCCACCTGCACCACAAGATGAACAGACTGAGTATGCTGACAGCAGGACCAGCCCATCACTAGTCTGCTACAGGAAGTCTGTTAACACCCCTTCATTGTTTCTTTTCTGCAGCCCTTCAGATCCATGGGACTGCACTTACCAGCTTCAACATGCTCTCTTCTCCCCAACACAGCATCCACAGACAGGAGGTCCAAAGTCAGCAGCAGCAAGCACTTGCACACTCAGCACACCTTGCTGTGTCAATCACATTTCTTCACAAACTCAGATTGGGTTTGCCTTATTGCCTCTAAGGAATGGCATTATTTCACCATGAGCAGGGAAACATGGAGCTCTTTCCTAAAGTTTCTTCACAGTGAAGTACACAGTACTTACAAATCCTCTCTGCTCCTGTCCCTATGGATGAGAGATGACTTGAGTGCCTGAAGGTTATCTCTGTCAGGTGCTCATTCTAAAAGAGTAAGGCACAGCAAAGCTGACAATGCCAGAAGCGATGTTAGGAGCCACTCGACAAACTGGGACCACTGGCAAGAGCATCCCCATTGCCTTCTGCCAGTCAGAAGGCATCTCTCCATCTCTCCATCTCTCTCCTGCAGGACACAGCAGCTTCTCTCTCATCCGTTCTGCCTCTGCACCACCACAGTTGAGGCTGTTGTCTCACCCAGAGTCCTTCCTGATTGTTCCCTGCTTCTATAGCCCCTCGCCTTCCAGCACATCTTTGGCCCCCCTCTGCTTCTGGTGTTTGCCCAAGTCTGCAAAGCACACAGGAAGCAGCCTGTCTAGGAACTTCACTTGTGAGAGTCACAATGTTTTCCAGTCCTGAAACATCATGGCCAGGTTCTCCTCCGGTGTGTGGCACACAGAAATCGTTTCATCCTACGGGTGCCTCTTCTTCTGGAAGGCTATAATACACCACCTTCCTCAGGGATTATATTTCTTCCTCTCCAAAGGGAAATGAGACTTTCAAAGATTTAGCCCTGGTTTAGTTGCACAAAACACCTGTGCTGCCTGACCAACATGACACATGAAAGCAGATGGGAGTGAGTGTTGCTGCCACATCCTCCCTGGGAGCTGTGCAGTGCATGGGCAAAGGGACAGGGCAGACAGGACAGCAGGACAGACCTTGATCCCTGCTCTGTGCTGTTTGCAGAGGGTTCACAGAAAAGCTTGTCCTGTCCTTCATTCACCAAGAGCACTCCAGGTTTGAAAGAAAGCTCACAGTGAGCTGTCGCATGCCTGCAAGAGGGAGCATGCATCCCAAGAGGGAGCATGATCCCCTTGGACAACACTTCATACTCAACTCTCCCACCACCCTCCTTCTCTCCCTCGATCCTTTCCTTCCTCCATCCATCCCTCTCTCCCTTTCCCCTCCTGTTCTCCAGGAGCTGCACAGACCCAGTCCATCCCATGCTGATGCTGTGCACACCATGGAGGGGGCAGCAGCACTTTCTAAATGTTCACCAGTGCTGCAGCAGGGCTGCGGGTGGGAATGGGCTGACATTTCATTGTTTCATCCTATCCTGCCTTGCCCTCCTCCCCCACCATCCCCACTGCCCTCCTCCCCACTCTCACATACAGACACACATCGTGGACCCTCTCTGGGGGATGCTCCAGTGCCTGTCAGGCTGAGGCTTCCAATTCTCTGTTTTTTATGCCTCAGTGGTCAGGGTGTCAAGCTCCTGCAGTACAGACCAGCCAGAAGCTCGAGGAGTCACTGAGCACCATCAGCTCAGTGACAGTATTGCTTGCTTCTTAACATACTCTGCATATCCATCAGCCTTGCTGGGGGAAGGGAGGGCCAGGGGGTGGGGAGGTGGGGGGAGTGGGATGAGAGAGACAGAGAGAGAGAGATACAGAGAGAGAGAGAGAGAGAAAAGGAGAGCAGGAAGGAAAATGAGAGGAAAGAAACATGAAACAGACGAGGGGAAAAGGAGAAGTGGGGGAGAAAATCTCAAGCTCTGCTATTACTACTGCAGGACTTGGACAGAGAAATGGTACAGCCATAAGTGAAACCAAGCTAGATGAATGAACACTGCATGACTGCCTCACAAATTCCACCAGATATTCCAAGGTCCATCAGCTACACTTCTTGACAGCACTTCTTAGCAGACAGCCCTCGTCCCATTCAAAAACAAACACTACAGATCAGTCATCCAAGGACGCACACACACGCAACATGTTGCACACACATGTATGGTGACTGACCACAGCATGAGGAAAGGATGGCAACCAGAAACATCCCTCCTTCACGTGAAATGATAAACCCCCCTGCCAATAGTTCTCACCTGACTGAAACACAAAGACATAAAACAAAGGATTCCTGCCAGAGTTAGCTCACCTCTTTGCCACAGACGTGACTCCACACACTTCACACTCCAGAGAAGGCTGTAGCCCAGAAGGGGTTAGATCCTTCTGCCACCCCGAGGTAGAGGTACGGGGAGAAAGAAACAAAGAACAATTCCCAATAACTGCTGCTACAAGCCCGTGGCAAGACCTGGAAGATGCATTCCAGCCTGAGATGGTGGGACAGAGAGATAGACGGTTTGATGATGGTCGATGGACATTCTGCTGCTGCAAAACAGTACTGTCCACTCTGCAGCATTTTTTCTCTGGGGACTATCAACTCACATTTACCAGTCTGATCAGTTTCAAGGTATCCTTTCTGTAAGTTTCCTTTCTGAATTGCACAGAAATGGAAAAGTGTGAGCATAAAAATCTCAAGAACCAAGTGTCACCATGGTTTTCACATTGCTGTGGCTTTAGAGAACTGGTCCTGCAGGAAATGGGAAGGATGAAGGCACATACATGCACCAGTACTGGCTACAGGGCAGGAGAGTAATGGAAAACTTTCTGCCCTGCAGAAAGGCAGGAGGATGGGCAGATGCTCAAAGCAGGGCAAGCCCTGACAAAAGCCATGTTCAGCCAGGGTGTGAAAATTTCCCAGGGTGGAAAAAACCTGACCACCATCACTGCACTACACCATTCACTATGTAGAGTACCAGGCTGCAGCCCCATGAGGTACAGTAGCCATGTGTGTCCCTTAGCCTTGTCTCCTTGGGACTGTGTGACAACAGTAGCAGAAACCAGCAGCCTAGTTAAAGATGGAACGTGGTAGTTGTCCAGCTGCTGATACTTTTGGACTGAAATGCAGAATTTGAGCAAATAATCTACAAAGTTTCATATGCCACTTCCAAGTACAAAACTGAACTCTCAGGAGGTCCCATGAATCAGAAGCTCCAGAGCCAATACTGCTCAACATCAGCCAGCTACATGCACATAGACACAGGTTTGGACAGTTTTTGCTAAGTTTTCTCAGATATCAGCTTTTTGCACAAACATTTGGGATAGGGAGAAGCCACCAGGAAACATGGGGGTAGACATGTTATCCATTTGACAGTTACTAGTAATACAATATGCAGGTAATGCAATGTGCCTTCATCCCTGTCACAGACATGTGACAGCTCCCGGCTGTCACCCAACAGGGAGAGTGACCATGACTCGGCAGCTGTGCAGTCCCTCCTGCCAGAGTTATTGCAGACACTGGTTTCTCCACCAATCCCTACTACTGGGCCTTTTTGCACTGGGTTTTGGACAATGTGTTACTTAGACCTTCCAGCTGGCAGGAAATTAAACCAGGAAAAATGGTGTTCAATAAACACAACTGCTTAAGGGACAAGAACAGAAGGTTGGGGGACAAAAGGTCGAGTTAGGCCAGAACAGCAATGTCTTCAACACTCCTTCTTGGGGTTTTGGATAAGTTTAAAAACAATCTGCTGTATTTGCTCCTAAGCTGGGCTCCTGCAGACAAATCCATCTCCCTGCCTAGTCCAATATTTGGGTGCTTCTACCTTTCCCTTGTGCAGAGGGATCTTACTCTAACTTTTTAAAATTAACATTCTCATGACTTTTATTTGTTTTCTATTGCTTTATTTTGAGGAAGTAATCACATGGATCATAAATTTCTTCAGTGAATTCCAATAACAATCATTACCCTGGTAGCAAAGACATGCTTGACTGCATGGGGAGCAGGGATAAGTACTGAACTGAGCCACGTGTTCACACCCACATATCACTGGCTGACTCTGTGAGGCAGCAGCTATCCAAACACAGCCTGCAAATCTGTTACGTCAAAGTTCTGCCTGCCACAGGGCCAGCCATTGCCCGAGCTAGAGGAAATAAAGCAGAAATTGCTCCTCACCCTGTGTGAACACCACCCCAGAGACGGCTTCATGATCCAGCAGCCCAGGCAGCATCCCACAAAAAGTCAGAGGAACAAACAGCTGTGGGGGACCTTGAAAGGCAGGAAAAGGGTCTGGGCTCTCAGGAGAGAACAGCAGCATGGTTTTCCCTCAGTAAAACGAACTTTCCTCTCCACACCAAGTCATTGCAGTGGCTCAGGGTGAGAGAGAATGAGGTTTGCAGTCCTGCCTGGGAAGCTGCTGCTTCTGCAACTCACAGAACTCATTCCCATTAAGTTTTCCACATGAACAGGAGAGCTGGGAAACAACCTTCAGTTAAATCTCAATTTCACATTAAAAAAATGTTGTTTCACATCACTAACATATTTTTGACAGTTTGTGATAATTTGGACAAAATTCTTCAGCGAGAGTAATGGATTTTATTTTTTTTAAATAATTTGTTTTCCAAACAAATCTGTTTCTTTTAAATTAAGAGAGATATTAAGTTTTCAAATGGAGTTCAGTGAGGCTAGAAAAAAGAAAACATACCAAAATATCTCATCTGTAAACTAATTGTACTTTTGAAGGAAAGTCCACAGTACTTTTTATTGTTGTTCTTATTTTGATTGGCTCTTGGACTTTATTCCAATTTCAATATTCATTAGCAAAGAGCAGGATCAGAAATCTATATTGCTCTAATCCATAAATATCAACTGCATTTAATCTGGGAAACTAGCAAACCAGGGCACGCCACAGGCTAACCACCAGTCATCTGCTAGGTCTTCTCCTGGCTTGTTCTTTGTGCAGAAGTCCCACAGGAGGAAGAAAATGGATCACTCTGCTTTCTGCTCTGCAGACCAAGCACACTTGGCAGTCAACCTGCGTGCTCTAGACTGAGCAGTATACATGCTACAAAAATCAGAAGTGCCAAAAAAAGGGGGAAATTACCAACCTACAGATGTACTGTAACAAAGCAGGTATTTCAGAAACAGTGTTCCCCCTGAAAAGAAGCTCAGAAGGAAAATACAGTGTATCTAGCAAAAGCCTTCCATGATCTACCCAATTTGTCTCAATGAAGACACTCAGGGTGATAACCAGCTAATACCCAGGACAAGAGGAGGGATTCTTAGACTAATCTTTGAAGGACGGGCTTGGGAAATTTCCTCATGATTGGGTTACGAGAAACTATGCCAGGATGAATGAGATGTCCAATATGTGGCAATGGATGCTGCGGCCAGATCCCCCTGGAAAGATCTGGCAGCCTGGGGTGGCCATACACCCATCTCAGGTCTTGATGCCCACCTTGTGCCCACTCCTGCAAGCAATGCATACACCACCCCAAAGAGACGTATTATGACCCCGAGCTGAGCAATGCATGATGGCAGCCCCCTAAGCTTACATGATGCGGGGGCTGGCATGGGTTGTGGTGGGAAGAAGCTTTGATAGAAATGTTTCCCAACAGGGCTCAAAAATGCCACTTTGGAAAACCTCTTCAAGGAGCAGTTTCAAAAAAAGGAAGCTGCTTTTCAAAACACCTGAGGTCCGCTGCATCAAAATGGGAAGCTGCTCTCCTCAGTGAACTCACACTTACCTGGCATTGTATCTAGCAATCAACCTATTCTCACAAGAAAGAAGTATAAAAAGCATTAATAAATGGAAAAGTGGAAATGCTTTCTGTGCAATAAATATTGCATCTCCACCCTTTTTTCCCCCTCAGGATGGAATTGTAAGTAAGAGATTTCAGCAAAAGAACAGCCCTCACAAAGGTTTTTCAAATAAAACTTTTCTTATAGGGAACAAAACCTTCACTTGTTGATCTTAAATGAAAAAAAACCTTGACAAAGACTGAGTTTTTAGAACAGTAAGCCTTCTACCCATGTTCCTTAAACACGACATGACAAAACTATGTCAACAATTTCATCCACCTTTAACCAAGACAGACCATCTGGAGCTGTGATGTGCTGCAACACTCAGGCCAGCCCTGAGGCACTGGCATTCAGAGGGTCTTACGTAGTGCCACTAATCCTGTATTATTAATGAGACAGTATTCTGCCTGTAGGAAGAACAGTCAGGAAATGTGGCAATAACTGTTAATTACTGGGCCAGTGGTATAAGCAAGAGGCTGCTTTGGCAGCTGAGCACCTGCAACAGCCTTCTTGAACAAACCTGAACAAACAGAGAATACCTTTTTTTTTGTTACAGCTCTTTTCTCTCCTAAAAGCAGGAGGAACGACACACCTTTTTTTCCTCCAGGAAGCTACAATATATAAAAAAATATATAGAACTATACACTTCATGTTTATTTACCTACAGACACCATCACAGCAACCTACCTGGATGCCAGAACAATGCTGGGGGCAAAACCCAGAGTCTGCTCCCATAGCTGATGAGGTATCACACACAGAGCCACTGGCAAGGGGACCAGGGAGTCTTTTCCTGCAATGTCAGGGACAGCAGCACCAAGGGTGCATGTACAGAAACACACCCTACAATAGGGACAAACGCACACTGACAAAGACCTGCTAACATGGACACACAAGTAGGTGCATGCTCCTTACATGTGCAGGCTTGTAAATCCACTGGCAAATCTCCTGTAAGTGGATCAATAGACCACTTACAATCATCTATGACCCCTCATGCACTCACACTCACCAAAAGCGTATCCAGTCCATGTCTGTCCCATCTTGCACTCATTGATTAACCCTTCAATCACTGGCTGAGGTGCAGCCATCCCACAAATTTTCACACTTGTGATTTCAAAATGAAATTAGCCCCTACTTTGGCTTATTTTTCCTGCAGGTCAGCCAAGGAGAAATTTATTACAGTTGTGCTTGGAAGGCACTTGATCACATTCAGAGAGTATCTCTCCAAAGTTCCTAGTCCCATCAAGACTGCCAATTAACTGCTAATGAAGGTTGTATATAATTCTGTGATCACACAGACTGGCCAGTCTTTCTCCCTTATTTTATCTTTACATTAGCTAGAACTGATCAAAGATGTACTATTTTAATGGTTCTGAGTGGGCCATCATATTTTAAGAAAACAGTAACATGCAGATTTTTGTAACACAACTGCATTTCCAAGAAGCTACAAGGCACAGAAATCCCATCAATGACTAATGAGTTGTGAGTTAAGGTGGACGTACCTTGCTGAGAAGTCACTGTAGTATTCTCGACCCGTGCTGCCTGCCATAAAATTTTAATGCTGCTTCTGACATATTTATGAAATACCTCACCTAGTCTTTGCAGGATGACAAAAAGATTTACATCCACAATTACTGCAAGCACATAGGTTTTAGCTATGCACTTTAAACTTTTGTACACAAAGGTATTTAACTTTGCTACAACAAAGGTAGGTGGTGCCACAGACCAACCATATTGGAACTGCATTAAGAGAGATTTATTTTCTGTACCTGGAGGATAACTGTCCAGCTCATATGCATATAAAATGGCATTGCAAGCAATGACAATGAGGGGTTTGCTTCTTCCCTCTCTCAGCTGCCCCCGCAGAGTCAACTGCCCTCTCCACCAGCCACCAGCAGGCAGACTCTTAGAATTCCAGGTGGACCCAGCAGCAAGAAGCTGCACTACCAATGATATCAAGATCAGTGAGCCATGCTTGCCCTGTGCAGAGCCTCAGTACCAGTTCTGCCAGATGTCGGGATGGGAACACATTGCTGCTCTGTCCGGGTGCTGCAGCTGCTCATACCAGATTGTGTCTCCCTAAGCCTGGTCTGCGGGCCTGCTGCAACACTCTCAAAGCCCCATTTCACCCCACACCCAGTGCAGGTGAGTGGCACAAGGTGAATGTGGGACACAGAAAGGATGCAGGGCATTGAGTAGACAAGGGGACAGGGTACATAAGGGTCACACAGCAGACAAGGGACATGTGACAGATGAGCAGCACAGGATGCACATGGGTCGTGGAGCAGACGAGCAGGACAGGGGATGCATCCACACAGAGCATCACTCCATGCCTATGTGCCTAGATACTCCAGACTTGTTCATGAGTAGTCCCATGGCACACCACAGCAGTCACCATTTCACCTTCTTTGCTCCAGACTCACCAGCTGGTAGTGCAGGTGGGATGAAAGGGAAAACAACTGCCTCACAGAAAATATGTTTGCAATGTGGTTTAATCCCTAAGATCAAAAGAAGTATCTTGTGCAATTAAATTCTGTGAACTATGCAGCAGAAATATTGTGCTTGGTTCAGGCGAAAATATTCCCCTCCATGCTTCATCCTGACTTGAGCCTTTTCTATAATTTCAGCCTTCATAATGACATTGCAATGTGTGGTTACTTCCAGGAATTATACAAGTAATTTTACTAGTATTAGAAGAAGATCTAATGTTACTAGCCTTAATAACACAGAGTGCAAAATTGTAAAGTCTGGAAATTAAGCATTTTGGTAGCTTGATAAATACACATTGCCACTGACATGGAGGCTATCCTCAATTATATTCCACTACAGGTGTAGGAACAGGGGCAGGAAAGCGTCTGCGTGACTGAGGGAGCATCCTCCAACACCAGCACAGCCTCAGGCATCCCGCAGATGCCCCAGTCCTTGGTGACTGTGTCAGACACTGCCATGGGCTGGCCATGGCTCATCTGGGACTGGGCCAGCAGCTCCAGGCCAGCTTATCCTTTCTGCCAAAGTGGCAGCACCTTTAATAGATGGAAAAGTGTCTTGTGCTCACTCCCTGTGCGGATGAGCTCTGCCAGCAGAGCTACACAAAATCTCAGCATCCCCGCTATTCTGCCTGCAAGACCAGGTTTTGAGCTGGACTGCAGGCTTCATCCACCCTTAGACTGGGACTTTAGCACACCAGCAGGCTCTGCTTTCCCTCCTCTGTCATTGTGGGGAGCTTGTGCAAGCTCTGAAATACAGACACAAGTCCCCAGCAGAGATGTCAGGGTTTTTTTCTGACAACAGAGACAATGCAAATGTGACACAGGACAGATAACTTCTCACTTTATTTCTATGGCACTGCTTTGGTTCTACACCACATCCACATTACAGTCATCCCTCAAATGCAGAATAAAATCTTGTCAGCCAGTCTCAGGTCAGTCTCTGGGAGTGTGGCAGCTCAATCCTCTGGCACAAAGGATAGGACACTGTTGGCAAATGCTTTGTAGCCTAAGCCATTTCCAAGTAATGCCTGCAGTTGCTTAGCCTGAGTTGATCCAGGTGAATCAGCCAAAAATTCTGGCGAGGAAGAGAAGACACAGGTGGGGAAGGGATGACAGATAGGAAGTCTTTTCCCACACATAGCAAGCTTGAGGACACCATGGCCTGTTGTGGCACATGCTCCAGGGGACTCATGGTTCCCAACAACCCAGTGTACACCTTCACAGGACCAGGCTTGTCACTGACTTTTGGGATTATGTTTCCTGACTTCAGTAAATGTGCAAGAATTGGAGACAATTTAGCCTGGCCTGAGTTGGCTCCTTCATCTTGAAGAAGGCTGGTAGGAGAAAAAGTTGGGGCAGCACCAATACCCTGTGCCCACCCCTTTCACTGACACAGCAAGCAGACCTTCTCCCACCTGGGCATTGCTTGTCCAATCATGGAGTTTGTGCACACCTCTCCCTGTGAGCAACATCCATGTTCACCTGACAGTTATTTGTGACAAAGTGTTGGTGGAGTAAAGCACCCAAGACTGACAGGATTTAATGCTGAAAGGATCTCACCTGCCGCTGAAAGGACATCAAGTCAAGACAAGAGTGCTGCTTTTAGTCTTTTTATGTAGGAATTAAGGAGGTTACATTTAAATTTCCCAACTTACTCTACAGTCAGTGCAGAGCCTAATTGCAAACCTACTGAGGTCACAGAAGTGTGCCAGTGCCATATTTGCTGATAGAAAGAAGTGAATACATACTTCTTTCTGGAGACTTCTCTCTTCCCCATGCAGGCTGTTGTTCTTTGCCCAGCCCAGACATGCAGCCCATGAGTAGGAGACACATCCTTGGACTCTCAGCACCTGCACTCCTGCCGTCCAGGGGTGCATACCTGCTTCACACAGCTGACCACACAATAGTTTTCTGACACAAACACTGCTTCCCACAGAAGGGCAGTCTCTGCTTTAAATTGTGTTTTCAGGGGAAACTTCTGCTATGGAAATGGGGAAAGTGGAAAAGTCCTTGGAGCACCTTCCTTCATTTTTACTACAGCATGTCATTTTGATAAAATCTATTGTAAGGTCTGAGCACCTTCACTTGCTCTGATAAAGTCTCAATGAGTCCAGAAACTCCCGGAAAGAGAATACTTTAGTCTCAAAGTATTTCATTTCAATTTGTGCCATATGCATCAGTTCTGAGCACTGGAATTTACAACATGGCAGATCTTCTATGTTCAAACAGTCCTAACTGTAAGCAAACCCCTTTCAGCAACAATCATACAGAAGTCAAACCTACCATCTCAAAAAATAAGTTCAGCAAGTAGCAAAAAACCTAGATTCTTAAACGACAGTCTGAAGGAGAACAGCTGCAAAGCCCCCCAAAACCCCTACAAGGGTCATTCTGCCATGGCAGAGGGGAGTGTTCAGGGAGCTGGGGGTGCTTGGGTTCAGGACCTAGTCTGCAGCATTCCCTTGGCCACAAAAATGCTGGAAGCAGGAGACACCCAGCTCATTGCAGTAGAACTTAGAAAGTGTTTCTTGACACCTTGAAGCTGGGCAGACACTGAACCCAGGCAGACATTGAACTCTTGTCACCCTGAGCCAGACACATTTCTCAGGGCATGCAGAAACGCAGGCTGGAGACAGCACATGAGAAGCCCCCCAGTACCACAGGAATCTCAACAAGACTTGGGCTAGCCAAGGTCTAATGCTCAGGAGACAAGAAACCACATCCTCCCAATCCCCATCACACAGAAGCATTGGACAGTTGGGCTGCCGAGCTCAGATGTGATGGGAACATAGACATTACCATCTGTGGTGGTTTGACAGGGTCTGGTTTTCTTTGGGGTGAGGGGAAGGGGAGAGGATACAAAGATGGCTCCTGTGAAAAGCTGCTCAAAGCTTCCACAGCCATCCAACAGAGCCATTGCTTGATGGCTCTGAAGATAGACGTGCTACTAGCCACAGCTGGGCCAGTTAGAGATGGAGTAAACGCCTCTGTGACAACATATTTAAAAAGAAATCAAAACAAAGTAGGTGCACGCAGTTGTAGTTTTAGCTAGACGAAGAGGAGGAGTGAGAACATGTAAGAGAAAACAGCTATAAAGACTCCAAGGTCAGCATGGCAGAAGGAAGAGAGGGAGGAGGTGCTTCAGACACCTAAGCCAAAACATCTTTACAGCCTGTGGTAAGGACTATGCTAATGTAGTATTTCCCTGAACCCTGAGGGTCCATGGAGGAGCAGAGATCCACCCCCAGCCATGGGGAAGGAGTCCACACCAGAGCAGGAGAGGTGGATGCCCAGAGGAGGGACTGTGGTCTGGTAGTGGGGCTGACAATGGTTAACGAGGCTTTTGCTCCTGGGGCCGAGGTAGTCATCTTTGATTAAAAGGCCTTGTTTCCCCCCTACCTTGAGAGGGACCAGCCCGGCCTTGGAAGGACTGCACTTTGTCGGTGCAGAAGCTACAGCAGCAGTTGTTGGGCAGAGCTGCTTGCTGGTGGGAAAAAATTCATGTCACGTTGCAGAAGTTTTTTTTTTGCTAGGGAATTTGATGCCAAAGTGCTTGCAAGAAAGGAAAACTGGGTGCCTTCTCCCTAAGCAGCAAAATAAAGTCTCGAGTAATGAACTGACCAGAAAAAACCCCCATCTCTTGTCTCCTTTCACCGTTAGTGGGAAGGAGGGAGGGGATGGGGGGAAATAAGGTGTTTTAAGGGCTTATTTTGTTTCTCAGTATACTCCTCTGATTTTGTAGGCCATAAATTCACTTAATCTCTTTAACTTTGAACCTGTTTTGCCTGGATGGTAGTCTAATTAAAATATTTTTCTCTCAGTCCTTATCTCAAACTTCATTAAAAAATTTTTCCCCTCTGTCCAGCTGCAGTGAGCGGCTGTTTATGAGGGCCTGGCATTTGGCCAGCCTAAACCACAACACCCTCTCAGCACTGTTACCGGCTGCCACACTATGTGGTACGGCAGGAAAACAGCAGCTGTGTCACACTTCTGCTCATGGATGTCACAGGCTAGGAAGTGCTTTCCACTCTTCATACTTGAGGGATCTCTACATTTGCTCATTATCAAACATGTTTTGTCAGGAAACTGCCCAACTGAGTTTGGTGGCTGCATCTGGCTACTGCACACACCCTACACGTAAGGTAGTCTGGCACCTGAGCCACTGCTGGCAGCCCTAACAGATGCTGGGCACTTGGCAGGGCTCAAAGCTCCAACAACTTGCTGTTCTCAACTGTGACTCTTTTGTAATCTCCAATTTTTTTAAACTCTGGGTGCTCACACAACACAAAGGAGACACAAGCATGAAAAAACAGAATAGTCAGAAATGATAAAGTGTGTTGAGTGCTCTCACACAGCTGTTTCTCTTCTCTGAGAAACCACACTACATGCAAGGCGGTTGACTTCAGCCCTGCAAGTACAAGACAGTCCAGGTCGGCTCTAGTTGTTCCTTCCTCGCTCAGAGGCAATGCCTGTGTGAGGCTTAGAACACTGAGTATTTGAATCACAGAATCACAGAATAACAGAATGGTTTGGGTGAGATAGAACCTTAAAGTTCATGTAGTCCCAACACACTGCCATGGGACTACACCAGGCATTACACCATCCCACTGTAACAGGTTGCTTCAAGCCCCTCCAACCGGGACACTTCCAGGGATGTGGCAGCCACAGCTTCTCTGAGCAACCTGTGCAATGTCGCACCACTCTCATAGCTCTGCTACACTAATTCAAACCACAATATTCCAAAATCAGAACTAATTTAGATCTCATGGTTTTCTAATCACATTTACATTTTCCTTAATGTGTTTTCACCAAAGGACAACTGGCCCTAATGAAGAAATCAGAACAAGCAGGACTGGACCCATGGAGGGCAGAGGATGCAGCAGTGTGCCTCACCCCTGGCACGCTGTGTCTGGCTGGACACCAAGCTGTGACAGCCAGCACATTGAGGGTGCATCACCTGGGCAGCCACTTTCACTGCTGGCTTTGAGAGCTGGGAGAACAATCATCTGTTAGGAAACTCTCAGTAAAGCTGCCCCTGCCTTTGCAGAGGAAGATGGCAGTGCTCCTGCAGCCTCTACGTACAGGCTCCTTAGTGCACACAGGAGACCCTGGGAACTGCCTGGGTACGGGCGAACTGACCCTGCATGAGACAAACTCTGCCAGTCAGACCCATGTGCCAGGGTAACATAGAAAATTACCGAGTTTTTAACCCATCATCTTTAAATTTCTGGCTCCAGATATTTTGGGGCAGTTTGTTGTAGCTGCCAGCACAATAGGTCTCAAAATTACTGTCTTGCAGAGGACAGAAAAATGTTTTAGTAACATACCCCCCCGCCCCCAAAAAAAGAAAAGAAACAAACCAGCAGCAAAAGACTTATTAAATTCTCACTATTGCTTTTATAGCCACCGATATTGCTTAAAGGTGGGCAGCCCATCTGACCCATAACACTGAATGATCATTAACAGAGAACTGTTCTCAGCTGCCACCAGGGTCTCCCTGGGGGTGCTTTGGAGATGGAATGGCCCCATGGTTCCCTTCTGGGGATGCAGGACAGAGCCCTTCCTTCCATCTTCAGGGGCCATGGGCAGTCATGGTGCAGGCAGCATCCGAGCTCTGCCCAAAGCACCATCCTCTGCAGTGATGCTTCACAAGCTTCACAACCACAGATAAGCCAGGAGTCTTGGCCAAGGCTCCAGAAGAAATGACCACAAATTTCCAACCCTCGGTACTAAAAGACCCCAACATCAGCACACTGATCCAAACAGCAGCTTAACTTGAACACTGGTATCTAAACAGAGCACTCCCCTATCCCAAGGGCAGCATCACTCAGCTGCTGGAGACCCAAACCCTGGCACTATCCTGGGATGGGAAGAGGACAGTTTTGGCATGGAGGTCTGGCTGGAAAATGCACCGCCCTCAACACATGGCCCCCAACACACAGCCCCCAAAACACGGCCCCCGGTGTCGCCACTGCCAGCTGACAAGATAGATAAATTTGACTTAAGGTAGCCAAACTGTCACTCAGGAGGTGCCCCCTCTGGTACTCTTCTGGCTGGCTCTACTGGAGGATAGGCTTGCCTGAGCCCCTCCTGTCAGGGATTTCAAAGGGAACAAGCAGCTGAATGCGGATCTGACAGCTCGGCCGAATTAGGGCTATTTGCATGCTAATTTCCACCGTGTTTAACTCACTGGCAGACCTAGAGCGAGAGGCAGCCTCTGCATGTTTGGAACAATGCTTGACTGATCTAGCTGCGTTAACGAGCAAATTATGGTAATTTTTGTTATTACAAATGCATAGAAATTTTCAAAGAATGGAGCAATACAATATGTTTTCTCTCCTCCTCCTCACTCCTAAATACAGACCTCTTTGTTTATATACACTTCACCTTGCTTACTTATGCTTAGATATGCACAGTGTCTTACCTCGACAGGAGGAGGCAGAAACTATGGACAGAGCAGAGAAGAGACAGCAGAGCAGAGTGGTCTGGCTTTGCCATGCGTGGGACACTGGGGACCACATCTCCACCAGGATAAAGAGCAGAGGGCCTCATTGACCCCAGGTGAGGATTGCTGTGAGGGGAAGGTGGATCAGCAAATCCAAAGGCTGTTGGCTTTTCAGCATTTCATCTTCTTGCCCTCTTCAGCATAATTTTAAAATCAATTCAATGAAATAATATCTGACAACATCATACTGAAAACAATATAGATTTTATCTATATTCTGTGCAAGCATGGTAATTTCATTCCTGAGAGATGAGAACACAAATGTTTCTCCAGGATTCCAAGAGTCTCACAGACCCTTATCCAAAATGTACACAAGCAGAGGATAAACATATACTATTTACTTGTTTTAATTTGTGCTGCATTACTAATGAAGGGAATCATTTATCAGCTGATTTGAAATTTCATATTGCCCTAAGATATTTGTCATGGCACATCACATGCTCCATCACATATCATCACATGATAAGACTTCTTTGGGATTTGTCTTCCAAGACTACAGAAGGGTGGGGAGGCATTTTTGTGGAGTAGCCCCAGACTTCGGGGAAAACACAGAAAATTTGTTTAAACCAGAGAAGGCCATATATCAGCACTTTCTGGCCTTTGGTAGCAGGTCTTCTGGCTGCAGCAGTGAAGCCTTGGATCCTTTTGTGTCCATCTGCGGGGGCTGAAAGTGCTTTTGGGGTGCACCAGGGGTTGTGTGGGTTTGGGTTTTCAGCTACATGAGCTGTCAAAAAGGCACAGGGGCCTGTAACACAAGCTGACATACCCATCCCACCCACAACATCAGCATGAGGCAGGTGAAGCAAATGGCAAACACTTGGGAGTCACTTCCAAGCTCTGAGGAGGTACCTTGCAAAGTTTCTGCTTCACCAAAGAATTGTTAAGGTTTATTCTTCATTTGCTTTAGGTCCATCCAGCATAAAGGGCCAGAATCTCCTTTCACTCTCACTGGCAACACCACAACATCACTGTTCAAGTAACTAAGCAGTTCCAGTGTTTTGCTGTACATGAGAAGAGGATCTGGTTCTCTGATGCCCTCTCACATCCCACATACTGCAATTTGCTTTCTCGTTTGCCCACCATCTCGTTTGCCCCTCGTTTTAGGCATTTTATGTCTCCACTGCTTCTCTTTTATCTCCTAAATATTGTCAGGAGACTACAACATGCTATTGCAAAAGCTTGGCAAAGGTAGACCCAGAACAAAAACCCCACATATATTAAAATAACTATGAATAAAGTCTTCAGTGTAGCAGTGGGTCCAAATTCTACCAACACAACACAAGGCTGGCATTCTGGACCCCTGCACCCCTTGCTACCCACTGGGTGCCAGAGGGCTGATGGAGAGTGCTATCCCTTGCAGACTCAGGTATGAGAAACAGCCCAAAGAGGAAGAAGTCACACTTTACAGTTCCTCTGCATCACTACCTGCCAGCCACAATGAACAAATGCATTTGAAAACCACGTGTTTTATTCACAACATCACCTCCTTCCCCTTCACCGTTAGAATGAGCATCTTCTCCTAGATAAAAGATTGCTATTAACAGCATTGCTATTTTTTATGCCTTTCTTTTCAAAGCCCGGTATTGAATGTCACTGTTTTCAGGTCCCTTTAGTCGGGTAATTGCACATAGACTCCTTATAAAGGAAATTCATTTGTTCAGGGTCACTGCATGGTTTTTCATTAAAAACAAATTACCGATGTTCAGAAAGGACATCTGGGTTTCAAGAGTCCCATTAATGACTATATTTTCAGCATCACTATTCTGGAGAGTCTACCCTTTCCTGTCACCCAGCTTGCAGAGCCCACCAGGAGAGAAGGAAATAGGGTGAACAGCAACCCTGGAGAGCACAGAAGCAGTGACAGAGCAGGGGCTTCAACTCTGAAGATGGGAAAAAGGAATGAGGGGACAGAAACTGAGTAGCAGCAGGGGTTGCTGTCCCAGCACTTCTAACACAAGCACTGGAATAAGAATTTAAGGGAATTATGGCTACTTGCATATGACCTTTGTCCAGCTCAGCTGTAGCATCATGAGCATGATGGCAAGGCCACGCAGATGCTGAAGCTGGACACAGGCACAGTTTGTCCAAACCCCTGTCTCAGCAATGAAACTGCTGCAATCCTCTCTGCCCCGGCCCTGTCAGGACTCAAATGAGACACAATTTCTGGGATGGGGTCCTTGGAGCAGGCACGCATACTGTAGCTCTCACATCACTCCTCATGTTTCTTCTCTCTCTCCTTGCTGATGGCTACCATCTGCATTACACATGGAAGGACACAGACCTTCAGATGCATCTTGGGAGCAGACCCACAGACATAAGCAGTGATCTGTGAAGAGAGACCTGAGCTGGTGCTGGAAACCGACTGGTGCTGTGTGGAGCTACAAAGGATAAAGAAAAGACCCTAGGCAAGCAGCACTGTTCCCTGTCACCATGCCAGCTCCAGCCAGCAGGGCAGCAGAGCCCACGCAGGAGAAGGAACAGCACTGGAGAGATGGCCCAGCCTTCCACAAGTGAGGGAAATATGGTCATGGTGTGGTCTCCACGAACAGCCAACGGCTGGTCCAGAAGCTCCACTTCCTTTCAAACCCTTCACCTCAGGAAAGGGCTCTGGGTCCCCCACATAGGCCATGGAGTAAAACCCCTGCAAATGTTGCATTTCCTAGTGTGCACGCAGCTTGCTGCTGCTGAGCTCCAAAAGCCAAATGTGAGGTAGTAAAAGGAGCAGAGGAAAAAAGAAGCTGCAAGCAGAAGACAGCACCATCTCGATCCAAAAAGGCAAACACCCCAGACCACCTCTTTGTAATGGAGAAAGCACAGCCAGGTGGCACCAGGCTTCAGGCTGCGAGTACATGGTGGGACGGAGAAAATGCAGTTTGCTCCTGCCTGCTCTTCCCCAGAGACAAAGGAAAGGCTGCTGGGAAAATACTGCTCCATGTTTCCAAAGCGACGGCATGTTAGAGGCACAGCACAATGTGAATAAATAGTAACAAGAGAACCAAATTATTGGGGATAATTTCTGTATACAGCATCTCATTAACCTGTGGGATCCTGTGCCCTGAGGTAATGCTGAGGCCACAAATCTAGTAGGAACCAACAGTGGATTAAAGCTTTAAACAGATAATGAAAATATACAGAGAGCTTCACTAGACAAAATGAACATTTACAAGGAATATAAACTCTCATGCTTCAAGGCATCAGCCATCAGAAAATGAGGCCTGAAGAGAAATGTTCATTCTGTGCCAAGTCCTTCAGGTGCTGCTATGTTCCCTTCCCTGGTGAGGTTGGTGGCTGTTCCTGGGACCCTGTGGCTTCCCATGACGTATGCCACATGATGGAGTCAATGCTGATGCCTGCACATCCAGGAATATTCACCAGTCACGTCAGGTCCAGTCGCCTTCACCCATTCATTCAGTCTCCCAGACAAAAAGGTGAGTCAGGCAGGGAGAGGGGGCACAGAGCGCACACACAGATGGGATGCCAAGCCAGGGGCTGGAAGAAGGTTCCACTGGGCTGCTGAAGGGTGAGACGGTGGTCACAGGATGGGGGAGGAATGTGGAAAGTGATTTCTCCCAGTCCCTGTGTAGACATTAGGATCTTTCCTGTGACAAGAAACCTGTCTATAGGGCTCCCTCCAGCCTCAAAGTGGGATTCATGGCTCAGTCATTTAATGGTAACTGGGGTCTAGAGCAGAAGTGTCTGATCTGTGTGGACTGTTGGCACCCTTGCTTTCCAGATAGGGACCGTATCTCCCTCTGTTAACAGCTTACTGACTATCTCTGCTCACAGTATCAGGCAGAAGCATACGAATTCCTGTAGCACATTTCCAGCAGTGCATTAATTGAAACATTAAGTCATGGAATGAGAGGGCATTTCAGGATTAAAGGGTCTTCACATGGTCTCAAGACCCTTCTCAGAGCATGATCAGCAATAAGCCCAGGGCAGGATGCTCAAAGCTTCACTGAGGCAGGCCTTGAAAACCCTCAAGGACAGTGACTGCACAATCCCTCTGACCAACCTCTTCCACCTCTGGGCCCTCCTCTTGAGGATAAAGGTTGGAGACTTCTGTCATACTCAGTTGTATCTTGCTTCTTTCAACTTCTGCCAATTACTTCTTTGTGTTGAGGGCGTCCAAACCAGTACTATTCCCATTGTGAATCCATAAGTTCCAACCGAGGGGGAGTAATTCCTTCCCTCCAGCTCCTGCACAGGATGATGCTGACCATTCTCACTGCCAGTGCACATGGCAGACTGAAGCTCAGCTCCTGGTCTGCCTCATCCCTGAAGCCCCTCCAGCAGTCAAACAGTCCTCAGTGCATTTTGTTGTGAAGTACTCCTTTTTCCAGTGTAGGATTTTTATTTGCCCTCGCTGGGTTTCACACTCCTTCCCAGTCTACCTATATGCCTCCATGTTACTGCCCTACTCTGAAGCCTACTGATGGCATCACGCAGGTTGGCACCATCTGAACACCTGACAAGCTGTGCTCCTTCCTTGTTGTGGATGAAGTAATGAACCGAGAAAGATCTCTAGCCATACCCTGCAGTTCTGTGTGTGGTACCAGCACCCAGGTGACCACAGAGACACCTCTGAGCTTGACTACCCAGCCAGTTGCTTTCCCACCTATCTCTCCATCTGTCCTCACTGTGGCATTTCCCTTGTGGCATCAGAGCACTGTGGGTGCTGGCACCTCAGCCCAGCTCAGAGAGCTCCACTCCAGTCACTTCTACAGGATGACAGCCACCAAAAGGCAGGAGAAGCTTGCAGGGCCAGTGATCTGCAGAGGGAATGCATTTGTGGGAGCCCCGAGCAATGCCAGCTCTCAGTTCCTAAGGCTCTGGACTGAAATCAAAGCAATGTGTTTGCTTGTTTGGTTCCTTTAGAGAAAAGCATTTTAATAGTTTACTCTCTGCCATGGTAGACATTCACAAACCACATAAAAATGGAAATTCACTGTTGATAAGCAAGTCCCTGGTTTTGCAGAAAAGGAAGGAAGGATATGTGAAATTGTGAGCATGTGTTTGACAGTCATGGGGATGCAGCAGGGACAGGTTCCTTTGTACATCCTTGCCTGTGGGAGAGATAAAGAAGGGCCTGGGGCTGGCATGGGGCAAAAATGCTCATGTTAGGATCAGCAGTGGCTGGAGCTGGAGCTGAGATAAGGACAGAGCATGAAGCTGAATCCACACAGCTTGCAAATGCACGGGCGTGTGAAGGTCTCCCCTGCCCCACAGACAAGCTACAGACCCCACCAGGTGCAGAATGAACACCCACAGCATGGTAAGTGCTGGTTTTGCTCACATCAGCAGAAGTGATGGCAGTAGGAAAAAGCATGCAACAAAACATTGCCTATGTCTTATGTATACATTTCTCCCACATCTCTAAGCACTTAACTCACACAATTGCTTAATTACAAGCAGAAAATTCATGGCTAATGTTTAAAAATCTTATCAAGGAAGCACATTTCTAGCAGAGGCTCCAAAAACTAGTACAAGGCAGAGGTAGGTCATGAGACAAATTCCTGAGATGTGGCACAACAAACACATGCCAGTGCTTAGACATGACAATTTGGCTGTTTTAGAACAAGCAGAGATGTGACAATGGCACAGGTCTGTCACCTGCCTTACTGTCAGCCCCTCAAGGACTGTGGTGCTTACCCTTGCGAGGCTGTTAAGACCGGTCCTGCAAAGGACAGGAGTCAAAGGATTGAGAAGGCATTTTGGATGCTAGTTAGCAAATTCTCACTTAAATGAGACGGAGAACCTACAGGAATTGCAGCTGACCTTCACACTAGCTGGAGCAGAAGGTTGTTATTAAAGGAACCAGTGAGAGGAACAGTGCAGTTATTCAATATAATGGGTCACACAAGCCTATATCTAGTTAAAAATAAAATCTATTACCTG
The DNA here is from genome assembly GCA_013398175.1 of Climacteris rufus. Classification (NCBI taxonomy): domain Eukaryota; kingdom Metazoa; phylum Chordata; class Aves; order Passeriformes; family Climacteridae; genus Climacteris; species Climacteris rufus. The sequence continues at coordinate 229,119 of VZRZ01004125.1, read as the reverse complement.
GGAAAATCGGCTCAGATGACTCTACATCACCAAACCCTGAATGCACCTCCTCTGGCTGAGCACCATTAAGCCCCACATTCTGCAGCTTTGCCAACCCAGCCTGGCAGCTGTTCCCAAACAGCTGGTCACTCCCCAGAAAAGACAGAAGTGCTATGGCCCCACTAGTCCTTGCTGTCAGCACCCAGATGTCACCATCCTACTCTGGATTGCATGCAGATGTGCAGCCAACAGCACTGCAGGGTGGCACCAGCGATGTGACATACCTGCAGACCCTGCTGTCCCATCCCAGGTACCAGCACAACCTCTGGTTTTGCTGTCACACAGGAAAGCAGTAGCCACCAGTCGGCTCATGCCACCTGGCATTTCTGACTGCGAGGTTCTAAAATGGGAAGGAAATTACAGAAGCACAGTGTCCTGGGAACAACTTGGTGTCCCCATGAGTCAGGTTTGCATGGATGAATGTTGAGGTCAGGGCACATCCAGCCTGCAAGGCCAGTGATCTCACTGCTGGGGCAGCACAGAGGGACAGTGTTGAGAGAAACCAGGCGAGTTAGAGAAAAGCCTGAGTCAAGCAAGAACAGCCTGGCATGGGCCAACATAGAGCAATCTCCAGGCTCCACAGAAGGGAGGCTGGGAGCTCCTTCAACATCTCAGTGCCAATGCTTTGCTTTGGCACTCTACAGGCTATGCAACCTCCTGTGCTGGGGATCCTGGTCCTACTTCACTCAGGATCACTCCACACCTCCCCTTCCACTTCAGCACCATGGCTTCTGCCTGGTGCTCACCTCAGCACAGAACGTTCACAGCATGCAATGTTTCTCTCCTGAAATGCTATTTGTTTTCCTTTCATCTTATCTTTCCCGCCCCACTCTGAAGACTCACCAGGCACCATTCCTGTCAGCGCTGGAGCGGAGTAGCTGCCCTGTCCGGCAGGCGGGACATGTGGAGGATATCCTGGGAGGGTTGTACTTGCCAGCTCACGACCTGAGGAATCAAACCAACAAATCACCGCGTGAGCACTGCGACAAGCAGACACGGTTTTACATCTCCCCAGGCACCCAGAACACAGCCATGCATTTGTCATCACTACTCTGTGAGGACCAGCATGGGATTTCCAGCCTGGCAGGGAGGGCAGGCATGGTTTTGTTTTCTCTATAAGCTGCCACAAAGCTCCAATGAAGTGAGAGATGGGAAAGGGAAGAGTAGAGCTCTGCAGGGAGAGGAACATACCCGCCTGAACTCCAGCTGCTCGCCCCTATTCCCAAATTCCTCCAGAGTTTAGATTTGTAAAGTCAGAAACAGAGAAATGGGAAATAACACTGATCTTAATGACAGTTTCCCAGAAAACTCCCTAGAAAATCACAGCGCACAGGCTAAAACTGCTTGAGATCTAACAAAATGCAGGGCATTGGTTTTATATCTTATCAAAGCAATTTAAAAAAAAAAAAAAGAACAAACACAAAACATTGAGGCATGGAGGTGGTTTAAAATCGCAGTCGCAGTGCCAGAAGAAGGGTCAGATTTGCAGACACGAGCTGATGCAATGCTCTTTCCTTAAGCCACAGAAGGTTTTAGTCAAGTACCCACAGGTACTTGACATGAAAATAACCCTCCAAAAGCAGGCAATGAGAATGTCTTCCATCTCCCTCTGCCCCTACAGCAGGGGTCTGGGGTGCCCTCTCTTCCTTCACCCTTTCCCAAGCACAAATCCCAGCACCTTCCAGGACATGTTGCTGCTGGCAGAGCAAAGACAGTAGATCAGATGGCATGGCTCGCACAGTGCCACAGAAGTTTTGCCTCAGTTGCGCCTGGAGCCTGCTCCCATGTGGAGGCTCTGGGATAGTCACCATCCCTTCAGCTTGTCGCAGTGGGATTTTGGGTAAATTGCTGTCTGCTGTGGCCATAGGACACCCTCCAGGAGAAAAGGATATTCCTGTGATCTCACCATGGACGATCCATTCCTCACTCCAGAGGAAATCCTGGAGCCAACTCATGGTCTTCTGGACTCCCATGGCATCCTTGTGCAGAACACTTCGCCAAGGAGAAGTTGCTTTCAAGACACACAAAGGTGCCTGGTTGCACTGACCCTGAAACACCAGCAGCTGGATGTAGGCACTGGGACCTCCTTCCAGCGCAAGCATCACACACACTACTCAGACACCACTTTGGTTTGTGGACCTGCCCCTTCAATCCACCAGCCTGGCACCACCAGCACCTCCGCCAGCCTGTGGAGTGGCTCCTCCAAGGCCGGGGGAATGAGGGGACCATCAGCTCAGAGGCAGTGGCACTACACAAGAGCTGAGCTCTGAAAAGTTGGGTGTGCACCTCAGGTAAGAGGAGGGACTCTGGGCTGCAGGGACGCCCTGGCCAGAAGGATGAGCCCCTGCTCTTGCAACCTCTACAAGACAGGGACCACTCTGGCTGCAGTCACCCCCAAGATCCTGTTGTCCCAAAAGAGCTCATTAGCAAAAATCAGGTTCCTTCCTCAAAATGTAGCATGTTGGATCAGCAAGAAAAATTATGTGACTTTGCTGATTTTAGCACCACTGACAAGAAGAAATGCACAAATTCTCTTTTTCCACATTGTTTTCTGTAGGCAATTGTTATTAAGACAGCGAACTTTTTCAGGTCTCTAGAACTTGAGGAGATTAAAACTGAACATTTTCCCAAAAGTCAAAACCATTCTTTTTAACTTGTTTTGAGCCCAAATTTCATTTTGAACTGATCTAAAAATAAAACATTAAAATCTTCCTTTATTCAATATCTGCAAAGAAATTAGACTTCATCTGATGAGACAAGAGACAGGTACATGAGTTATTGTAAATTGTGGTTCACAATCCCTGTGTCATGGCCACAAAGGCTGCTTCCCTCCTGCCCTCAGATGAAGGGGTCCATGCCAAAACTCCAGCATTGCTTCAGTGATCTCTCAGCACATGCCCCACTTTCCTCAGCTCTCAGCATCCACAAATCAGGATGCAAGCTGTTCCTCTCAGGCCCTTCCTACAGAATATTTATGGTGCATTCTCATCCTAAAAGAATTTAAGATTCAAAACAATTGATTAATTTGCTTTCCAGTTCTAGGGAGAAGTTACATCCCTTATGGAAGAGCATAATGAATTCTGATTATTCAATACAGGCAGAAAATGGTTATTTTAGATTAAAATGTTCTCCCCTCATCGCTGCCCTGCTTCCTTCTCTCCCACACAAAATTAAACAGTGATTATGTCATCTCTACAACCTGGAGAATATAAAAGTATTTGCAGTCTACTTAAATTCAGTCACAGAAGCTAAGTTCACGCCTGGTGCTGGCAAGGACTCAGCTAAGGGCTGTCCCTAATGCAGATGAACATCTCACAGCCTGACTATTGCTATCTAGGAGCCCTCCAGATACCCAGGAGGGACACCAGGCCTCTTCCTTGGTTGTATGGTCTCACTGCAGAATGGCACAATACCTTGTGTCCCAAAGATGCCTTGGTCTGTGAGCAAGCTCCCCCTACCAAACTGTCCCACACTGCCTACTTCCTATTCTTAATTTTCCAGTAGTTATTATAAAAACCTTGCAACTTATTTCAGTATTTTGAAACATTACAAATTTTTCACTTTCTTCAAAGTCACTGTCACACCCAGAATGATTAGGATCATTGTCAAGGGCACTAAGCAATGTAACCACCACTAAGGACACTATGATGAGTAGGATCTCTGCTCCTCAGTGAATAAAGAAAATGTCTCACATAAAGAAAATGTCACACATGATCTACTCCACTGGTTTGGGCTGGTTTCCATTACATCCCATTTCCAAATGAAATGTTCCATCATCTATCAACAAATCTTTGTAGCAGGGTTCCCACAGCCAGGCCTCAGGTGGGGCCTGAAAGGAGGCTGAGGGGTCTGGCCAAAGGTGATCAGGGGCATAGCTGCAAGTGCTGCAATCCCATCTCATCCTGTCAATTCCATCCAATGTGCCTTCCCCCCTCCAAAAAAGAGCACCCCATTCTTTATGAGATTTTTTCCCCAGTGCTGGCAAACTCCAATTGTACTAAAATAATTGATTTAAGAGAAAAACACTAATCCATCTGGTACAAAGAGAGGGTAAGAAGCAACCTCTGCTCCAAGGTGTTCCTGCCCTAGTCATACTGACAAAGCACTCAAGAGGAAATGAACATCTACATTTTAACAGTGGGACACACAGACATAGGGATCAAGGAAATTTGAACACATTTATTCCTAAATGTCTTTGTCCTGTGGTTTTTGAAGATTATTTTAGAGGTCTACAGTTAGAGATGGGGCAGAAGCATCTGTGGGCAGAGCTGCCTCTTCATCTTGCTGGGCTGGTATTGTGCAGTACACAGCAGCTCAGCTGCCAGCTCCAGCCTACAGAGAAGCTCAACAAGACCTGAGCCTAGCAGGATTTTCCAAGATAAACAACAGCCTCTTTCCAACAACTTCTGCCAACAATTTTAAGCTCCAAGTACCAAACATCTTGCTGAATCTTGCCTGCAGTGGCCTCCCCATGGAGAGGCTGGTAGCCCCAGCAGCACTGGTACCTTCAGTGGTATCTGCTGACCTGAGACTGGCACATCTCCATGACAGAGGGAGCACACAGTGCCTCTGGTGCCCATTCAGCTGGGACCCTGCCATCTCTTTCACCCTGCCACCTCCTCCAGACTGCTTCACCAAGCTCCTTCAGGTCCCTGGTGAACACCTCCAAGGTAACACTGACCCATCACTCAACTTCCAGAGGAGAAATGTCTCTGGGAGTGGCGCAAACACCTCTGTGACAGATGCCCCTGCACATGTCAAAGTACTTGGCTCTGCATACAGAAGATAGTCGTTAAATGTCCATCCCTCCATTCCAGGAGCTGGCAGCACTCACAGTGAAAGCAAATTATCATTGAAAATGCAAATAAGTAATTTTCTTCCAATAAAGAAATTTTGCCACCAGCTACAGGAGAAGTTCGCGGCAAGTCCCAAGCAGATGAGGCAAGTGGCAGCTGGACATCAGCAAATGTCCCCACTGCAGGACAAAATGGCTGAGGCAGAGAGCAGCCTACAGCAGCAAAGGACTCTCCTGCCTGCAAACCACAATGAAACTAAGAGGCAGCAGTTTAGAAGTATTCCTTGGTTCATCTACCTTTAAAAAAAAAATAAAGGGCAGCAAAGAGCATTTCCAAGTGTCTTTGTATACTACTGTGTGTAAACGTGAATCCAATTAATTTCAGATTGAACCACTAATGAAATTATCTCATTTTGCTATCAGCTCAGGTCTCATCCATGGCAGTAATTAACCACTGGGGGTTGTCACTCCCAGACACATGACACAAGGACTCCCTCAAGCTCAGGTGCTTCAAACCCGTGCAGAATTCATTACCCTGACAGTGTGAAAGCCCTTCACTTTCAATACCACAGGGCACCAACACTTTTTTTTTCCCCTTTACCTAACAGATTGTCAGTAACAGTATGAAAGAAACGAGCCCACTGGACACGTAATTAATCACAGCAAAGGATACATCAGAAAATGCAGGGGGTTCAGGTGGTGGAAGGGGGCTCACAGAGCCCCTTTGCCACTGTCCCAGAACCACCCTCCATAATAGCAGGGCTGGTGATTTTCCTCTCTGAGATGTACCATGGAATGCCAGGCCTTTGCCCCCCACCCCGTGCTCACAGCAGGTGTGTGATTGCCACCAGCTCAGGAGTATGGTCAAAGATGAGGCAGTGCTCTGGGTTAATGGGTAACCCCACCTCTTTAGAGGGTTCAATACCAACAAGTCAGCAATATTGGGAAAGCCAGTCTGGCAGTGCTGCTTAATCCCCCTGTGTTCCCACTCTCATTGCAGGTATCATTACAAGACATAAGCCCATCTGAAATGGGCGCATACCCAAGATAGCATGCACTCCTCATCTGAGATTACACGAGGTAACACCCAGCACCTGAGTGTTCCACCAGCAGAAACCAACATGTCCCTAGGCTCCATCTCAGGCATCCACACCCTCTCCACCCCCACCCAAAGCAGATCCCCCACAGACTTGTCCATGAGCAGAGATCAGAGATCAACCTCAGATCCACACAGAGGCTGCTGTCTCACCTGACTCTTCATGTCTTTCCAGAAAACAATTTTTTAAAATGCAAGTTTGTAGTAAGCAAATTGGAGATGAAGAAATGCATGGGATCTGCACAGGTGCTGTTCTGCTGTCAGGATCACCAGGGACCGCTGTCCCTAGGAGCCTGCACATGTTGCTCTTTTTATTGGTGGGCTTTGGCAGCCCTCCTGCCATGCCAGGCACCTGCTACCCCAGACATAAGGGATCTGTGGTGCATTACAGGAAGGGATGCCATTACTTAACACAACACCAGAAAAAAAAAGTAATTGGCAGACACATTTTTTGGGAGCCACTTCATATCTCTGCAGGAAACCCAGATTTCTAGCCTATTTCATTTAAACTGGTTACCAGCGCTGACTTTTAGTCTGAAAAATCTAGCTCCCACTTACAAAAGCTCTTCTCTTGTCCAGTGAAGAACTTGATCATGGTAATCCTGTTGTTTCAACTGTTATCAAACAAACTGTTCTGGTCAAATGCATAACTCTCTTATCAGGAAAAGGTCCTGATGACTTCCATCAACTGGTTCTTGCTCCCTTTGCCAGCTGGGGACATGTGTGTATCACCCAGGGGGTGCCCAGGGCAGCAGCATGCAGCAGTAGAATACCCAAACAAGAGACAAGCATGTCTTAGAAAAGCTGTCTGGTTTTATCACATACAAAACACTGCTCCACAGTAGCAGCTCAGTCATTACTGCCTCGGGTCCAAAGCCACTGAGCACATGCCCCCATATTCATCCTGCCCAAAAGTGTCTCAGAGTCTGCATCCCACTGATGCCTGCAGTATGGCATTTCACGCCATACCTCTGGGAAAAGAGATGTCACTAGCACAGGACCCCAACACACTGAATCTCTGCTGTTAATGAATAACTCCCCTCCTGTGCTCATCTTGCTCTATTTGTGGACATCAAACCCAGTGCAGTGTGCTTACTGTGATGAGTTACCTCTCCTGCACCTAATTAGAGGCAGATAAAACAGTGGTAACATACAGATCACCTGTAATGATTTTGCTGACTCGATTATTCTTCTGACAATTAGCTCTGGCTGCCAAAGCCTCACAGGAATGTCAAAGTCTACTTCCTACAAAGCAGGTAATGTCACAGGTATGACCATGAAATCAATAATGAGGCACAGCTCTTGCAGAGGGCATCCAGGTCAGACGGAACAGCCCTTAAATTAAACATTGATAAGCAGAACACAATTATCCATCATGTTTAAGTGCCTGCGTGAAATTAGCAGCCAGGGAATGGGAGCAGTGAGGGAAAGATTAGTGGAGGAGGTATTGAAATGCACAGTGTCCACTGTGACTGGGGATGCAAGGGCTCATGACAGTGGCACTGTAATCTGCTATCAAAGCCATAAAATTCAGATTAAGCACACTGTACTGAAACAGCAGCTGCAGATGTGGATCTGTTTCTCTTGTCATCTGCAAAGCAGCAGCAGATGTCCAGAGCAGTCCAAAGCTGCCCTTCATAGCAGGTGTCTCTGCCACTCTTTCCATTGACACAATTACAGTTTTAGAAGAGAGACAGGGGAGGGAAAAGAGAAAGGAAGGAAGAACGATGCTTTCTGTCAGAGCAACAATGCAGTGAGAAAACACAGATGAATACCCCAGTATGTTTTCTCTGTGGTTCCTCAGCAAGAGTCCTGGAGCTACAGAGTGCTCTGTCCTCAGTCCCATCCCCTCTGGACAATGTTCTTTGTGTTGCTGCATAAAACTCCTGTCCCTCCTTCTGTGCAGCCACAGAGCTCTTGCACCCTACAAACAACTCAATATTCCAGCTTCTCACATACTTTTTAGGGTTGCTAGTATGGGAAAGTTGTGTTTGCAGACCTGAGCTGAGCTGCACGATCATTCACCTTGATCTTCAAAGTCCACTTGGTTCTCTTCTCCTGTAATACATGCAAGGCTAGAATTCCACAGGTTGACTCCTTCATTCAACACACACACTCACAATGTATTGGAGGGGACATCTGTGTGTATAATAGGGAAAGATACCCTAGGCAGACATCTTTCCAAGAACCCACTCCTACCCTAATTCTTGTATGGGCAACAACTAGCCACACACAAAAATACATCAGCATAATTTAGCCTTTCCCTGACCCATGATTAATGACACCTTCATGCCTTGCAATGTTTCTCTTTTTTGAGGCCAGTGTAGGGCTACCAAGCCCAACAGTGATTGGGGCAGGGCAAGGCATGGCTGGGGTCTCAGGTGCTCACAGCTCTGTGTGTGGATGGAAGTGGGGAAGTGTGGGGATGCATGGGGATGTATGGCGGAATGATGGAGACTGTCCCACCATGTTCCATGTGCACACCACCACAACCTCATCTATAGCACTTCATCTGTCAAGGAGACATGAGGAGGAAGGGAGAGCAGATGGAGGTTGAATGCAAGGATGTTGAGAACTTCTTGTAGGAGACATGGTGGTCTGGATCCATTAAATCCCTTTTGTGGAACCCTTCCCCTTCCACACCCAATTGGAGAACAGTAGAGGAGCAGCTGGTCGCAAGCAGCATGGGGCACCGGGCAGCAGCTGGAGCAGCACCCTGCAGAAGAGGGTCCTTTGGGGGTGGCTGCGTCTGCCTGGCACAGCCTGCAAATTCCACACAGGTGCTAGTCCCTGCATGGCTCCTGTTTGCCAAAACCCTGGGAACACCTTCCTTACTGAAGAGCACAGTCCCTGCCAAAGGAGGGGACAAACAGGCATACAGTGAGGAGGAGGTGGCAGATCAGAAACATTCGCCTTTGTGCTAGTGCCAGACAAGATCTTTTATAATGAAACCTTTACATTAAGAGACAGAAATGCCCCAACAACTTGAATTCTGTAAATCCGGAGTACATGCAAGCAAAGAGCTGTTCTTCTGGGCATTTTAACACCACAAAGTTAATGGGAATTTATGGGAAAACTGAAGATGCTAGAACATTTGATTTTCCTTTTAAAAAAAAGTTAAATCTCATTTTCAAGTTTAGAATTACTTTGCTATGTAAAATTTAAGATACTGAGTACAGGTACAAAAGGTGTCAAGTGCACACTGCTCTGGGCTGGTTTTACCTTATTTAGTACTTTCAGTTGTTAAACTTTCTTCAGATCTCGGATTTCTTGAGGAGGTGTTTTGTTTGTCTATTTGTTGTGGGTTTGGTTTTGTTTGGTTTTTAATACGAAATACACCTGAACAAAGTAAAAAATCTTGAATATTTTTGCAGCTGTTGGATCTGCAGGACCCTGCCACAGCCAAAAGGGAGGCTGGACCCTGCATGTTCCCAGCAGGTGCCCACAGAAAGGGCTACAGGGGCACGAGGACCCAACAGCCTAAGTCTGGATAAGTCCCCACCTGCTCCTCATCCAAAAGTCAGTCCCCTCCACCAGTGTGGAGGAGAAGCACCTCCACAGATGCCAAGTGTCAGAAGCAGGCAAAGGCAGCTCATTCTGGCACTGACAGGATGGGATCTGCTGGTGGTCAAGATCTCAAAGATGAGACTCTGTTTACATAACACTGAAACTGATGGAGCAATTCAACTGGGTTTCAGGTCTGGTCAAACCATCACTGGAAAACTGCGTGAAATTGGTCCTCTACCTGTTGCCCTGATTTTTGCAGTTCTGGATGTTAGCATTCTTTTATAGCTAGTTTCTCACACTTTTCTCTGTAAACATGGCCATGTTATTGTAACTGTATCTTATCACTTGCATTCCTTTCTCCTGGACATAGAACTTTGATGGACATTTCCTTTGACCATTGTGGTTGAGGGAGGAAGAACTGATTTCCTTCAATGAATAGTGATTTCTAAATGGATATAAAAAAAAAACAAGGCGAGTCTTGCCCCCTTTTTCCTTCCTTCTCTCTGATCCTGGTAACAGGTGCCTCTGTCTCTTCCTTTTGTGTTGTTACTGCGACATCTCCCCCTTGTTATTTCCATGGCTCACAGTGAGATGCAGGAAGAGAAAATTGCAGACAATTAGCATTTGGGAACAGATAAAGCAGCGTGAGGGAAGCCAGCGAGCTTCCAGGGGTTCTGGAAAGGAAAGGGAGCAGGGAATGCATGCATGGAGCATGGATGCACAAAGGTGCACATGGGACGGAAATACACATGAGCTTGTCCTCCTGCTCTAGTCACACCACTGGTGCCAATTATACCAATCTGCAGTTTTCACTATTTCAAAAGTGCTCTCCTCAGCAATCTAGATCAGTTTGGAAATGACATAAAGTGTTGACTTCAAAGGCAAGAAAACTCATGTGTCTACTTATGTAAGAGACCAGTTAGCCTCCACCTGTCAAACGGACATGCTTAAAGGGGAGAGAAGTCTCATATAAAAATAATGGGCTTACCATCATGGCAGGTTTTAGCCTAGAAAATGCTGGTTTTTAATCAAGTGCTATTCATCATGCTGTGTAATTCACAAGCAGCAATTGAATAAAACTTTTAATTAGAAATAATAAAACCAACTTTAGAGAGTTCAGAATTAAACAAATGTAAAAGAAACCAAAATCATAAGCGAAAATATAAAGTAAAAATTCCAAAAACAAAACGCATCTTCCTGCTAAAATGTAGAAAGTGCCAGTTTGGCTGGTTTTCTCCTGTTGTGTAACATGCTTCTGCATTTTATATCACCTCACATCTCATGTCTGAACAGCCTTACACACCTCACAACCACTGCCAAATTAAAGATGGGGTTTTTTCATCCCATTATTTCTAAAATGTACTCTAGCCAGCACGCTACATGCAATGAATGAAAGAAGTAGGAGAATTAAACCACGCAATGAAACAGCTTTCTGACGAATAAAGCTATGGAAATTTTAGGCTCCATTTACTCCTCAATCTAATTTTGCCCTCCAATGCACATTATGTCTGAAATGGGATCTCATGTGGTTTGATCAGTGCTCTTAACGCATGCAGAAGCAACATATTCCCTTTATTGTTGTTTCCCTTCTTTAGCACAGCAATACTTCTAATAAGAGCAGCACAGCAGGCTTGGTGAGACTGTCTTCACAGTAATCACTGTGCTGCTGGAAAGATGCAAGAGGACCAAGAGGATCAGCAGCTTGAAAAGTTTGTAGTCTGGGGGGATCCCTGTTCCTCTAAGTGCACAGCTAGCTGCTAAACACCCCACAAAAATCATGAGAGAGGCTGAGTTATCAAGAGATTTTTAAATAACACATTTTCCTTTCGTTTCTTTTCTACTGTTTGGATTTTTGTAAATGCCCAGAAGCTGTTTTCTAGCCTCTCTTTATAATCAAGAAGTCTAGAAGGAAACTACCACCAGTCTGTGAAGAACTATCAGCTCTTCTCACTGTAACAGGACTCCAAGACAGCTCCTAGGAGCTACAAGGGAAAAATCAAACAGTAGGAGCTGTAGTATGAAAAGTAGAGCATTGTTAGCACTTTACTGTGGTGCCATGGATGCTCCCAAAATTAATGGATATATATGGGGAGAGGTGGCTGGCCTCCAACCTTTCCTTCTTTGAGAAATGGAAGTCCAGACTGCTTCCAGTCCCATGTGTTCAGCCCATTTAACAAACATTTAACAGTTATGAAAAGGGATACACCAGGCCTGGGAAGCGGTCCTTCATACTCCTGGGGTCCACAGCCTTGGCTCAGGCTGACAGCTGCCCCGGGGACAGAGAAGCTGTTCCCAAGAGAGAGCATCCTTCAGTAGGGCTCAGATCTTCAGTATTCTCTCCACAGACCTGTCCAAAACACCTTGCTGTCCACAGACAACTCAGAGGGCCCATACCAGGTCATGCAGTCACCTCTGGGACCTTCCCAGGCACCAAGGCAGTCCACAAGGAAAAGCATGGAGATGGCCCCTGAACCAGCATCTGCCATCATGGCCACCCCACGAAGGGCATCTGACGCTTCTGGTAACCTGATATCCCACCCACCATGAGTGGGGCCTGCCACTCCCTGAGTATGCTGCATCCTGACAAGAACTGCATGAAACGGCCCTGCTGGTACAGCACCTGGATGACCGTGGTATGATACAGTATGATATGATATGGTACAATATGATATGGTAGGGTACAGTACGATACAATACGATATGGTAGGTATGGTATGACACGTTACAGTAGGTATGGTACGGTACGGTACGGTGTGGTATGGTACAGTACAGTATGGTATGGTATGGTACAGTACAGTACAATATGGTACAGTATGGTACAATATGATATATTGATGCCTAAAAGCAGGCTAAAAATGGTAGGTATGGTACAGTACAATATGTTACAGTAGGTACGGTATGGTACAGTACGGTACGGTATGGTATGGTACAGTATGGTACGATATGTTGATGCCTAAAAGCAGGCTAAAAATGGTAGGTATGGTACAGTACGGTACAATACAATACAGTAGGTATGGTATGATACAGTACAGTAGGTATTGTATGGTACGGTATGGTACGGTGTGGTACAGTATGGTACGGTACGGTATGGTACGGTATGATACCAAGCAGAGCAGCCTGCCTCCTGCTCCCAGCATGGCAGCTGGAGGGATGCTGTCCCCAGGTCTGAGAACTAAACAGGGTGGCCTGGGGGAGGGTATCAGAATCCAGGCAAGTCTGCAGACTGCTGAGTCCCGGGTCCCTGCCATGTGCTGGTGAGCTGGGATACCACTGGCAGGCAAGGGGCTTTGTGATCCCCAGCTGTGTGTGGGAGAGCAGGTAGGCTAAGCCAGCCAGACAACCAGGTGAGAGGGGAGGACATGGGTTTCCAGGCACCTTGCAAAGGACAGCAGTGACATCCAGAGGGCTTTTGGTAGCAGCAAGAGCAGGAGGAGAAGCCTAGCACCATGCAAATCTGCCTCAGTGAGAATCGCTTTGGTCCCAAGCCAGACTCTTGCACCCCTCACCAGCACCCAACAACTGACGATGTGCTGGCAGATCATGTCACTGCTCGGGGCTGTGGTGTGTCCAGCCAGGCTCAATGAAGTAACACTGTGCTGGGGTCTGCCAATGCTCGGCCAGATGCCAGACAACCCAGGGCTTCACTGTCCCACCTGCTCCCATGCAGACAGACACCTCCCCATGCAGGGGAGCCCTGTCAACATTGACATGGGCGAACATGACCTGGCAGCCTGCTGGTGCATCCAGAAACGGGAAGACATGAGCATATTGACAACCAGTTATTCAGCTTGCTACATAAGCACAGAGGAAAAGAAAATCCAACAGCTTCCACCAGTCCCTTTTGCAGTGACATTAAACCCATGCTGAAATTTTTCATCTCACAAAAATCAATATTTATGATCTGCATCTGGAATTAATCTGAGATGGAGGCATTCCCAACCCAAGCATCATTGCTAGTGTCATCAGTGGTTTTCTACTCCTCACAGAAGAAAAATTTACACCTTGGATTTTAATGTCTTAATTAGGGTTCAACAAAGTCCAGATCAAAAACCTAAGTGTTATTTTTCTGATATTTCAGTAATGCTTTTTTATCCTGGAATAAGATGAAAAGCTGAAATCAGGCACTTTACCTGGATTCTGTGATGGAAATAGTGAAGCTATGGAAATATTGACACACTGGGATTTCAGTATTTTTCACCAAATATTCTCAGTTGTCAAGTTTGAAATGTTTTATTCTCTTTAGTTGAAGGAACCTGAAACATCTCATTTGAAAACACTTTGATACAAAATTGCATTTTTCACCTGCTCCATCAAGCAGCAGGATCAAGTTCATATTTCCAAGTACTGCCTCTTTCTGAGCTTTCTGGTGCATCTCTTATAACGTAGTAAGATTTGTACCTCAGCTGATGCACCACGTAGTTCAGAGAATAACGAATGTATGGATTACCTTATGGGAAGCATTGTCCAGTGAGTTCAGAGTAGAGAACAGAAGGGGTTGTGGAAATGGATCTTCCTCAAAGCCACAAAGGGATGTTCCCCTTCTGCCGCATTCAAGCAGGATGCCCATGATGCAGCCCATGAGTGCCAGCACCAGGATGGGGGGATGCTGCAGTGATGGCCCTGGGCCACGGGGCATCTCCACCCATCCCAAGGGCTAGGGCTATGCAGCCTGCCTGAGTCTGAGTGAGACATTTTGGGGCTTGCTCGACCCTTGGCCATTACCCTCCAGCTGAGAGCTCCCAGCCCACATTTACCCCTGCCTGCTCTTCATCTGAGGACAGTAACTGGGGACAAAAGCAGGGCAGGAGAGTGGCCAGAGAAGGTCCCTGGCTGACACTGGCCATCATGGTGTCAAGATTTATAACTGTATTAAATGGCATGACAGTTGGCCACAATAAATCAGCTCCCCTTCTTCCCAAATCACAGTCAATAAAAGCTTTGGCAGTGAAAGTCATTCATCATCATAAAGACTTGAGACATTCCAGCCTTCAATTTCACTCACATTCTTAACACACCAGAGAGTAGTGCTGGAGTTTTAGGGGGAAGAAAAGAGAAGGAGAGAAGAAAGGGGAAAATAATTAAAAGAAAACATGAAGAAATATTGGAAAGGAATAATTACAAAGGTCAGAGAAAGGAGTCCGTTCAGGACAGCACTCCTGATGATGGGCGCAGAGCTGCTTTCTTCTCCAGAGAGCATATGTGATGCTGAGCAAAGCCCATGGGTCCATGGGGCAGGAGAGGCTGGGACTGTGTCCAAGAGGGGTGATCAAATGTCACACTTGCTCTCCTCCTCTCTCCAGAGACCTGTGGCGCCACTGCTGGTCCCTGCTACAATCTCTTCATACCACATAGTGGGGAGAGAGGAATGAATATGATCACAGTGGCTGGTGCTGCTGGAGCACCATGCCCACAACTGTGATGGTGCCTTCCCCTTCATGAGGGCTGCAGGTTCATCATGTATCCACCCAGCAGGATGGATCCCCCTGCTGCACCAGAAGCTGCTGCAGCCAGAAGAGCTCGGAGCAGCCACTGCAGAAAGGGAGCATTTTGCTGAGCGTCTTCAGGCAGTGCCTTGTGAAGGAAAGCACAAAAGTAACCCTGCTGTCTACAAACAAACACAATACACAGGAGCAGAGGCTTTGCATCTCTCCTAGGGGCCAAGCATCTCCAAGGGTCTAGGCACTGTCCACCACATGCTGCTCAGGGTGGAGAGACAGTATCACACAGAGCATCACAGAGCTGCTTTATCCATATCACAGTAGGGCCCAATGATGTCCTACTCTTAAGAACTTAAGATCATCTCCCATTAAAACCTAAGTTGATATCAAGATCCGAAGTGAAGTGACTGGAGCAGAATATGGACAAAATTTGTTTAAGTAGTGAGGATGTAGCAGTGCATCCCCAAGGCTCTTCAGCGGCAGTGAACTCTCACACAATGGACAAGGCTGTGCCTGGCCATGAGGTGATGATCCCATCTCTGCATGTCCCCAAAAGACCCAGTGTGCCTCCTACAGCCTTGTGCATTCTGACAATGGGAGGCCACAGCAGCTGTCTGCACCTCTTGTGGTCAAACATTTGACTGCAGAATGAGCACTGGACAATCTATGGTGGACCATGCTCTGGAGCAGGACAAGGGGGATTCATGGAGCACCTCCTGCTGTGGCCTTAGCAGCTGCAGGCAAAGACAAACATAGCACAAGGGTACTCTGCACCCCTGTACACCACGGATGTGCAACACATGTAACACGTCCCATATATTCCTGTCACACCATTTATTGCCAGTGTTCCCTTGTTCCTATGGTGGCCATCCCCAGCACAGCCCCAGAGAAAGAGGTGGGCAATGCTGTCCAGAGAACTCAGGAGATGCAGCTCGTTCACCTGGGCTAGGCTGGGCAAAGCCCTGGCTCAGCAAAATTGTTTCATGTTTTGCCCTGATTCAGGGCCTATCCCAGACAGCTTGGCTGTCTCTGCATCATCATGGCAGCAAAGCCAGACCTGGATGCGCTTGCAACTGCCCTTACTGGCTAGCATAGGCAGGTCAGGCAACATAGGACAAAATTCTCCCCCACTGTGAACAGCTAGCAGACCTCTTCAAGCCTACACCAATGCCTGGGAATAGTTTGTGTCCATATTCCATACTCATAACGATATTCAGAAGGAGCAAAACCAAGGCCTCTCTTTAGCAACAAAAATCTGAATTCCTGACAAAGGGAGTCTTATCCACATGCCCCAACATCACCCCAGCTCTTACAGACTTTGCATTTAGTGCAGCCACAGCAGCACCTGCTGCCTTCCCACCACACTCTTCCACACCCTACATGCTCTGGCAATCCTTGAGTCCTGACAGTCCAGGACCATACTTCCCACCGGAGGATGCTCATATCTGGGGAGGCCACAAGCTCTGGACCCAAAACTGCCAGAGATGAAGCCTGCTGGAAAGGGGATAACCCACATATGTCCCCTCTTTAGAAGGATACTGCTGATACACAAGCCTTCTTCAGAAGTTAGTGCCCAAAAAAGGTATAATGTCATTACAGGACTGAGCTCAAGGATTTCAGATTGTTGTAATGAATGTACAATGAAAAGAAGGGAAACTTCAGAGGGACCCCAACACTCCTTTCACTCTTTTAACTGAACTCACTTTTCAGCCACATCTGTGTGAAATTCCCAAGACAGGTGTCAAGTCTGTGGCAGCAGAGGCAGTCCCCACCCCTGCTGATTCTCATGGGATTTCCACAAGTGATATTCCTTACTACTGGTAGATGTGCCAATTCCATCAAGAAGCTCAAAGCCAGGCTACTTGTATTTTGATGAAATGCCAGTGCCATATTTCTTTTTTTCTAGTGCATTTTACTTTTTGCATTTTTTTTAATTACAGTTCCACATTCTTATGAGAAATTACACAAAACCCAAAATTCACACATTTTTAGCCTTCATGTAACACAAAATCATAAAGAAACAATGGTCCATTACAAACAAAAAGCCCAAAGCAGGCTTATAAAATCTCTATTCTTAGCTAACACAGTGTTTTTCAAGGACAGAACTACAGGAAGAGCTCTCTGAAGGAATAGGAAACAGCAGCAAGAACTTTCTTCACTAAATACATTGCAGGATTATTAAAACGTGATTTCAAACACTTTACACTTTGCAGCTTTTCTTTCTTGAGTCCTCTTAACCTTCTCCCAGATTTCTACCAGATTTTTCCTAGATTAAAAAAATAAAGGCATGCTTCTATTTCTAGGGGATGATAGGAAGGTGTACATGGCAGACAGCAAACGGCCTTGTGGCATGCTCTCGATTGCCCAGGGTTGCATACAGAGTCGGAACTTTCTCTTTTACCATTCCCTCTACTCACTTCCCAAAACTGCTGGTCTGACAACTCACTGTTAACCCACTGTAATTACACAGAATTTCCCAAGTGGTCAGCTGTCACATAAGAATTAACTCATATTAAACCAAGACCACATATCATCAGTGGCAGAACAACAGAATTGTTTAGGTCAGAAAAACCCTCTAAGATCACGGAGTCCAACAGTTCCCCAGCAGAGCCAAGGTCACCAGTAGCCCATGTCCCCAACTGCCATACACACGTGGCCTGTAAAACCTTCCAGGGATGGAGACTCCACCATCTCCCGGGCAGCCCGTGCCAGGGCTGGACAGCCCTTTAAGTGAAGATTTTTCCCAATATCCAATGTAAACCTTCCCTGGCACATCTTGAGACTGTGTCCCCTTCTCCTGTGGCTTGTTCCCTGAGAGCAGAGCCCAACTGCCACCTGGGTCCACCTTCCTGTCAGGGAGCTGTAGAGTGAGAAGGTCCCCCTGAGCCTCCTTTTCTCCTCTCAGCTCCCTCAGTCACTCCTAATGACATTGGTGCTCCAGACCCTTCCCCAGTCCCACAATTGTCGTTAGACACACTCCAGCACCTCAATATCTTTTGGAGGTGTCTTCAACAACTGTCATCAAAACAACGACCTTGTTCTAGAAACAACTCCTGCAGCCTAACTCAGATTGCCACTAGATTTTATTTTTGTGGTGCGCAGATGCCCAGATGCTAATGCATCCATCTACTCACATGGAAATATCATTTTGGTAGCTTGCACAGAACTTTGAAATGTTTTGTTATTGTTGTGAGCCAAAAAGAAAGTGATAAAGGAAGGAAGCATTTAAGCTAATTGGAGTGCTTTCCTTTTTTTTTTTTCTATTTTTTTTAATTATTTCCAGATTGGAACGCTACAACAGATTGCAGCTTTTATCTGGCAGTGAGAAATGCTACCTATGAGCTAAACTGGCCATTGATGCCCTAAAACTGCTGGCCAGCCCTGAGCACCTGAACCCCCAGCTGCCATGGCAGTGGGTAGCACAGCTGTCTGCAGGACTAAAAAGCACCAGCATGATACGTTCTGTGTCAACTGCACAAAGCATTTTCCACCCATCAGAGTGTGACTGTGGAGTTGGTTTAATGTTTTTTTTTTTTTTTTTCAGGGTGTTTCAGACCAGGGTGAGCACTAGACAAAGCTGCTCAGCATGTTTGCAGAGCAAGCCCCAGGACCACCACAATCAGGACCAGCATGAAGGCACCACAACCCTCTTGTCTTAATCCTTCTGCTATTGCTGCTTGATTTAAAATTGTATTTATTATCCATACCACAGCGGTATTTGGTGCAGGGGGAAGCAGATTAAATTAATTACAGATTGCAAAATCCGTCAGTAAACGATGCTATGTAAATGCAAATTATTATACATGCTTTGCACCAAAACATGTTTACCATAGTTAAATTCAACATTTAAATCCACAGTCAAACTCCCAACAGAGTCAGACTGCACATCATCAAAAGAGACAGTTAATAGCCTGGGTCTTAGTGGGGTACAAGTGCCCTCATTTGCTTTCTCAAATGCACTTGTTCTTTTTTAATGGCAAGATAAGAATTTATAAAAATGGAAAAACTCAAGTGTTGCACTTAGACTCTGTCCTGTCATTAAAAATGACATTTTGGTTTTTCAGATTGGCTGCCTTTCCACAGGAGTTTATGTGGCCTTTTTTCAAGTCTTTAACATGACAGGTCCTATTGTGAGTGATGGATAGATTATTGGAAAATGCATCTGCACTTTTATCTATTAAACGTAGAAACTAAGCTGTAAATCTTAGCATTATGCTTCACTAGAAACCAGTCATCTACCAGCACCAATTTGCACTTCAAAACAGTCCCACAAAAATTAAAGTATAATTCTGTGATTATGTTCCATATTTAAACACAGAACAACACTTCCATGTAGGAATAGGTTATATGACCAAACCATAGTGGTCTCAGAAGTAGGTTTTTTATTTTTCCTATTACAACTAGACTACATACACACAAAAAAAAAGAAAAAAAACCACACACAACAACAACAATAAAAACACCAAAGTGTTTTTCCAGCAGAAAAAGTAATATCAACGAAACCAAATCTTTTAATTACTTTCTTCAAAACCATGTTGATTTGAGGATAGGTGTCAGAGCAGAGAAAAAAGAGAGAAGGACTTGCGGAAAAGTTACATTACTCTTATTTCAGAGAGTTGGAACAGGAAGTTCAAATTGAAATTACTTTTCGTTGAAAAAATGCAAGTATTTTTTAATTTTAAATGAAAATAATTGAAATCCTTTCAGTCAGCTGGTGAAAGCACAGCCGTAAAACTGCTGCTGACTATCAGCTGGACAACAATCCTTTCCAGGATCTTCAGGTGATCCTTCTTTCTCTCTCCAGGGCAGGTCCATCCCCCTACACAGGTCTAAGTTAAGCTAAGCATTCCTAATTCCCTCAATCACCATTGAAAAGAAACAGGCGCACCCTGATGAGGATCCCTAATTTTATATTCAGAAATTCATGGGACAAGTCACCTTCTGCATGTATTTTCTCCTTTCCACTTGGAAATCTTGCTACAGGGATGACTAGTCATGGACCTCCTAAATGATGAGACATCAACAAAGAGAGTCCAGTGCTGTGTCATTATCAGAATCAAATATATGCAGTTAACCAAGGTGGCCATAATTCACAGCTGAAGTTTAAGGAGTAGATTTATTCCATCATCATGTCAGCACAACATAAGCTTATTCCATCTTAGCAGGGGCTAAAAGCATGTGGGCTCACAGGCTAAGCCTCACATATGAAAGGCCCTGTGCAACACTTCACAATGCTGTGAATTTCCTCTCTGCTTTTCTGATCTCTGCTTTGACTTCTTTCCCATGACAGGGAGCTCAAGAATGTATGGGAGAGGGCCTCCAGGTCTCCGTAAACACCTCTGTTATGTCTACACAGAAATTCTGCTTTTCAAAAAAGACAGAGGATAAACAGCATCATTTATGTTTTCCCACACTGTTACTCTCCAAGCCTTGGCACTTCCAGCTGCAAGGACTCTTGAGCTAGCCTTTTTCTCATCAGATCTACCATTTTTAACCCTTTCCTCCCAGTCACTCTTAAAACACAAAGTAGCAATTACATTTAAGGGACAAATACTGTTTCCTAGTGAAACCAGGTTTCCTATTGCAGTAAACAAGACCTGGATTCAGACCCGAATTCATTACAATGAACAACCTACAACTGCTGAATCAGCTAGATAGGGGATTCTTGGGTTCATTCTTTTGGACTGCATTAATATACAAATTAAAATAAACATCATCTTTTTCCCCAAGGAACTGCCACCAGCAGATTTCACAATGCTTTTCCCATCATTACTAATTTTTTTACTTCTCATTAAGGAAATACTAACTCTGCACCACATTTCTGCACCTTGAAAACAATAGCAGTCTTCACTGTAAACATCAGGTGTGTAGGAAGGAGAGAAAAGTTCTATTTCATTATGTATTCCTCAAAGGCATGTATTGGGAGCTTTTTTTGGTTTTGCCTCCAACTGTCACACTATTGTTTCTATCAGATACCAAAAATACATAGTTGTTGCAGATGACCATCAAAAATAGCCCATAAAAGGCATATCAAATGAGGCTCAAGACAGAGGAAAAGCATTCCTTCCTTGGCTCCTTCCAGCACTAGCTCCAGAGAGTAGAGCAGTGCTAGAGAAAAAACAGCACTGCTCATCAGTTAAACTTTAGTCTTAAGCGCAGCAAAATTAAAAATTAAAGAGAAGGTGGAACTTGGAAAGAGGTTGTGACTTTGTTCTGATGTGGGACAAGCACCTAGAAGCCAGCCAAGGCCTGACACAGAAGGGCAGCCTTTCCTTCCTGGGCCATCCAGACTTTGACCAACGGGTTCAGCCTGTGATCATGTTCCACCTCAGCTATCCATATTGGTTTAATATTCTACATGGATGTGTTGCAGTGCCTCTGGGGGTAGCTGACAGCCGGCCCGGCCCCGCCATGCCAGAGCCGTGGGGGCTGCCCCCCCACTCCCCCACCCCAGCACGCCGATGCAGTTGTGGGTGACAGAGCCCCGGGTCACTGCAGGGGCTCCCCGGCCTCAGTGGCAGGGGCCGTCCCCGCCCAAAAGGGCCGCTCATCGGTTTCTGTGCCGGTGCAGACAGCTGAGTGGCTGGCCGGTGCCCCGTCAGTCATTGTAATCCTCCGCAGCGATTGGCTCTCTCCCGACTGCCCTCCCCTCGCTTCCGGGATATAGCAGACACCCCCGACAGCCATTTTTGTCTTTTTCATCCGCTCCCCGGCATGCGACTCCAGTAATAAAATCATCTGGACCTAAGCGGAAAAGAACCCTTCCTC
>VZRZ01004125.1:188289-205995 GCA_013398175.1 Climacteris rufus | reverse complement strand
TGTGACTTTGTTCTGATGTGGGACAAGCACCTAGAAGCCAGCCAAGGCCTGACACAGAAGGGCAGCCTTTCCTTCCTGGGCCATCCAGACTTTGACCAACGGGTTCAGCCTGTGATCATGTCCCACCTCAGCTATCCATATTGGTTTAATATTCTACATGGATGTGTTGCAGTGCCTCTGGGGGTAGCTGACAGCCGGCCCGGCCCCGCCATGCCAGAGCCGTGGGGGCTGCCCCCCCACTCCCCCACCCCAGCACGCCGATGCAGTTGTGGGTGACAGAGCCCCGGGTCACTGCAGGGGCTCCCCGGCCTNTTTTGTCTTTTTCATCCGCTCCCCGGCATGCGACTCCAGTAATAAAATCATCTGGACCTAAGCGGAAAAGAACCCTTCCTCATCTCTTTACTTCCCTGCTTAAATTAAACCGCTGTGCGTGAACTAAGCCTAGACTCTGCGGGAGCTCTGATGCAGACTCGACTCTGTTCATCAGAGACTGCGGGAAGCTGAGCCGCGTTTCTCAGGTCACGAGACCACTGCTGAAGGCTCCAAGTTACTCACGCTTTTTACCCGTGGCATGGATGTACACACCTCACCACACACTGTTAAGACTGAACTCTTAACTTTTCTTTTGTACTCCTAACATGCCTAATTTCTAAAACCATAAAAAAATAGGCCATATTTCAAGGTGTTTAAACAACTTCAATATCCTCTCTTCTCCTCACACTCTCCCAGCTGTTACCAGATGGGCACAGCCCTGACAGTTTTCTTCAGAGAGGTTCAGGCAGGTCAAGAATCTCAGGGAAAGAGTTTGAAGGCTGGTATCTTTGCCTGGTGGGTAGAAAGCAACAGGACAAGATGAAATGGCCTCAAGTTGCACCAAGGGAGCTTTAGATGGGACAACAGGGAACATTTCTGCACTGAAAGGGTTGGCAGGCACTGAAACAGGTTGTCCACCGCAGTGATGTCCCTGGAGGGATTTAAATGACATTTATATACATTTATATACATTTAAATGGGATTTAGAGACATGGCTAATCATAGACTTAGCAGTGCTTGATTAATGGTTAGACTTGATGATCATGCAGATCTTTCCCAATCTAAATGATTTTATGACTGAAAAAAAGGAAAAGGATAACACACAAAGACACCCCCCAAAAAAATGGAAAAAAACAAAAGTAAAACATCCATATTTTCCTTCCAAATTTTGTGGTATCTAAAGAATGTTCATTTAAACTCATGTACAAAAAGCAAAATTAACGAATTAGAAAGCTTCCTTCCCTACCTGCTCCATTTTCATGCCCAGTCTGGTACAGGCAGACCCTCAGATGGTACCAGTGGTCCCAGTAACACAGACTGCAGGCTGTCCTAAAGACATCCCAGGCACAATCCCACCAAAGAAACAATGACACACAGAGCTCCTACCCAGAAGCATGGAAGAACAGAGCCAACCACAAAAACAAAGGGCAGCTGAGATTAGAAAGCAACTCTAGAGTTCATCTAGTCCAGCTAACTTGGTTATGCAAGGAAGTAGGTGTTTAGTCCAAATGCATTACCTAAGCTCTAGCCTGTGGAGAAAGGCCTCTTCCCCAGACCCTCCAGCCAAAGGTTGGTTTCTAGGGTTGCTCAGATTGATCATCCATCTACAGGCTAGGAAAGATCTCTTACCACTCTTCTGGAAGCAATCTGCATCCTATTGCCACTTGTTTTCTTGTTAAAGAAACAAGGAGCTCTTTTGGACTGCATGGACCTAAATGCTGAAATATATTAGTGTTTAATCCTGGCAAGAGATCAGCCTTGGATTTTAGAGTAGTGACTTCTTTCCTGCTATTGAAGGCATCAGAATCCATGCTGGCTGCGAACACTGAAGTTCTCAGGGTTGATTTGATTCTGGCATGGTTTCCAGTCTAACTGCAGTACCACCGTCTCATGCATAGCTTCAGAAGTGACCAATAATACCTGCCATTCAACAAAACCTAGCAAAACAGTGGCTCATAAATTGCAGTCACATCACGATGGCATGAACAAAGTAGGATGAAGACTCAGGAAGCAGATGAGACTGAGCAGTCCTAAGGAAAAACATGCTGAGAGGCCAGCTGAGCATTGCATGTCACCACAGAACAGTAGGAAAAAACATCTTGTCTTTTGTCCTGAATTCATCCCATCTTAGCTTCTTTGTTCCCTGACTCCAAAAATTGAACATAATTCTCAGGAATATGGATTGTGATACCTGCATTAGCCACAGATCTGTGCCACCTATGAGTAATTACCTGGCATAACATTCTACACCTAAGGTGCTGGATTGATCCACAGTAAGGAAGAAGTCAAGCTGATCTTCTCAGGGGTGCAGAAGTCTGCTCTGTGTTCAGTTCAGCTTCACATCTGGGATCACCTGGTGATCATCATCTGGTGGCAGTGTGCAGCAGTGCAAGCCAGAGCAAGTAACTAAGATGACAGCCATTGAGTGTCTCTCCTTCCTCATCCCTCCAGATAACAAACTGACTCTGATCCTGCTCTTGTTCTGTTTTATCTCATCCTTTTGATGTGCATACAAAATGCACAGCAAAAGCCCATGGATTTGGCTCTCCAGGACCATTGTCTCCAAGGCTGACTGCACAAAGATGCATGGAAGGTAACACTCCAAGCTGTGGTTGCAAGTTTGAGTGCAGAGGATAAGAAATAACCTGTCCATACTTGTCAAAGTCTCAGTCTCTCCCCACATGTGAGGAAGAGCAGGTGAGCCAAGGGTGACAGAGATGTGCCATCGTAGAAGAAGACCAGGTTCCTCTACTCCAACATCTACGAGACAAACAGAAGCCCACTGACAACACGTCGCTCTGTGCCACTTCTTTTAGTGGAGTGATACAGAGTTCCCATCAGACCCCAATCCAACGAATCATGCTTCTCTGCCCCTAGATGAGGTGAGGCTGGCTGGCAGCCACTCCTGGTTCTGCCAATACAAAGTGACTCCACACCTGGAACAGCCAGGGCTGCTGCAGGTTCATCAGTCCACCCCCAGCACAGTATTGGAGAGACACGTGAAGATGTCAGTTTAACATGTCTTTGTCCTCTTAAAGTGATGCCAACCACACTGAAATCAGCAAGTCAAAGCAGGCAAAATGTATCTGGGGGTAATTAGTAACAATCACAGGCTGCTTGGAAACTGCTGACAACAGCAGCAATGAACTGGGCATATGTCATTGGCTTCTAAATGAAGAGAGCACTTATGGGCTGTGGCAGCGCACAATGACAGAAGGGGTTTCTCTAAACTTAGTATTTAATGTGGCATAAAAACAATGCAGAAAAATCAAGTAGGTCTCTAATCAGAGATTTCACTGGTGGTCCACAACACAACCAAGCTGTGAATGAAGCAGTACTGAGAGCTGTCACTAAATTTCTCCTTAGCAGCAAGTACCAGTATGAATGCCAATGTTTAAGCAATTCTTTAATTTTCAAGATTTATCCCAAATGTCTGCCAACTGGCTAAGAGAGAGAAATTTTACATTTTCTACCAATAACTGCACAGAGGATCTTTGCCATATCAAATCTCAACACTGCTCTGCCACCCACACCACAACCTGGCAACAAGAACAACAAAAAACTGTAATCATAGTTCAATTAAGACTTCTGTTCTCCGACTTACTTCCATTAAATTATTTTACAATCCATCTTACAGATTTAAGACCAACAACATGAATTAGACTAAGTTCTCTTCATATATGGCAGCCCAAACTCCTCCAGAATTTCTCATTAAAAATGATCAAGCTTGAACAGCAAATAAAACTATAGAAAGGACACACGTTTTCCTCGCTCAGACTCCTGGTTTTCATATTTCAAGTCATTGGCCACCTTTTCAGCCTTACCAATAGATCCATTCTGTGTTAGAACAATATGCAATCATGCTTTCACAGCTCTGCTTCACACACACTAGAAGAGTTCCCAATAGAAGTGATGTTTCCCATCAATGCTGCTTTGGTTACCACAACTCATTTGCCAATATTTTAAGGAGCTCTTGGGCTCATGACATTGAAGCTGTTACAAAAGTGTTTATAATCCGGAATATCAACAGAGAAGTGAGATTGACCTCAAGGCATCAACACCTCCGGACACAGACTTTGGACGTTTTGTGGATTTTTATCCAATCAACCCTCACTTTTACAGAAAACACACTACCTGGCATGACTAAAACTTGTTTTCCTGCAATGCTTTTATACTCATTTTCTGAGTTTTTTCACATTCACCACAGGACAGCCTGCATGGAACAAGGAAGAGTGGAAACACTCAAAAAAAGGTGAAGAAACTGAAAGCAATGCAACTTCCTGAATCTCAAGAAAAGACCAGAGATCAGGCTGGCCATTTGTACTGCAATGAGGAGCAGTTCACATGGGAAATGCCATTATGGACCTGTGAGGCCTGGGCTTTTCTGAACTGAGGAGGATCAAGAACCAGGAGCTGGCTCTGGCAGGGCTTGTGCCATGAGTAAGGGCCTGACCACTGCAGTGGGGCTGATACAAAGCTGACCTTCCTCCAGGGATTGCTGCCTTATTAATCACCTATCAATCCCCACCCAGCTCAGCCACAGAACACTAAACCAACCACTGGATTTTGCCACAGCTTTGGCCAGAACACAGAGCACAAAAAGGGCTCCGAGAAGGCAGAGCAGGTGGTGTGTTTGCAGATATCTGTTGGACCTTGTTCATTACCACCGCTGTGCACCATTTCCCATCTCCTGATTTTCAGAGATACCTACCACAGATGAAAGTCCTGTGGCAACATGCACCTTGTGGTTACAAGGGTAACAGGGTCAATAAACATGTCTCCTCTTCCAAATCCCCTGTCCCACAAAAGAAACAGATTGGGAAAAGAGTTGTGACTGAAAAAAATTAGTTATTTTTTGGGAGAAAATAGGGAAATCTGTCCAGAACTACAGTGAGGAATGCATCACAAAGCGTGCTGTAATGGACATGCCTTGCACATTACAAAGCACGGCTTGCTGCTGAAACCTTCCTGCTCTTGACAACCAGCACATCCCCTTCAGCTCATCAGGAATGCCTCGGAGCAGGGAGTATGACTCAGGCATATGGTACATGCCTAGTGCTATAGGGCCCAGATTGTGATGGGGATTTCTGGGTGCTTCCAGAGCATGACCACCGCAAAACAGTTCCTATGCCTGTTAAAAGAATAAGGGAAGAGAGGAGCTAGACAATCTCCCCCAAAATATATCAAAAGGCATAGGTTTTGAAAGGCTTTTGATGCGCTCGTGTAAATCTAAGTTTTATGGATGCAGACAATACAAAACTTTACAGCACTACCAAATTAAAGATAGAAATACCCACTGTCTTGACAAATGTGTGCTGTTGTAGTTCTCTCTCAATCATATTTAAGACTGATAGCAGGTTTTTTCTAGAACCTGATGCCCATAAAGCTTGCTCCACATTTTTGAGGAGAACTAGCAAATTTAACATTTGGAACTTTTGCTCAAATACAGGGAGAACCTCTGTGAAATCCATATTGAACTCTACAGCATCACCTCTGTAGTAGATTTTGCTCTAACAAATTTAATCAGTCAGCCCACGATACTCTAAGGAAGTAGCAACATGAGATGTGAGAAGTGCTTAAATCAGTGTAAAAGAAGTGCTGCTGATATATCAGCCAAAACAACAGCTCTTGGCTGAACCTCGTTTTGGCCAGGTGCAAATCCTTTTAAGCAGTCCCTTAGAAGATGACAGAAGCAAGGGACCATCTGTATTCTGTATCGTCTTCTTGCCTTCCTAACTCTGACCCATGAAAATGCAGCTCAGTTATCTCCTCCTATTCTGCCTCTGCACCAGGACGCAGCTTCCATCAGCTCCCACATCACACTGAGCTGCAGATGCTTGCAGGCAAAAGATGCCCACAGCACCTGCTCGTGCAGGATTGCCAGGCTGCACAAACATCTCTACCAGGGCACAAGGCTTGTCATGGGGCACAGACTCAGACAAACACTCAGGAGATTAATTAAAGGCAGCAGAACACACATGATGGACTGAGAAAAATGCAGGGAATCACAGAATCATTTACATTGGAGCTCAGCAGCAAACAATTGCAGAATAAACTGCCTTAAGAAAGATCACTTTTTAACTTCCATAGGCAATATGGGTGGCTCATGACCACCCACTTGACAGTTCATATTTCTTTTATATTCCTTTCGGTATTCTTCTTTTCTATGATTATATAGATATCATAGAATCATAGAGTGACCTGGGTTGTAAGGGACCTTGAAATCATCTAGTTCCACCACCCTGGCATGGAGAGAGATACCTTTCCCTAGACCAGGTTGCTCAGAGCTCTACCCAAAGTGGCCTTGAGCACTTCCAGGGATGGGGCATTTATGTCTCTTGGCAACTTGTGCCAGGGCCTCACCACCCTCATAGTAAAGAACTTTTTCTTAATATCTAATCTAAACCTGCTCTCTTTCAGTTTCTGTTTGTTCTGTAATTCCAGACTCTTGTAGATAGTCTCTGTCTATCTTGTTGTTTCCCTTCAGGTACTGGGAGGCTGCAGTTAGGGAAACCCAAAGCCTTCTTTACTCCAGCCTGAACAATTCTAATCCACTCAGTCCTTCCTCATAGCACAGGTGTCCTAGCCCTTTGATCAATTTGGTTGCCTCCTCTAGACTGGATCCAGCAGCTCCATGTCCTTCCTGTGCTGAGCCCAGGGCTGGGGCAGCTCTGCAGGTGGGCTCTCACCTGAGAGGGCAGAGAGTAGAATTCCCCCTTTCCTGCTGCCCATGCTGGAGCTCAGCCCAGCACAGGGGTTTGGGGTCCCAGCTCTCACTCACCAGCATCCCCAGGGCTTCTCCCAGGGATGCTCTCAATCTTTTCATCCCCTGTCTGGATCCATTCTGCAGCACCAGCACCTGGTCTTGTTAAAACCCATGAGACTCCCATGGGCCACTTCTGTAGCTCGTACAAGTCCCTCTGGATGGCCCTGTCCTGCAGGGGTGTCACTGCATCCTCAGCTTGGTGTCACCTGCAAACCTGCTGAGGGTGCCATCGATCCCTCTGCCTGTGTCATTGGCAAAGATATCAGGTAACACTGGTCCCAGCATGGACCCCTGATGGACACAGATACATCTGTATCAATGCTCTATCGCCGTACCTCTTATAAGCCACACATCTCCAGAAGTCACTCTTTCTGTCTATCCATCCATCCCTAGACACCTTTCTTATCTATGAGTTCACCACTCAAACCACCCATCCAGAACCAGACAGATAGTAAAAGAAATCTCTCCCTTCCCACTTCAAGGTACACATGTATTTCTTTACGGTTCTTTTAACTCTCTAATTTGTTTTGAATCCTCTTAAACTTTTGTCAAGAAAAGCCAAAGGCTGATGCTGTACTGGGTTCAAACATCTTTGTGACAGCATTTGTTTCCAAAACTGTTCCTTTGCTAGATGAGATTGTAAGGCTTTAAAGATACAGTAATACTATATGAAAAACAGTACAATCTTCCATTGCAGCAACAAAATAAAGAACTATGTCCGATCTTTGCCAAAACAGAGAAAATCCAATGAAATTTGCACCAATTAGACACATATGAATATTCACGTGAACATTCATATGAAATGCAGAGCCTTAAATTTTACTTCCCTCCTTTTTGCAATTTGCACAATTAATTTGGGATACAATTTAATAATTGCCCTACCATTTGGTCAATCTCCTTGCATGCAATGCAGTCAGTCCCAAATAACTAGGTGACCAAAGCATTTATCAAACTCTAGCTGTTCCTTAACTCCTGCTGAATAAATGCAGGTGTGGTATTCCTTGAACAAACAGCCTTTGGTTTTCATTCAAATGTTCAGCTTTCATGCCTAGTTACAATTCAGAATCAGTATCAAATGACCATCCAAAATTCAGGCTAGTTTGAACAGCCATAAAAACTCCATCCAGTCAAACATACCAGGTGCATTTATGCTCAAAAATTAGTACAAAAGGCCAAAAGCAGAGGCAAGCACTGTGCTGTTTAGTGATGTGGTGGTACTCAGGATGCAGGTTTGGGGTAGAGGAACACATCCTTTCCTGAACAAGAGGCCTGGATGCTTGATCTTTTGGCTACAACAAACACAAATGATTTACACAAGCCATGCACCTGACTTTCAACAGAGCTGCTCTGCAATAACATTTAAAAAGAGATTTTTTGAGCCAATTACTCCACATCTGACACAATTCTTCCATAAAGAACCTCACCATGCAATGAGAAGGCACAGACAATTCACACTACTTATCAGAGTTTGAAAATTGCTAACCTGTGACAAGAGGATAGGACTGAGGCCCAGGAACACTCGCTCCCAAATCTGCAGAAGTAGGGCTGGTTATATTTGCCTTCATGTCATCCAATCCACCAGCTAGCGAGGCCATGGTTGAGTATTCATTTGCCTGGAAAAAGAAACAAAAGGCATTTTAGCGACAATAAATTTACTATTCAAGAGCTTTTGCCTGTGCAACATTAAGTAGAGGCAATGCAGAACTCAAAAATCCTTTATTCAGCCAGTGTTAAAGGCAATGTCTATTTATCCCAGGCTGTTCAGCGTTCAAATTGTTCAATATGTGGGTCTGTGCTTATCACTAGTGTTCTCAGAGAACACCAAAATGGGCTTTCTTTATAAAACCAAAGCCAAACTCATTAATATGTAACAAGGCTTTCCTGAAAGAAGAAAATGTGTAGAGTAACTGCCAAGTGCAAGCTACTTTCTTGTTAAGGAAAAACGTCCATGCCTGTTAACCTCCATACTCTCCCTATTTCAGTGTTGGCACTTGAGGGGACATGCTCTAATGAGAAGGTGGGAATGGGGTGTCCCATTTCCCCCCCTTTTCTTGGGAATGTTACATTTCTTCATCATCTCACAGGAAAGAAAACGTATATATAAGTGTTTGCTTAATGGATGCATTAGTAGCTAATTGTTTCTAAATCCAAATTATTTAAAAATAAATAACCTGACTGTGGTAAGGACGCTGTCTCATTTCCAGGTAATTTCTTAATCTCATTAGCTGAAAGAGGCTACGGTAAATGAGCACAGATCCTCAGAAATCAGAGTGCCTGTGTGCTATAACCCTGTTTAAGTCTTTGTTGCTATAGCATTCTACAGCTGATGAGGCCAATTCATGCATCTAGAAGATGTATATGTATATGGCACAAAGCTTATCTTCATTTGCCCTTTCTCCATTATTTCTTATTGTCAGGATCATTCCCACAAAACTGGGAAGTTTTCTTTCGAAGTTCTCCCTTCCTGGCTGCTATTTGCCCTCTAAGTTTTAATCTCTTACTTGTGAGATGGCAATTATGCCCATAACAACTAGAGGTTGACTTCAAATTACTTCTTTCTTCAAAAGAACTGCAACAGGAGCAGGTAAACTAAAGAGCAACCACTGTGATGCCAGTACTGATGAATTCCTGAAGATTAAGTCAATGCACAAGCGTTGCAGAGATGAAGAAATGCAGATGAACCTAGGATCACATGGAGGTTTTTTGGAGCAACCAAAACAAAAATCAGAAAAACACAGAATCCCAGTTTGGTTTGAGTTGGAAGGGACCTTAAAGAGCATCTTATTCCACCCCTTACCACAGGCAGGGACACCTTCCAGTAGACATGGCAGTTCAAAGCCCCATCCAACTAGGCCTTGAACACTTCCACAGAAGGGACATCCAAAAAAGTTAACTTTTTTTTTAAGGACACAAAAGGTGATCTGAGTGAATATGGCTTTGTCCCTCTTTCAAGTTTCTCTGAGAATCCAGCACACAATCTGGTGCTTGCCACTAACTCAGCATTTTGGCCAGGTATACCTGCTGGTGTCTCTAGCTCAGTTCTCACTCAAACAGAAGTTAATTTACATGGATAATCCTGTCTTAGCAGGTAGTGTAATAAACATGTTGTTTCTGCAAATGCCACCTGCATGAGGCAGAAGTACAGCCTGTCACCTTGAAGGATCTCCCACAAAAACCTCTGGCAGATGAGCATGCAAAATACATTTTACCAGGGACCAGCTGCTGGCCACCCTTGTCCTGCATCCAGCCCCTGCATCAGAGTCCCCTGACTTGTCTCCCAGGCTCCTACATAGCCTTTGCATTAAAGCTATCCCATTCCTCAGCCCTTTCAGCTCATTCCTCCTCCAACACCCTCTGTGCCCTCACTTTTGCCTTGCCTTCATGCACTAAGCCCCTTTTGCCTAGCGCCATTGCTCAAAGATGCCCACACCTCTGACTTATCCCCACTTCTCTTCTTGGGAGAGGACAGCCCTGGGAACATCCATCCTTGGCAGAGGATGTGGATGATGGTGCCAGCCTTCCTCCTTCCTAGAAATGTAATCAAAGCTCCTTCTTCTCACTCCACATCATACCAAGGTGCATTTCTCAGCCTCCCAACACCACTCTGTGTTCTCCTAAGTCTCCAACCCTGCCTTTCCCTTATGCAGGGTACATGCACACACGGCAACGTTGCTAGGTTTTCACTTTCCCCAAAACCCTAATCTGACAAAACACCAGAGAAACAATAGCTCTGTAGAGACATTCTGTGCAGCTGGTAGTGCATGAGCAAGGATGGGCTGGAAGCACAGCAGAGGAAAAACCTGTCCTTGTGCACTGACATTTGGTATTTCTGCTATCTGTAGAAGAGCACACACCAATCCCTGGGAAAGGATGCCTGATTTCACCCATGTTGCTCTCACAACCACACCGTATTGAGACTAAAAAATCTCTTTATACCCTCCCATGGGGCGCTGATCCACCACTCCCAACAGGAAGTGAGTGAATGTGGCTTCCCACATATGAAGTGAGAGCCATACACCTGTAGTTTGGGAGGAAGCATCCAGCTAAAATGGGACCCCTGCCATTGGCTAGGTCACATGAGGGGACTGAGGAAGGATGTGCACATCCCAAACTACAAACCCATCTGGAACCAGCCTGAGGCCTCACCTGCAAACCTCAGACATGGGAATGCATGTAACTCCATAGCTTGCTTCCCTTCAGGAGTCCAAGGAACTGACCCAGGGAGAAATACGACCAGAATTAAGAGTTTTAACTGTAATGACCTGCAAGCACCATGCCAATGAGCCATGAGTAGCCCTTTGAGTTTGGAGAAACTGAGCAGTTCTAGTGTTGGAAGCAAGCAGCAACCAGAGCGTAGCATAACCTGCCAAGGGTCGGGACAGTCGTACCCTGTGCTCTTCCATGTCACTGTACCATAGGGAATTGGAGTAATATGCAGTGGAACAGTTCCAAACTGTGGCACAACATCTGCAGACTGGAAGGACTGGAAGCATTACAGTTGCTCAGCAGAGTGTGGAGGGAGAGCCCACAGCCAAGCAGCACTGTAGTAGGAATGAGAAGGCATGATGTGAAGATGTGAAAAATGGAGAGCTGTGTTCGTTCCCTGCTTTTAGTCACAATAATTTGCTGTAGACAGGAGCTGCATCACTTTTGCAATGGCCCAGCAACTTTTCCCAGAGGTAAGAATAGTGGGATTTTAAGGGATTTTCCAGCTACTTTTCTATGGCCACCTTGGAGCCACCATCAACTGAACACTAGCAGCCACACAGACCAAGCACTGACCGCTGCTTCCAGCACCCAGGCAGGGCAAGTTCAGGCCAAGGGGCAACCCTTGTGATTGCTGACTCCCCACTCCTCATGCAGTCACAGTGAAGGAGTGACCCCTCACATTGCATCCATCTCTGCAGTTACAGTTCACAACACAAAGCAGCAGGGTCAGGTCCAGCATCAGGCTGACACCGTGGCAGTGACCAGCACATGGCTGTGGGCAGAGAGGGAAACACAGTGCTGCCAACAGTGAGGCACTGCACAGAGGTGACGGTCAGCAGAGGCATCTTCTGGCCCCCAAGGAGTGGGGAGCCAGGGATGCAGAGCAGAGGAGCCTTCACCCTAAAACCAGACAGTGGGTGCTCTCTGCAGCCCTTCTCACCCCCACTGAGGGGCCAGAGGACCATAGCACCCCTTGAAGAAGCTAAAGCCTCGCTGACACTGTGGACTCACAGTGCTCAGTGTTGACCCACTCATGAGGGGTACAGAGGTGTCCCCTCTTCCCATTCCCCCCAGGCAGAGCTCTTCCTTTCAGGCACCCCATCCAGAGAGGAAAGGAAACTCCAGGGGGATGCAGTGCTCATGGAGCAGCTCTTCACCCCATGGTCGCATTGAGACTCTCCTGTTGATGCCTTTTGCCAACCCTCTCCAAACTCTCCTCCAACCATTTGGGATGGGAGCAGCAGAAGGGATCTCAGACTTGGCTCCTGCACTGGTGAGCTGGCACCACTGCTGGTAAGAAGCAGCCTGGAATGACTGTCATGGCCAGGGGTCCCTCCTCGTGCAGCAGGAGGCTTGGTAGGTGAAAAAGCAAGAGACGGGTGTTCATTACCCTAGAAATTACCTGAAAAATGACTGCCTGCGGTTGTACCACGCACTGTCTCATCAGCATGGAGCACCACTGCCATAGCATGGAGGAGAGAAAACACAGACATGTGAAATGAGAAATATATAAAAAGAAGGACAAACTGAAAGGAGGGACAAGACCAGATCTTGTGTGTTCCCCTGCCCTGTCCTATTCTGCTCTGGCTCAGCTCTGGCAGATGGGACCTGGGGAAAGCAGCTGCAGTGGTGAGGAGTGGTCTGTGTGCACCTACTGGCAGCAGCACAACTCCTCTTGCAGCAGCGGGTTCTGTACAGTCCCGCCCCATTAGACTTCTCTGAAAAGTGCAAATGGGAAGGTTTCTGCTCTTGATAAAGTTTCACATGCACCTCCACTACAAAAGCTTTATTTCTAACTATTGGTGCCCTTGGGTTGGTGGGCATGATAGGCCAATGGAAGGAAAAGAGGTGCAGGAGGGTTTCAGAACCTGCTGCACTACAGCAAAGCAGAGATGCAGACTACAACCAGCCTCAACCTGCACTTTCCTAGTGAAGACGCCTGAGTGTAACCCACCAAAAAGTCAGCCCATCCTATCTATGCAGAAATTTGTCTCTTTGAAATTTACCTGGAATTTTATGCTGAAGTGTCAGGCAAAGATGGACACACAGCAGGGAACAAGACCACTCCCTGAAACAGCCTAGTTCTGGAGTGCCAGTGTAGGAAACTCGAGGAGCTCCCACAGGCTGGGATGAGCCCTGCAGCAGTGCTGCAAGCCATGAGGTGTGAGACAAATGTATCCCCTTTCCGTCCCATCCCTTTGGTAGGGCACAGACCTCGCAACACTCGTGAAAAGACTTTATCCAGGAAAGACAGACAAAAGCTGTCTGATGCACAGGGCAAATGGCCACTAAAATGAGCCAGCTGGGGTCCACTGGGACTTGAACATTGTTTTTCGCGTCTGCTAGGTTTCCCAAATCAAAACACCAAGCAGGCATGAAGCAACACCTCCTATGTTCTCCTACCACTGGCACAGCTACCCTCAGGTCCACAGTGCCGCTCAAGATGCAGCAGCAGCAGGAGCAGAAATAGCAGCAGCTCAACAGGAGCTCAGATCATCAACATAAGGTGCCAGCTTGGGGCTTCAAGGCTCAGTCTGCCTCCTCACTGACTGTGTGTTCTGCCCTCCTTCTGCCCTCCTTCCTGAAAGTGCACCAAGCACCTTCACTGCCAAAAAAAAAGGTCCCTGAAAGGCACAGGGCTGTCCCTCAGATCACATCCACCACACCCCCTGCTTGCCCCTGATGGTAGCAGCAAGCCAGACCTCACACCAAGTATCTCCCAGTCATCACATCTTAGTATTTTAAAATTAATTAATAAATAAGGGAAGAAGTGGCACATGCCAAGCAGGCTGTCCACAGAAACCCGCACCTCAGCCTGACAAAGGGAAGAAATTTGTAACATTAGATATGGTTCGAAGAGTTTAATCCAAATCAGCTCTAATTAATCTCCTCAGGCTTTCAGAAACCCAGCGTCACTTGCAGCTGCACAGGCACCACTGCTTCTCTGCCTGGGATTTCATGGAAATGGAAAAACCACTCTAATTCCCTCCTCCTCAGCCACCCAGGATCCAGATGGGAAAGGCTTCCAAAAACCAATATATTGAAGTCCCACCACTGTCACCTGCCAACCACTCCCCCATTTCAAAATTTACACTATATTCTCTGTGCTTCCCACTGCTGACACCAAAACCAATCCTGTTCAGGAGCAAATGTTATTTACACACCCACTTCAGGCCAAACCCTAATTTCTCTTTGTTTTCAGCCACATTGGGCTCATTGCTATATCACAGAACATGGAAGTTTGATTTCAGTCATACAACCATTTTCCCTCAGTTTCAGTTGAGTATTTCTGAACCTTCCTTTCACAATACATATATGTTTATAAAAAGTTAACAGCTGTGCTTCATTTTAGCCCAAATCCAATTAGGATTGTGCACATCCCCAGAGATTCCTCTGAAGGCAGTGGGAATTAGCTCGTGCACCCTGCCATGAACACATTTACCCTCATACTTCAAAATAACTGACCTGTTTTTGACCCAATCTTCACATTATCTGCATGTGGGAAATGACATACTACATTTTACATTTTCACAGTGCAATTCATAAGTGGGTGCAGCTATTCTCAGATTTTCCAAAGGGACACCCAAATCCAATCTAAATGCCTAGAATTTACCTGTTGTTTTTCTTTTATACATATAAATAGCTGCATTTCCATTCGCTCTTTGTTTCTCATTTTCATTTTGTTCTAATATCTGCATGTAAATGTCTGAAAATAGCATCTGTAATTGAAGATTATGAAGTATAGCCAGCTCCTGACAGGCTGCTAAGGAAGATGGATTATCCTCATTTTTCTGTAAATTTTGTCAATTTTGGAATTCATAAGCTATCAACACTGATCAAAATGTGACCGCACAGCTGTGTCAAAGCGGACGGTGCAGCATCAGCACGGCTCCGAGGAGAACAGCTCTCCCAGCTGCCCGGCCAGAGGCACACAGTGTGGGAATCCTTCTCGACTACTTGCAGTATCTACAGCCAAATCACACCACCCCCTCCACCCCTGAAAAAAAAAAAAAAAATCAAATAAATAAGTAAATTGAAAGTACGCAAATTCTCTGGTGCACCAATTCATATCACAAAGCACAATTTATTGCATGTTCTCTCTTTTTATTTATCCCTAAGTAGTAAACACAATTTCCATTCAGGGGGTTCGTTATGTTCCACTCCTACCAGACAATCACAGCACACTTGAGGCAATTGTTTAGCCTCTTCCTCTCAATTTTCCCATTACTGGGAGTAAGTACTGTTGGGACTCTTTAATAGCCCGACTGCAGCCCATATCAATAACAGATGAGGTTTAATCGTCCAACACAAAAATTATTTAGGCTCAGTAAGGACATTCAATGTCATTTGCATAATGGCATTTCTATCCTGAGCACCTAACCCATCGTGCATAAACAAGGCCCTGGGACCATAAATAATAATAAATCATGACGTCCATGCTCCTTTTGCTGTAATAGGAGCCTGTATATGTAGAAATTATTTCAGTAGGAAACAGGCTCTATAATTTTAAAGACATGTGACATTGCACAGGCCAGTAAATCACACCCGTGCGCACAGTCATGCACACGCACGTGCCGGTGAGGCTGCCCAGAGTGAGCAGCAAAACCCCATGGAGCAGCAGCACAGAACACTGCCCACGCTGGCTGCTGGAATTGTTTTTATTATTGTTTCCTAGGCAGAGGTAGCAGGCTGAACAAAAGCAGGATCTGAGTAGTGTGTGCAGTGCCTGGGCATGTGCTCGATGGACCTGTCAGTCTGACAAATCCCTGCTGGGTAATCACTCGTGCCTGCTGTCCTTGGACCTCTCCAGGAAGGTCTGATGGGAAGATAGCAGCGACATGAGAATGCTCATGGGTGTTTTCCAAGAAGTTCTCCATGGGCCATTGCAGTCCCCGATGACCAGCAGGGGGCATAAATGGTCAGTGGATTCTCTTTAAATCACAGAATTACTGAGGATGGAAAAGCCCTCTAAGCTCACTGACTCCAACAGTTAACTCAGCACTGCCAAGGCCACCACTAAACTAGGTCCTCAAAAGCCAGAAACTTCCTCTGGTTTTCAAACAGAAGCCTCCACAGAAAACCATGGTAAGGCCAGCCCAAGGGAGATAAATGTACACAATGAGGCTTTCCAGATTCCAGCCTCACCTGGACTCTAACAAGTGCGTGGATGAACAGTGACAGCAACACCACTACAGCGGCAACAGCCAACCTCTGCTTCCACTGGGATTTGCCAGTTTCAACACCTCATATTTGTCCTCAACCACTCTGTCATCTCTCTGTATAAACATTATTCTGTATCCTCCAGGACACAAAATGACAGGATCACTCCCCCGCACCTCCATCCACCCTCATCAGCACTGCCCAATCCTGTACAGGCTCTTCCCTTCTGTCTCTATGCCAGAGCCTCCCAGTTCAGTTTACTGAGAAAAGCAGAAACTCCAGAACAGATTTTGTAGGAGCTTGCGCCCAGTTGCAGTGTTGCAACACTGCTGACTGCAATTCCCCCAAGCCCCCTCCAATATCTTCTCTCCAGCCCTCCTCCCTCCAGTCCTCCTCCTCGTCCCTCTCCCAGAGCAGCCCTCACTTGCTCCTCTCCCGTTTTCCTCACAGATTTACATGGGGCATTTCTCTTCTTCCCTTCCTTCCTTCCCTCTCTCCCTGGGGCTCCTCTCACCCCAGCACTGAGTTCTCTCAGCAGCCTCCACCATCCTATATTCATAATGCTAAAAAGGGGGCAGTTAATCAAAATAGAGCATGAGACACCGAAATAAAGCTGCCTTGGTGGAAAAGCAGCTTGCTTTTTGTAAACCCAGCACAAAATTTATGCTTTTATGCCTCTAATTGCTACAAAGTATTGTTAAAATGTGCTATTTCTCTCAGGGCAAGAACTGGACACTTTCCCGCTCAACAGTAACAATTCCAGTCAGAGAGGGAGGGAAAAGGTATAATCCTCCATCACGGTTGGCTCCTTTGCTTCCACTGAAGCACCAGGCATGAGTGTGCAGAGAAGAAAACACAACCCTCAGCACAGTCAAGTATTTCCTTATAGTGAAATATGAATCAGAAATATGAATGCACACTGAGAATGTGTGAGGTTGTCACCAATATTGAAGGATCTGCAATCTGCACTGATAGCTCCTGACACTTGAGAAGTCTTGTGCAAATTTTCAAGAACAGTTTGTAATTCTGTAGTACTTTCACATGAACTACCCAAAGTGTTTCACAGATGTCATCTGAGAATCCTTTCATAGTATTTTTTTTTTTGTATCATATTATGTATTGTGTACAATAAAGTGGTGTCAAAGTAGTGTGCCATAGCAGAATACCAGGGTTCAAGCCTCACGGGTAGCCAAAGCCCCTGCAGTCACCACACCTACATAGGCATCAAATCTTTACACAGGGGAAAGCCAACAGACAAAGCCACAGAGTGTGCTGGTTTGTGCGTGTTGCAAAGTCCAAGCTGAACAAATCCATGTCAAACCATGAACTCATGGATTTCAAAGCCAAACACCAAGTAACACACAGTCTTCTTTTTCCAGAAGGCTTTTGCTTTCCCTGCTGGTGCCCCTGGGAGCCTGAAGATCCTGTGGGGGTCAGGGGCCTTCTGCCTTCCATTTTTGGGGTGGAAACTCCCCACAGTGCAGAATTTCCCATCAAATCCCCAACATGGAACTGATCTTATTAAAAAAAAAAAAAAA
>VZRZ01004125.1:130822-188228 GCA_013398175.1 Climacteris rufus | reverse complement strand
AGGCCAGTTTTCATTACAGCACGTTTATGGAAAAGCCAGAAGTCTTAAAGGTCTTTTTCAATTTTAATGATTGTATGGTTCTATGCCAGAGGAGTTAGATACTAGTAAAAAAGTTATTACACAAAGGTTTTTAAAACATTGGAATAGGCTGCCCAGGGAAGTGGTGGAGTCACCATCCCTGGAAGCATTCAAGAAACATGTGGATATTGTTGAGGACACGGTTTAGTGATGCCCATGGTGGTGGTGCTGGGCTGACAGTTGGACTTGATCCTAAAGGTCTTTTCCAACCTTAACGATTCTGTGATTCTGTAAGTACAAATGCTGTTTCCAGAAGACTTATGCACCACTTTCTGATTACAAGTCCTTGGGGGCATGGGATTAGATATCAGGAAGAACCAAACAAACTCTGTGCACTGACAGAGGGTAAAGCAACTACCTTGGACATCTTAACCAGCGTGTTTTCTGCTGAAAACAAAAAGTGCCAGGAAGGGTGCTGGGAATGTGGAGCGGAGGAGATGCTCATTGCCCTTCATGCATGCTGCAGGCATGTCTCATGCAAATGGAGGCCCTGGGCGAGGGAACATCAGGGGAGTGATGCAATGCTTGCTTTGATATGACATTCCCAAAGAATGAACAGGCACAGGACCCCAGTCGTCTTGAGGGGTGAATCTTGAGCTGGTTTTCTCCTTTGCTAATTATCTGAGGCCCACTGACAACCAAATCTGACCAGCAACAGGTCCAGAGTGTGAAGGCTTCAGGACAAGGTGCTGAAGACTGGAGCGGGACAGCATTCCCCACCTCAGGAACAAACATTCCTCCTGCCCTGCCTGCCCATGGGGCAGGGAAATGGGCTCCTCACCTTCAGAAAAACACCTACACACATCAGAAATTGTCAATGTATTGGTATAAAAAATGAAGCAAAACAGAGACAGGCTGAAAAGTCAGGATAGCTATAGGGTGCTGGATCCAGGTAAAGAGACTGTCTGATGACACCCACAGCCTGTTGCTACTGGAGGCCCTGTATCTCCCCGCTGTCGTGACAGGCTTCAGTGACGGATCCTCTATGCAGAAAAGAAACCATCAAAGATAACAAGTTTTGGTGCAACGTTTCAGTTTTTATCAAAACATTCTCTATTCGAAAGACAGGTTCACCCAGGCACGCTGCTGTTGTGATAATCATTATTTTGCTGCTAAAACATCAGGAGATGCCTGGGCACCACACATGCAGTGGAGCCTCACCACAAGTAAACAGCATCAGGCAACCAGAAGGAAACTGACCACCACTGTGACCCGAGCACCTTTTCCACCCCAACAGCCACCCCAGTTCTTATGCCAGAAGAGTATTTGGTGTTGCCCTGAGTTTTGCAGTTCTTCAATGTTTTCATTCTTCTGTAACAGTTTATCATACACTCGCTGTAAACATAGCCATGTTTTTGTAACTGTATCATATTGTTTGCATTCCTTTCTCCTGGGCAGAGAAATTTGATGGATATTTCCTTTGACCAGTGTGATGGAGAGGTGGCTATTTCTCCCTCCAATCCCCGTGGTTTCTAGAAGAATATATAAAATAAAGTGCGGGGTCTGGGCAGGTCAGTGCTGCCCAGCTTTTTGGCCCGCAGTCTTGACTCTCTGTCTTCAACGTGTCTGCGTCTTTCTTTCGTGTCCCGAGCGACAATTTGGGGTTATAGTTTCAAAACTTCTTCTCCAGTCACAAGAACCAGAGAAGAACCATTTGAACAAAAGCACAGATGCAGGGTCTGTACCATCAACAAAACCTCCCACTGGTACAGAGTCTCACAGTTTGATAATGCCTGAAAATCATTCATCAGGCACATAATCTGATGACAATTTATTGTGCAACATATTTAATCCATTACTTAATCCTGTGTTGCAATTATTTAGAGAGGTCCTAATAACCAGTGAAACACTCCA
Organism: Climacteris rufus; assembly: GCA_013398175.1. Taxonomy (NCBI): domain Eukaryota; kingdom Metazoa; phylum Chordata; class Aves; order Passeriformes; family Climacteridae; genus Climacteris; species Climacteris rufus. The sequence continues at coordinate 186,296 of VZRZ01004125.1, read as the reverse complement.
AGCCTAACAGAGCATCTGACAAGTGCAGTTCTTATGCCTGGCTTCACTCCGCAGCTCCTATTTCAGGAAAGCACCCATCACCTCCAGCACCTCGTTCTCACCCAGCCCTCTGTACATGCCTTATCTGCACTGACTCAGACGTAAGCCTGAAGAGAGCTTTGCCTCTCCAATGTTGCCCTTATTCCATTCCTTTTTCAGAGTGAGAGGAGCAGAGCTGAAATCATCCCCCTGTATGCTCATCTATTCTCTTAGTGAAGGAGTTCCCTCCTTTCAGATTCTTTTTTTTTTAATTTTGGCAAATTCTGCTGCAAACAGATTTTAAGCAGCCACTATTGATATGAGCAGAAAGGAATTTTGAATCAGTTCCTTTTGTCTGGAAGGGGCTTAGCTCCACATTTTTTTTTGTCATCTCATTCAGACACTGGTGTAAGTTACTTCATTCAATTCCTCCCTAAACAAAATGGCAACCAGAAACTGTGGCACTGTTCTGAAAACCTAGTCTCTGCACTGAGCAAGTTGCTTGGACTCCTTGGTGCTGCATGCCAAACAACTCTCCATCTCATACCATACACTGGGTGAACTAGTGCTGCTCTTCTACCCCAACCACTCTTTTCATACTTTTCATTGTACAGAGGTTTTCCTAAGACACATCATAAAAACTAGAATGAATAAAGTGGCTGGACAGCAAGGTAGTGAGACGATGCAAACTGGAAGGAAGCTTCAGAGGTCCCTTAAAGCTATGAGCCCGGGTCAGACAGCTCAGGGGTTTATCCAGCTGGACCTTGAAAATCACCACAGATGAAGACTACGCAACTTTGGACCCTGAAGAGCCTCTCCTGTGTCAGCTCATACCCCTCTGTCTGTTTTCCTCCCACTGTTTACCCCCATGAAGAGTTTGGCTCCTTCTGAGATTTTTTAGCAGATCAGGTTCCTAAGGGGAGCACACTGCCACCTTTGTCGATTACAAAGTGATGGACAGGTTCAGAAAAAGCCCACAGAACCGGTGTAAAACAACAGCAATTTCCAAACTAAGACTGGACGTTGTACTTGAAACTTGTCAAAGCCTGTGGGATTCAGACATTTACTGGGGACTAAACAGAGAAGTCTTGTTCCATTCTTCAAATGCTGGTGCAAGCCCTTCACCTCAAATATACTGTGAATGCGCCAGGCACTACTTAAATCAACAGGCAAGTGTGTTTACTCACAGATTTGTTCCTCCTTCTCTTGCAGGGCAAACACAGACATAAGGAAGTTGGTCAATTTTGCTATGACATAATTGGCCAAACAGTGCTGTTACATGACATTGTCTGATATTGGTTAAGGACCTGGTTTATCTCTCTAAACTGAAAAAAGTATTTATTTTTTGCAAAACACACAATAAGCAAAGAGATGGAATTACTCAATGCCAGTTCCAAAATTTCAATGAAATGTGGACACTTCTGTCAAGATAACAACAGGGGAAAGCTTTTCTTAAATTTCCTGCCTCTCTACCACACTTAGAAGCACCAGAAAATCCTCTGAAGAATATCACCTCTGAAGGAGACCAGAACAAGATATTCTGTTCCATGTAGTCACTAAGCTCTGGGGGTAAAGCTGGTGGAAGGTGCTGAGATGAAACTTGGTGACTGGAAAAGCATCCCCTTTCAGCATTACCCAACAGGAATGTTGCTGTGGCTGCAATTTCAAACACTGTTTCCCCAGGCTCTCCAGAAAGGAGCACACCACACTCCTTAGTGCCATCTCAGTCTCTGAGGAGCTTCCAGAGTAGTGGAGAGCTGGTCTGCCCTTGCCAGACGCCCTGCCACGTGTCACCAACATTCCCTCCGCATGAGCCTGTGCATAATGTGGGGAGCCTGCCAACAGGAGAAGACATCCCCCCACTTTAAGCAGAGCAAAGAGAAAAGAGACCAGGATGAAAGAGATGTGGGAGCACAAGCCACAGCAAGGCTGGCCTTTCCTTTAACTTGTGAATTTGTATTTTCACATATAGTCATATTTGAGAGCAGTCAGGAGGAAAAAAAAGGAATTTTTAAACCAGGAATACAATGGAATTCCCCAAGGAGCTGTCTATCTTGGTATTTTGAGATTCTTCCTCCCCGATGACTTGAAGGGAAGAGGCGACAAGGACTCTTCTGCATAGGAAAACCACCCACATTTGGCCATCCTGGAGCCAGAGATAGTCCCCAGATAGAGTCATGTGAGTTGGGGAACACGGCCCAGCAAACCCAATACAGCAGACTAGGAGAGAAGCAGAATTTGCATTAGCTCCAGCCATCACTGGGGCTCCCATAACTAAGTAACAGGCATTGTGAGCACCAGTCTTTCAAATTCACCCTGAAATCACTGAGATGTGTGTGCTGCTGCTCTTTCCCTTCTTCTTGGTCTTGTTGCACTGACTGCCATTACAGCAGCATGTGTGCACCAAAACTACAGCTCTTTCCTCTGCCAGCAGCTTCTGTTCAGCAGGGTCATGCTCCCAAGGTATTGCAGACCCCAGGAAATGCTCCCTGTCACCTCTGGAAAAGCCTACAAGAGAAATCCCAACCCCAGGCTGCCTGTTGCTTCCAGACAAAGTGGGAAAGCTGGTCACCAGCCACTTCTACAGGGACGGACCTCTGGGAAGGGGCACTGACCTGCACGGGGGGCGCAGGGCATCCCCCTCTCTGTGCCAGACAGGAGAGTAGCCAATCCTTGAATTATCCCACCTGCACTTCTTCCCACCTCTCTTGCTTACTCAAAGACCAGCCATTTCAACTCCAGATCCCTCAGACAGACATTTGCAGCTCCCCCTGAAAGCTGCAGGGTGCCCTGCACAAAGATAATACTGATGCAGGAAGACATTTGCTGGATACACAGCTCCTGTCATGCTCCTTCCCCAGAAAACTCTCTGCCTCCACAGCCCCACTGTCACAGAGAATACCAAGTGTCCTACAACAGAGTCTGCTGTGACTGTCACCACCCAACACGACATGTCACAACAAGGTGGCACACACACGGAATTCTGTGCAGTCTTCAGAATCTCATGCACAAAAAAAATGCTCGTAAGGGAGGGCAAAGGAGCAGGAATGAAAAGGGAAGGTATTGGCCAGACGAGCTGTACTTTCTGCTGCTATTCTAAAAGAAAAGCCCTTCTACTCAAAAACTAAGTTGTTTTTCGCAGGAAGAAACACCATGACAGGTTTGTTTCTCCTTTTTCAATCTAAACCAGAGCAGGGCCAAAGGAGAAGGTGGTACATCCCTTCCCATCCCCAGCAGTGTAATGAAGGGACATAGGGCTCAGAGAACAGAGACTCTATCCTGAGGAGGCTTCAGCCTCTGCAGCAGCACAGATAGCACATGAGAGCATCTGAGGCAGACGCTGAAGCTCTATGAGACACTTTTGCTGAATAACCTGATGATACTGAACTGGAGACCGCAGTTGACAGCATACTCTTCAGGCTCAAACTGCTTTGTGCAGGGAGCAGCTCCAGAAAAAACACCTCATTCAGGGAGATGGGGGTAAGTGCTACTGTTATCTCCAAAAAACTGCTGCTCCATCCCAGTGAAACACTCCATGTTACAGCTGAGCGCTGGTCCTCTCATCTTTTTTTTTTTTACCTGTTTAGATTTTACCGTTATTGAAAGGTTCTACTGGACAAGAAAAAATACTGACAGCCTGAGATTTCCTTCTCAGTAATCCTCAAAGGACACTCTATCCATCTCTTTCCATTTTAATCACCGGCAGGCACAGAGGGCAGCAGTAGGTGTGGGCACGCCCCCGCAGTACACAGATGCACTCCCCAGGGTGGGAGCAGGTAATTTGCACACTGCCCAAACCCCCTGACATGGCTTAACATGGGGACCACCACCAAAGCCCAGCACTCAGGGAATCAACAACTGCAGGAAGGGGCTGACTTGCAGCAGCACAGCTTTTTCCCATACAGCCGCCGCACAGGACAGGGGTCACGGGTGCCTGTGCTCCCAGCTGCTGTCCCTCCACCATCCTGTCTGCCTGGACCCTACGCTCTTTCCATTCGGTAGGGGTATTGATCTGCTGGCAGCAATGGGCTGGATAATTAGCCAGGAATTAGGGTTTCTATTACAGCCAGGAGGTTGCCCCAGCTGATTTATCACCTGAATAATTTACTGTGATTGAAAGGAAATTAAAATGAACTCCATTTGACAACTGTGCGCTTTTATGGGCTTTAGTGAAGATTCAAAAGCCAAATTAATAGCCTGGTGTTGTTTGATAGTCTACTGAGAGTAAATATGGGAAGGTTTTTTGTCTCCTGATGTGCTCTCCTAGGCTGGATTTTCGAGTTGGGGGTTTTGTTCCCTCCCACCAGTAAAACTACAGCCTGGATGTGGGGAGATTTCAGCTGTAAAAGCCAGAGAACTGCCCTTGCTCCCCACTTCTCTCTGCACTGTCAGAACCCAGACTCTCCTTCTCTTTTCTGCGGGCACAGAAGACCACAGAATCAGCAGAATGGGGGTGAGCAGGCCTCTGGCCTGACTTGGCACCAGCACCAGCACCAGCAGCCAGGGCAGCCCACCCAGCTGCCAGCGCTGGTGACGGGATACCAGCAGCACAGCCTGAGGAACAGCACGGGGGTAACACAGCTATCCACAAAATCATCCTGCATCCCACGACTGCCAATCACCATCTCAGTCCCCTGCCACTCTGGCAGAGCTGGGGGTGTGATTCACCACGGTTCAGGGTGCTGACTCTGCGGAGCAATGCTAGATTACACTTTGCCTCTTCCTTTGTCTTTATTTTTTCTCAGTTTTAGTATTTGGGTACATTTATGGAGCAACATGTCATTGTTTTCCTTTTTAACTTGCTTTTCATTTAGCACACTGTGTAATGCAGCCATGGTTAAGAGCTTGCCTTGGAATGCTCAAATCATTTCCACAAGTGGCTCATTGAGAAAAGATTTGGTTGTTCAAACAAACAGTGAATTTGTTATATAATTTTTACTGTTTCTGGACAACATGAAGTTTTGGGAACACATAAACAAATATTAGCTCTGCATTTCCCAATACAAGTGTCAGAGTATTTTCAGACCCTCAACAACCTCTGTCTACCCATAGGTTTCCCAGGACAAAACACACTTCTCACGCTCTAGGGACCAGGACCAAGCATATGGTCCTCCCTTTCATAGAATGATCGCATGGTTTGGTTTGGGAGCGATCTTAAAGATCACCTCATTTCAACCCCCTGCCATGGGCAGAGACACCTTCTGGTAGGTTCATGCCTCCCTTCTGCTTCTCCAGTAACTGCACTTGGGGAGTGAGTCCATTTAAAACACAAATGGGTTGTACTTTCTGGCTTTACTAAGATTTTCCACTGTTCCCAAAGATCAAACCCAGTACTGTAAGGGGAATTGTATATCTCTCTGCTCTCAGAATTTCCATTCCAACACAGCTCCTCACAGCCAAAAACCCCTCAAGATTCATCTTTCAAAGCTGGAGCATACTTAGAAAGCAAAACTTGATTTTCAAAAGGAGATGATGACCCTCTCTTGGTCAACTCAGAGAACTCCTTTGTTGCAACTCTCTCTGAATCAGGTTTCAACTTCATGCAATTCCTCCACTTTTTCCAGATCATAAGTAATTTGGGGGGGAATTAATTGGCTATCCAAATTCCATTAGTTATCCAAATTCCATCTGCCATCTGCCTATGCTTATCTCCAGATTCACATTTACTTGCACTCCATGTCATGAATACATGTGTTACCACATGTTTGCCAGGTTAGTAGTTATGAGCCCAGAATATCTACATTTTATCCAAAAACCAATCTGAGAACAGATAGTCAATTTAGTTCTAGCTAAAAACAATAGGAAAGCACCAACAAGGGTCTGGGAATTATCTGCTATTAGCAGCAAGCAGTACTCTTCTAAGTCAGCGACCTACATAGTATTGAATCTGGTCACATCATGTTATGCCTCATTATGGCCCTGATCTGAAGTTTATTGAAGGCAATAGAAATATTCCTTTTGGCTTCAATGAGTATTCGATTGGATCCATGTGTGAAGGTAAAAGTACAAGAGAATCCATTTCTGTTGTGGACAGAAATCCAGCATGGATAATTCTCTTCTTTAGTCTGAGAAAATTAACGCAACATCTCTCCCATTGAGGCTATCTGGCTGTACATCCTTCATCCTGCATTTTTCACCCACAGAGGCATTAATTCTGCTCTCACAACCGCCACAAGTACATTGGTCCACAAGCCCTAGGCTTGTCCCCTGCCTGCTTCAACGGGGCTTTCCTGCACTTGCCCAGCCTCACATACCTGAAGTCCCCAGTTCCCCCTGACTTTCCTGAGCCTTGGTCTCCCCAGACATTTCCTGTCTGTGCTTTGACTGGAGAATGTGTTTGAGTCAACAGTTCACACAACAGATGACACAGGCTTGGCCAGTCTGAGGCAACTTCCTAGGGATGCTGGGGTGAGCTTCTCCATCTGGAATCTTCTCCATCTGGAATCACAGAAAGTCATTGAAGGACAACCACCCCCACAGCCATGCAAAGGGGTTTCCTGAGGACACCCAGTGCCTCCAGTTCCTCCAGGTCTTAATGGACTATACGCACTGGAAAATTATGCCACTCAGTGTTGCAACTCTGCACAAAATGAGTGCCAGTTCCAGATAAAATTTGAATTGTCACTGCAGTGACCTTGAATGATGGGGGTTTGCCTGTGGCAGACGCCAGACTGAAGTATGTTGGTCTGCCACAGGTATAGGCATACAATGCAACTCCAGGGCAGGCAGGCAGGTAAAAGTCACTCCTTGTGTCAGTATGGTTTGCTCCAAGAGAAACTGGGGTGTTGCCTATACTGGTCTTCCCTGTAGGCTGGGGAACTTCACCACACAGCCAACACACTGAGGAACAGTGGGGCCTTGTTGTAATGCCTCTGGGCGTGGCTTGCGGCCGGGACCGTCGAGTCCTTTCTCCCCCGCGCGGTGTTGGTCCTTTCCCCGCCCCCGCGCGGCAGCTGGAGTGGTGCAGCCCCGGCTCGGCGCGGGCTGTCCCTGCCCAGGGGAACAGCTCATTGGTTCCCATGCCAGCTACGGACGGCTGGCTCACTGGCCGGTGCCCCTGTCAGTCATTGTGGTCTTCCACAGTGATTGGCTCTCCCGACTGCCTTCCCCTCGCCCTGGTTTTATAACATGCCCCGGTCGCCATTTTGCCTTGTCTTCTCTGCAGCATATTCCAGGAATAAAACCTACTGGCGATAAGCGGAAAGAACCCTTTCTCGTTCTCTTTATTCTCCTGCATAAATTAAACCGCTGTGCGTGAGCTAAGCCAAGATTCAGCGGGCATTCTGATGCTCGGCTCGCCTCTGATTGGAGACTAGATAAGGCTGCAGTCGCGTTATTTAGGCAAACGGGACCGATGCAAAAGACTCCAAGTTACTCGCGCTTTCTACCCGCGGTAGGGCCTGTCCACATTCACACACAGAGAAGCACAGAGAGAATGGAAATCGCTGTGAAGGCTCTCCTTTTCTAAGGCCTGAGAATTACAAAGTATTCCAGTTGCAAGCTTTGTCCCTGCTGATGGAAGAGGTGCACAGAGCTGGCACACAGCAGCCATGTACTGAGTGCCAGTGCAACACTGGCCCTGCAAACATATCACTATGTGCATTTCCTGACCCATGCCCAGAAATAAGTGAAATCAGTTTTCCGTAAACATTTGCAGCCAGCGCAAATCAACCATGGGCTGTTTGCAAAAAATGAGCGCAAAAGGGCACAAATGTGAGAAAAAGACATTCATTCTACAGAAGAATTCATTTTTGTAGCAGGGCTCTCTCAGGGGGAGGGGAGCTAGGATGCTTCTAGAGTATTGACTTTATGCCATAGTTACTCCCCCGAACATATAGACATGAAAGGACTCAATGCAGTTTGCACAGATGACCCTCAGCCTCCAGCTGCCAGCTGCAGAACTTCCTCTGCCATTGGGTGTTTCTCATGCTCCACACATGCAGGAAACACACCTGTACTGCAGAGCACACAAGTACATCTGTCCAACTGCACCACTGGGTTTTAGGCTGCAAAACAAGGCAGGTAACAGCTGACACCTTACTTCCGTCCCGCGATGCACATCATCTGACAATCTCTAATGGTAGGAGCACATGGTGGAATCCCAGCCTCAATCACCACACACAATGGTCACTGATTCTTTCAAAGGACTGTGTGATGCTTAGTTTCCCTGTCAGTGTTCAGGGCTTAACTTCTCTCTCAACATGGTATAAGCCCTTCCCCAAAGACAAATATCCATTCCCCATCAGTATCTCCACAGATGCCACAGCTTACAGCAGATGGGAAAATTAATGATTCTTGTCAACTGCACAACACAGATCCATAGATTCACAGAACATCCTGTGGGGACCCACAAGGATCATCAAGTCTAACTGTTAAGTAAGGGACTGAACCCACAACGTTGGTGTTATTAGCATCATGCTCTAACCTCATAAGGTAAGAAATAAGAGCCTCCATTTTATAAAGGTGAACTGAGGAAACATAAAGATGGAAAAGTGAAGCAAATGGAAAAGCAAAGGGTTTGGCAGTGGTGAGCAATCACTCCTACACAGCCCATCAGCCCCTCTACCTACGTGAAGGGCAATGGACACTTTTACAAAGGTAAGGAACAATTTTGTGCAGAAAATGCATCAGGAGGACTTTGGGCAGCAGGGGCCAGACCCTAACTGGGGACCAAGCATGATGAGGCTGCAAATACTGTGCTGTGCAGGAGGGACGACTTTCCCCCTCACCATTGCCAAGGGCCTGCTCCCAGCACACAAGTAAGGAGGAAGACTTAGAGAGGAGCCACAAAACAGGAAGGGAAAAGGAATTACCATGTCCAGAGAGTAACAATTATTTCAGTAAAATACCTGGAGCCCTCCTCAGGTGAACAGTACCGGGACATCAACAAGTTTTTGAGCCCAAGCAAAAATAGTGATGTTCAGCTGCCTGCTACTGTATCAGATTTCTAATAAAGTGCATAAACAGTAGGTTATCAGCTCATACCAGTCTTCTTCTCACACTCTGTCTCTATGGGGAGGAGTATCTTCTCTACATTCTCCTCTATAGAAAGAGCTTAGGGCTCCATACATCCACCACTGACTTTGCTTCTAAAGTACCGCTTTGGGGTCCAGCAGCACTTTGGACAGCTGAATGTCACAAGCAGAGCTTGTTTTACTACAGTAATCTAGTGCAGGGATAACTCTGGTTTTCCAAGGCACATCATTAATATCCTCAGTATGTTATTTCTCATTGATTTCTTTGGCCTTACTAATTGATGCAGACAGCTTCTCCGTTTTGGTTAAGCATCATGACAGCTTTGCTTGACTCACCAAAGAGGTGAGACATGACTGTTTCTGTCAGGGCTGGAGTTCATACAGCATCCTTGTGAACCACAATGACTCATACAGATCCCAGACACTCATGTTGAAAGTTACCCTTCATATACTATCAAAAAGCAGAAGCTGACCCCTAACAGCCTCAAGCCCTTAACCATGGTGCAGGCTTCCAGAAGCAAAGACCATGCTCCAAGCTATATGAAAACAAACACCATTTCTACAAATTTCTTTTGTCATTACATGTAAAAATGCCAGGCAACATGGCTCTGCAAAGTGCCTTTCGAACCTCATAATGCCGCATTTCTCAGCATCTTATTTGACTTCCCAGAGTATGCAAGGAGTTCATCACATTAATAGCAGCATATCTCCAATTTTAATAATCTGGCTGCTCAGAACCATTCTAGTCACAACTCCTTATGTGGCCCTGGGAGACCCTTGCTCCACCAATAAGCAAATATCTTGTATTTGATAAGTGGGACAACACTTCAGCAACATCTTTATTCAAATCTCACATTCTTCCTATAAAACAAGTTTATTGCTGGATACATTTTCACTCACTGCTGGACTATCTCCCATGACCTTGAGCTGACCACGAATCAGAGGCTCTAAAACACAAAAACAAATAAGAAGTCCTCTTCCATCACTGCTCTCTTTGTAATGACTATTTTGACCTGTAAAACTTTTGCAGGGACAGACCTAACAAGACACAACTCCTAAGTTACCAACGCTGAAAAGGCTTGCCATAGGTGTGGGTGCGGTGCCTGTCCTCTCCAGCATCACCCGTGTTCAGATGGGATAACCACCATCTAGTGGTACGTGAAGGCCACTTCACCTTCCAGAGACACTGATGGTTTAGCTTCCTGTCTCTTTCCAGCTCGAGTTCAGATCTGCAGAGTTTCTCAGCACATACAAATCCAGGAAAACACAAAACCAGCAGATGCCAGTGAAAAGCAAAACTCTCTATGAATGGAATAACAAATGAGGGATGTAAACTTAAAGGCATGAGGAATTTCTACTCTACTGTAGGACTTCAAGCATAAGTTAAGTAATTAAAAAAAAAAAAAAGTATGCTAATACACATTCCTTAACTGAAGCCACAATGGTACTAGGCTGCCATGAGAGACTCTCCAGTGGCCCTCAAATGTATAGATTCCTCCAAGGGGAATCAGTGTTTGGCTGCAATTAAAGTCCATCCACCTTGCTAAAAAGCATGTCTGATATTAAGAACATTGAAGATTAATGGCTGAATATATCATTAAGTAGCAAGCTAGACCCATATCGATGCTGACAGCAATATATTAATTTCTACCTCCTTCTCAGCAGCTAAATTAAATACTGCCACCACAGAAGAAGAACACAGAGACACAGCTCATCAGTTCTTGCTTGTGCTCCTATTCTAGGCCTGCAAAAATACAATTTTCCCAAAATATTAGTGCCAAGTCATCCTCAAAGACACTGTAGATCTGTAGGTGCAATTAATTTACCTTCACATACTAAGTAGGTGTTTCTCTGCACAAATGGCCAGTTACATGTCTAATAAGCCACTTCTGGATACAAAAATCTGATTTGTGTTGACAACCATGCTCACTGGGAACCAGAACTAGGCACTGGATTTTGCAAGTCCTCTCCTTGTTACCTGCACTGCCTGCTTTTGATCTAACAAAAACATCAGAAGCTCTGATGCTCTTTAACGACTCATTTGATACTACTGGTACAGATCAGGTGTAATTTCATACCCAAACACTTGCTAATGTTTGCACAGTGAGTGTTTTCCTCGATTTTTTAACAGGCTTTTATGGCTAACGTACTTGGCTGAAATGAGCTTGACAAGACACCTGTTTCTCCATGTTTGTTTGCTGAAACTCTGAAAAAGCTTTGGTGATGTTCACCACACAGATCTCTGCCAGTAGAAAGCATATCAGGAAAACATGAAATATTTGCAATAGTACCTGCTCTGGTTTGATGGGCTCAGTTGTTGTGAAAATGTCTGAATAATGTTGCCTCTCAAAGACACGATCCAACACTTCTAGCTGCTGCTGGGTGAAGAGATCTCCTCGCATCTGTTTCCGAAGAAAATCTCTGCTTGGGAGAGAATGGCCATTTGGTACTGGAGATTCCTGAATACCTTTCAAAGAGGAGAGAGAAGAGGAAAATTAAGTAGTCATCTCAATGATGGGACCTACAGTACAGTGTCTCATTTTATCCCTTGAACAAATAAGGGTACCAGTATGGTGAACCGTGAAGACTTTTTGAGAGGTCACAAATTGCTGGAAAACACACTGGACAATCTTCCATTACAGACAACCCTCAACCCATCAACAACCTCAGGCATAATTTAAAGGCAGGACACAGGATAATGGCCACATTATTGCCTGCATCCTTTTTACTGTGCCACCTGGGAACCTGTCTGGTTCATGGTCTGTCTGCAGGAGAACACAGAGGATAAGTAGATGGCCTGATGATGACAGTCAAAGTCAACTTGGGTCAGCTCCAGTAGAACACTTTGTCCAGTCATCACCCACACACTCCATCCTCCTTCTGTGCTACCTGCAAGTCCTGCTCAGCTCCACTGTGTGCTGAGCTCTGAGCTCTGGCATGTCCATGTTGGGAAACACAGACTCTCTGTGAGGCACTATCAGCAGCACTGGCCAGGCAACCCCAAAGCACTGGTACAGCCTGCATCATACTAAGGTGGGGAATCCCTGGACTGAGTTACCACTGCAACACCCTCAGCAAGGCCTGATCCAAGACTCACTCCTGACACTCCAATTCACTCTGTACTTCTCCAGTTTACCACCAGGATGCAAGCCTTGCCTCCAAAGTACATTTTCCTTCTTCTCATTTTTGGCAGAGATTTTTAGCAGGGGTCATGACTGCCCATGGCTGAAAAGCCATGAGACAAGTTTGAAAAATGTTTGAGTGGCAGTCTGAAAAGACTCTTGAAATAGAGAGACTTGTTTCAATTTGCTGTTTTGCAGATTCACAGTGGTTTCCTACTTTTTCTCCACCTGTCATGCTGGAAATACATCTTTTATGCAGTGAAAGCTGAGGTCTGCAGTATTCCCAGGACTCCAGGAGGTGGAACTCCAAGAACAACAGTAAATATCAGATTTCTTCTCCAGATGGCAACATCGAACTAGAGAGAGGGAGGAAATGTTTTAAAAATAGAATCTTGCTGCCAGAATAGTTCTGAGGAGCAGAACTCAAAACCATCCTTAACAGCAAGATTTCCATGAGTGCTGCAGTCCAAGAAGTCTGCAGAGGAATAACATCACCCAGACCACCTCTGGCAGACTCTGCATCAAGTTTTTTGATGGCAAATATAGAGGTAATCTGATGGAGGTGCTCTGCTCAAAAACAGCCCGTTACTGTAGACATCTGTTATGTCCACAAACACATGCTGGCCATCAGCAATACAAGTGATACTTGGTGGACAAGATTTTTCACAAAGGACTATTGATTTGAAATCATCCTTCAGCACAGATGGATTTTGCAGGAAATGCTATCTATCCAGAAAACTGGGCTGCTTTAAGGCAGAGTTGTCAGGCTGGGCAACCAACACAGGGAAATATCTCTTTCAATTTCAGTTGCTAACATGGAATTTAAGCAGAACGCTTCTTATACTGAATTTGATGTTAGTAATCAATGCTGGAAACTTCCTTGTCAATTTGAGATCAGCAATTTCAGTGACAACAACTTCATGTTTGTCTGTTTAGAGAAAGTCACACAATTTTATCACGGGTAAATGATGTTGGCTCTTGTAAAGTGCGAGGATCGTTTTATTCCACAGAGGAAGAAAAACAAAACCCTGAATCTGTGCTCTGAGTAGGAAGTCTCTGAAAAAATACAGAGGGATACAAGAAAGCAGTGTAACTTTAAATCTTTTGGGTTTTGTTTTTTTTTTTTTTTTTTACTATTCTAAAACAAATAATATCTAATATATCTAATAATATCTAATAGACTTAGTGCTGAGTGTAGTCAACCATGGCATATAATTAAAATTCTGGTTGCTAGCTGCATGGTAGCGCAGGTCTGAGGAGACCCTATCTCTGGAACATGGAAACACTGGCTTTAAATTTCAGGTTAAACTAATGTTATTCACAATTTGGCATCAAAATGAAAGCTTTAAGCAGTTTTGGGATAAAGGGGATGACAAGAGGCAGTGAAATGATACAAGACACGGCATGACCTGAGGAATTTTTTTGGTGATGCCAGTACAGTCTGTACACTGTTTGTTCACCCAGAGATCAAGTGAATAATGAGATCCCCTCATGGCTGAAAATAGAGCAGCAGTCCCACATGTCAGCAGCAGCACTTTTACTATGGAGTGCAGCTCCAGATTTTTGGGAGTGAACCTACTGGAGAAGAGGAGGCAGATGAAGGCACAGCCTGGGGCAGCAGCCTCAGCCAGGGACATGCAGTGGGGCAGCATAGTGCTGGGAGGGGGCTCCAGCCCCAGATCCTGGAGTATGGCATCCAGAGGGGCAGCTCAGGATGGGGACAGATAAAGGCACCACCACACGTGCAACCACATCCAGTCATCCATCTCAGCTGCCTCCCTCCAAAGGGCAGCAAGGCAGGGGATGACCCTAGGCCACTGCAACCAAAGAAAGAGGAAAAGGAGGGTATTTCTCTCTGCAAGAGAAATACGAAATCGTGTATAGGCGTTTGGTTTCAAGGTCAGGATTTGGTACAGTGCTGGAAGTGCAACACATGCTGCCAACCAGAATGATCTGCCAACACACACCATTTGCACATTCCTGGTTGCCACCATCTCCACATGCTGTTCTGAGGACCTGAGATGGCGTCAGTCTCCAAAACTACTCCTGACTACACTTCCCAGTGCAGTCAGGCTGTCCTGGGTTGAGAAATAATGCATGCAGGATTTGTGCCAGACAGGGACCTGGGCAGGAGTGGGATAGGACTGGGACCATTGGGATGGCTGTCACTGCACCAAAGAAACCAGCCAAACCTCCCTCACTCTCTTATCATCTGCTCTCCACACTCTATGAACAAGGGAATGGCTTGTACTTTTTCTCTGTCTCCCAAATTCAGACTCATTGCAGGTAAGTCCTGGATTCTATTGCAGAACTAACTTCCTGTACACTGCACATGACACACAGGACTCCATGAACATCTTCAGGATGTGTTTAGCTGTTAGACATTATATAAATAATACCATTAACATTATGCCTTGTTTAACTAGAATATCTTTGATAACTAAAATACTGTTGGAAAGTTTGAAAAATTTGAGTTATAAATAGGCTCCATGGAGCAGTAAAAACATTTTTCATATAATCAGTGCATCCACGTAAGAGGATTATGTTTTATTGACAGTAGCACTACATGTATCCCTACCTATTCTACCAACAATTAGTTCTCAATTCAAAGGCATCTTTTCAGAAATGCTAATGAAGAGCACAGATATAACACTCTCCTTAGTACAAAAGATTACATTCTTCCCAAACAAACATTCCATCCCTCATCTCTAGCAGATCGTGCATATGCGACAAGAGGATGCCATGAGCCCACAGCTTCCTAAGCTACCTCTGACAAAATGCATCAAGCAATGCACTGAGACCTGCCACAATGCTCCAGGGACCTGCGCATCCCACTTCTCCAGCACTAGACTCCAGCACATGCCATGCTTGCTTGAGCAGTCACCCTACCATCTGATCCAAGTTCCTCCCAGGCATCCCACCCTACTTAGGGCACTGACTCAGTTTCCCATAGGTGCACATACCTTGTAGAGCAATCCCACCTGCAAACTGCAGCTGAAAGACTTGTCATGTTCAGGGTGTGTCTGAGCAACATCCTCCCTGGTTCCAAACTCACTGACAGACATTTTTTTTGCCAGAGAAAAATGCAGTCCTTTCTCACTCTGAAATGCATGGACACCTGTTCACATCTCACCCAGAAAACTGACCTGTGGTTTCACAAAAGAAGCTGGACCTGCTGCTAATGAAACTGGCCTGCCTTGGACATAATTTTAGTATCAGACAGAAACAAAGATTTTATGTGGCTAGCCAAAGCATGAATAACCTAGGAAAAGTCTGGGAAGAGTTAGGCACAGTAGAGGTCCACCTATGAGAAGAGATACCCCCCACAGTCTTGCTGACAAAAGACTGCCAAAATTATATGGATATCATCCAGAAAATAAGGAATCACTGCATGGTTTGGGTGGGAAGGGACTTTACAAACCATTGCATTCCAGTCACCTGCCATGGGCAGAGATACCTTCCACAATTCACGTTGCTTAAAGCCCTATCTGACCCGGCCTTGGACACTGCAATTATTACACCTTTCTAAATTAAGAGCAAGTTATTTTCTGAGGACCTAAGTAAATGGCAAGATCAGTATAAAGAATTTGATAAACTGAGATCTCATTTTTCTAATACACTTCTACAGCTAAACACTCATCTATAACATGCTTTCTGAAACAGCAGAAGAATACTTGAAATTGCTATATATGGCTAAACCAGAATTTTAGTGATACTCACCACACAACTCACTTGATTTCAAATACTGTTCGTAAGACTGCAGACCAAAATAAAAAGAACAAAAGGCCCTTTCTTCATAAAATACTAAAGCATGTTTAAAAGCCCTAAGCTTAGTGTGAAAACAAGGCAAAATACAGAAATACCAGCAAAGAGCACTGAAATACAGAAAAAGTTCAGCTCCACGTTTTTTTTTATGGATAAAGACAGCAGCACAATTTCAGATAGTGATACAACAAGGGGGAATAGTTTCAAACTGTGAGAAAAGGGATTTAGAGTATATGTTAGAAAGAAATTCTTCCCTGTGAGGGTGGGGAGGCCCTGGCACAGGGTGCCCAGAGAAGCTGTGGCTGCCCCATCCCTGGATGTGTCCAAGGCCAGGCTGGACAGGGCTTGGAGCAGCCTGGGATAGTGGAAGGTGTCCCTGCCCATGGCAGGGTATGGAATGAGGTGGTTTTAAAGGCCCATTCCAACACAAACTGTTTTATGAGTCTATGTATAATAATGTGGAACAGACTCAGCTCTGGTGCAGTTCCACTTGAGAGTCTTGGCAAGGAGACAACAATTGAAAAACAGGTGCCAACCACAAATCCAGATGCACTAATATTTCCAGTGCTATTAATAATAAAGATGTACCATGAAGTGTGCACCTCCATGGCAGATCCGTCTGATGTGGTATTCTTCTGAAGATAACAGGAATCTACTGGTTTCAAATATTCAGGTTGTTTGTTTTCTTTTTTTGAACAATGTGGTTTTACAGAGTGAATCAAGGAAATGCATAGCTAATGTCATGAACAGCCTACATTCATAAAGGACATGATTTCTGCCTCTAATTTGTACTGTCCAACTTCATTACCTGTTATCATACGTAATTACTCCACCTTATAGGGAAATGCAGGCTAATTAGGGAGGATGTTATTTAGCACATTTAAAACATTATGAAGCAAATGAAATATTACCAGGAGGCAAAAAGGTGATTTGTTTTCTTGTAGCATGCCTGTAAATTAGTCCAGAGAAGATAAAGACTCTGTTTAATTACCACATGGAAGGTTCTGTTTAAAATGTAAGCTGAATTTTTGTACCACCTTCTTGGGATTGTGTGCATTTGGCAGACAGCTGCCTCATGTCCTTCCCAGCAAAGAGTTAGTTTCAAGACCACATATGTGGAGAGAGATCTTCATATTTACACTACTCAAGTTTTGTAAGCCTTTTTTTTTTTTTTAAGGAAAATATCACTAAAAAAGGATCTTTATATTTTGAAGTCTATATAGTTAATCACCATACAAATATTTTCAAGAGAAATCACTATATTTCACAAAGATGTGTATGAGTTTTGTCATAGACCAAAGTGAGAAAGAAGGGGAAAAAAAGATAAATCATCAGAGATCCAAAAATACTTTTCATTTGGAGAAGATATCAGGCCATTTCAGTGGCACTGATAGAGTCTCTGCTCTGTCTCCATTACCCACTGAAGGCAGCCGGAGTCAGGAGCTGACTACACTAGATTATATTCCCTATAAGATGGTCACCGATATATATATATATGATCTTCAACCTCTATTGATTGACCAATTTCACAAGCAAAGACTGGTGAAATGAAGCTGAAATGAACATCATGCTTTAACTCATTGAACCCATCAGGCCTGAGTTAATCTGACTGCCCACTGTCTCTGATAGAATTCAATTGATCAATCATGTTTCGGTGATAGTACCATTTCAGTGGCTTATTGCTTCTTCATTTCAAGCCTTGACCTGTCAGATATACTTGGACCAGCTCAGCTCCTTCTGGGGACACAGAGATCCACATCTGCCAACAGCAGTGCATTGTCCAGCCTTCAGGCTTTGGAAAACTCAGGGGAGCACTGCTGAATACTCCTACCTTCACATTCTGTTTTTACAGGTATTTTACCGACTTTGCATTCAGGATGGGTGTGAGGACATGAGGAACCTGAATGGCCCAAGCCCCTGACCTCCAGTCAGTCCTTGGACAAGCAGGGACAGTACTGGTTTGGTGGCCATCTAGCTCCAGCCCTTGTGTGTGGCAGAAGTGGCACACACCACCAGTACATAGGCAGACTGTCCCCAGAACAGTCCCAGCTGGACACTGCCAGCACACCTGCACACCCCACAAGCACAGAGCTGGCCAGAGTTCACCATGCCTGTGGCTAGCACTGGATGAATAGATTTCCCACGAGATTACAGCTGTCCTCCTCCTGCAGTTATTTTAAGCACACAATGGCCATATATGGAAATATTTGTATATATATTCTAGGAAAAACCTGCCATCTCCACCATCGCGTGTGCAATAAAGACATGGTGGGACCTTGCACTTCAGCAGCTCCAATGGTTGTAAACCTGACAGCCTATACACTGGAGCACACACTTGTGCAAATAGTGCCACTGAGTGGAGCTGGATAGCTTGTGCACCTGCCCAGGCTGCCATCAGGATGGACTTTGCTCATGCCTCAAGTCTTGCACATACAGGACACAGCCCTGCACCCTGCACAGTCTGCACCTGGAGGCAAACAGTGCCCCTGGGCTATGGGGCTTCCCACAGGTCAGAGCATCTGAGGGCAGGGCTGGGCTTGCTCTGCTGCCCAACAGCTTCAGCGACAGCTGTGATGGTGGAGAGAAGCCAGCTGGACTGTCCACTGCAATGGTCTAGGACCCCAACACAGCTGGCTGTGCAGATGTGCCCACCCCAGTGGGGGGGCCAGGCACACAGGAGGCAGCAATCTATGGAGCAGCATAGGGTGGCATCCTGACCATCCCTAGCCTGGAAGCTGTCAGTTCAGCCTCCACACAACATCTTCGAGCAACTACAGTGATGCCACGGGCACCAGGCCCGCCATGTGGCAGAGTCCACCTGAGAACAGTGGCTAGAGGGACTGATGAAACTGCTGGAAGTTTTGTGACTGCTCTTGTGCTGCAGTTTTATATTTAAAAAGCAGCAAAAATTATGTCAGTGATAACGCCCTGCATGGTGGGAAATTTAGAAATGTAAGGTGAAGGTTGAAAGGAAGAAGTTGAGTAGAACAAAGCAGATGCCCCAAGCCTGGCCAGAAACATTCATCCCACCATGGCTACTGAGGCCACAGGTGACTGTGGATACCTGGAAAAGCCTCTGGGTCCATGGGACCCCTTGACCAGCTGCAGCATGATGTAGAAATATGCTTGTATTTCTGCAATTTCTATAGTAACTAAGGTGAGCTGTAACTCTGCTAATTACATATAAAATGCCATGACAAGTTCCTTAAAAAATGATTGCATGAAACTGATCCTTTTCCTAATCCATTTTTGTAAGCTGTGTTCCACTTTAGAGACGTGCACTTTATATCACGTAGTCCAAGCTCAAAGGAAATTTTTTAATGGTTGTGAAAAGCTCTTCGAAGCATTTTTAACATAGTTTATACCTCCTTCCATACCATGTCATAGCACATGTTTTCATCACTTCTTTCAATAAAGTAATTTCTATGTATGCTTGTGTGACAAGGACTAATGCGGGCTGCAGATGAAACTGTGCTCTGTGTAGCTTTGAAAATTCTAAAATAGCCTCTGGTTACAAAAAACCAAGAAAGTATCTACAGCTCTGAAAAACACTAGGAGACAGAAATTTGACAGCCAAAGAAAGAATGGTGGTAAGACATGCAGCCCAGTGGGGTCTGTGCAAAGAGTGACCCACTCGGGACTCAGACCTCTGCTGCATCCCAACAAGCTCTGCCTGATGGGGGGAAGCCTTCAAGCAAGGCAAAGATCCTAAGAAATGCAGAGGACTCCCAAACAGCAATGCTACTTCTCCTAAAATGCAAATTCCTAGCAAAACATTCAACCAGTACCTCGAAGATATGACAAGGCTAGATTTACTGAAAGCAAAGGAGAGGAAAAGCCTATGGAGGAGGCAGCTTGCTCTACCAGCAGCAGTGCTCCACACTGTCTCACAAATGGAAGGTGTCTGTCCACACTTCCCATGCAATTATCCACAGAAACACTGACAAAGAGCTCTTCATATCTGCAGACTTTTCTTGTGCATAAATTAGGTATCACTTAATTTTACCAAATCACAGTGGTCTCAAGCCTGTAAGTGTTGATACAAAGAAGCAACCAATGTCACAGATAAAGTCAGCATAACAGCTTACAGCCATAATGCAAAACACAGGAATAAAATACTGTTAGATAACACTGTATATAGATAGTATATACCTAGATTGTATATTATATAGTATAGATATGTAGAAATACTACAGATCTTTACAAGTAACACAAAGAGCAAAATTAATGACATTTTAATATGTTTTACCCACATGCTTTAGTTGGGAGAAGTTATGCTTTAAAAACCTTCCACAGCTGTGTAATGTGGCTTTAACACTTCAAAAATTTTCTGTACTTTCTACACCTAGAAGCCACATCTGTCCATCCATCTTCCTTCAGCTGCACTTCCCATCTATCTGAACACAGACACATTCTGCCACAGTGACCATAAGCTGGAGTGTACCAGAGCCACCATGACACAGTTTGCTGCCAGTGGCATGGTCTAGCAGCTCTCAAAACCAGGGAGGTCACCACCAGTGCCCAAAGGATTGGCACTGTCAGGAGGTCCCTCCAGCTGCATCCACCCTGTGCTGGGCAGCCTCTGGCATCCTTCAGCCCCAGTAGCCACCTCCAGGAAGGAGGGCACAATGCTGCTGCCACCACCCCAGCTCTCACCCTTGCAATCTGGGAAATGCTGTCTGTCCACGCAGGAGATGCTGTGAATGAATGGGGTCTGCAGAGCAAAATTTGGTTGGACGAGTGGTGGACACTGTCTCCCTGAATGTCTCTGAGGCTTTTGACATGAGGTTTCCCACAGTCTCCTCCTGGAGAAACTGATAGGATGGAAAAGTGGGCTCACAGTAACCTTCTGAAGTTCAGCAAAGACAAACACAAAGTCTGGCACTTGGAAAACATAATCCAGGAGCACATCACAGGGTGGGATCAACCTGGCTGAGGAGCAGGTTTCTGGAAGGGACCCTGGGGGTGCTGGTGGACACCAAACTCAGTGAGAGGGACCGGTGTGCTGCTGTGGCTGAGAGCCAGTAGGATGCTGGGCTGCATCAGCAAGGGCATGGCCTATAGAGAAGTCATTGTCCCGCTCTACTCAGCATCTGGAATGCTGTGCTCAGTGCTGGAGCCCACTATGCCAAAGAGATGTGCACAGGCTACAGAGGGTCCCAAGAAGGGCCAAAAAGATGACCCAAGGGCTGGGAAGCTGCTAACAAAGGCTGAGTGAGCTGAGTTTGTTAAGCCTTAAGAAAAGAAGGCTTAGAGGAGACCTTATTGCCAGGTTCTGCTATTAAAAGTGTGGTTACAAAGAAGATGGAGACTCCCTTTTCACAAGGAGTCACATGGAAAAGATATGGGGTAATGGGTACAAGTGAGTCCTGGGGAGATTCCAGTTGGACACAGGGCAAAAATTATTCACAATGAGAATAAGCAGCCACTGAAATAATCCAGGAAGAGCTGGATTCCTCAGTGTTGGGCACTTCTAGGATTTGGCTCAGCAGGGTGTCTTGTCTATGCTGCGGTTTTGTCAAAAAAGGTTGGACCAGACAATTCTTGAGGCCCCTTCCAGGCCTAGTGTTCTAGAATTCTATATGAAAGAGGTAGTTTGTGACCCAACAAAAACGTTGTGCCTCTGTATACGCTTGTATTTTATGATTCTGCCTTAAATGTTCTGACACACTGGAGACTGAACGAAATTAAACAGCCAAGATTTGACTTTTAAGGAAAAATAGTGTAGCTCTTTTCTAATTGCCATAATTAATTAGTGTCATCTAAACATTAATTATTTATCCAGCAGTAAACTTAGCAATCTACAGTACAACTCCCCTGACACTGCGCTTATCATACAAAAGCCCTTATTAAGCATGTGTGGTTGAATCTCCCTGCATATATTTGTGTTATTTCAAAACCTGCTTTCATTCAAGGGGAGGTTGAGGGGATCACTTTTTGGGCTGTGTCACAGAAATTCTTGCAAAGGTCTCTGGAGCTGGAGAGCCTGTTTCTGTGGCTTCAGTTGAGATAAAGACTTTGGGAACAGCTTCACCATACCAGCAGGTGAGGCTGACCTCATGCCAGTTTTTCTAATCTCGCTTATTTCTGTTTTATCTAATGAGATAACTGCTCCAGGAAAAGAATAATAGTTAAATGTATATACATATTTTACTTATTTACATATACATGTTTTCCTTATTTAATTGTATGTACATCTAAATATATATGGGGAGAGAAAGAGAGAGAGAGATGACTAGATCTTGGCAAATAATTTTTTAAGACCACTGTATGCAATGTATCCTCTCTGATCCCAACAGCCAGCTGTTGCCGAACTAGTGGTTTCCATGATTCAGCAACAGTGGTCTGAGAGTGAACTCCTGGCATGGCAGATGTGGCCTTGCCTCTCTGTGTTTGCTTGATGCCACAGAAGCCAAGGACAGGGAATGTGAGTCTGCGCTGCAGTGATGGGGAAATTCCTGAGCCTTTTTTTTCTATAGAAAAACACTTATAGACTGAAACTGAATCTTTTTTGCAAACAGAGAGAATTTCTGAAGAACTGTGTGACACAAAGCCCTTGTGGGGAAAATACTGAACCTGTTGAGAGACCCCATCCTGAGACTTAAAAATGAAATTTATTTTAGCTTTCCCATTCAAAATTACTTCAGTGCTTAAATAGAAATTAATCAGCTTATATGGAATCATAGAATAACAAATTCAATTACCTTGGAAAAGCCCTCTAAGATTGTCAAAACCAACCATTTGCCCAGCTCTGCCAAGACCACCACTAATCCATGTTCCTAAGCACCATGTCTACACATATTTTCAGTCGCACTAGGAATGGTGACTCCACCACTATACTGGGTAGCCTGTTCCAATGTTTGACAACTCTTTCAGTGAAGAATTTTTTCCTAATATCCAATCTAAACCTCTCCTGGTGGAACTGGAGGCTATCTCCTCTCATCCTGTCACACAAACCCACACTGGTTTGGGTTGGAAGGGACCTTAAAGCTCTTCTCACATTTCCACTATGCCAGGTTGCTCCAAGCCCTGTCCAACCTGGCCTTGAACATTTCCAGGGATGGTGCAACCACAGCTTCTCTGGGCAACCTGAGCCAGAGCCTCACCACTGAAGTGCAGAAATGCATTTCCTCCCAATGTCTCACAGAACACTGCCCTCTGTGAGTCTGAAGACATCACCCCTTGCCCTATTACTTATCTATCTATCTGTCTATCTATCTATCTATCTATCTTCTATATTTAGAAGTCTTTAAAAAAGCCATCACTTCTCATGACTGACCAAGCCTGGGTGGGCACCAGTCTTTCCTCATACACCAGGTACTCCTGTTATTTAAGTAAAAGACAAGGACTTTTCCTTTAAAAAGCTTCACAGAATCTTTAGGAGAGGTTCATTATAATTTTTCATGGTTTCACTTCTCCATCTCACTTATTGACTGTATTCCCTTTAGGAAGAAACAAAACTCACTCAGGATGCACACTGTCCAGAATTATTCTTCCTTACATATATACAGGTGTGTATACACAAACATTTACATGTAGCCATCGGTTCTTCACAGAACCTTGCAGAACCACATCCCAGACAAAGGCAGAGCTGACAAGACAAAACTACAGTGAGTTCACGAAACTGTACTAGTCTACTTTTGGGTAAAATCTCTGAAAGAGACCCTTTTTAAGAAAGAAAAGGAAAAAAGGAAAAAAGGAAAAAGAAAAAAAAAGAAAAAAGAAAAAAGAAAAAAAAGAAAAAAGAAAACTTGTAGCATCTGACTCTGCTACTGCTGCACAAGGGCAGTGGCCAGGGCCTTGGACAGGGAGGACATTAACCCCCCCAACAGGAAGTGAGGGGCCCCTCAACTATCATCCATGCTGATTTCCTTCTCCCTGGAGGCATCATGGCAGGCAGCGACCGAGAGTCTGCTCTGTTTAACAGCATTGGGATTAACTGGGAGCACACTGCTGGCACCCTATACCGGGCATCAAGCCCCTGATGCCCACCTGCACCTGCTGAGCTCCTCAAGCACTGTCAAATCCCATCCGCCATTGTGCCCTGTGCCCAACTCTCGGAAAGGCACCCTGTGCCCAGGGACTACCCACCAGCTCCAGCACCTCCACGTGCCACTGGAACATGGGCACCAGTTGTTACCATAACACACTCAATTGTTCTCTGCAGTGCTCCAGCAAATAAAGCTATTAATTACAGCCTTTCCCTCAGCCACTGTTGGCTGGAGTAGCAATCAATGTGCAACCCCTCATTGCCTGCTCTCAGGGAGCAGAGACAGATGCCATAAAAATGATGCGCAGCCCGCACTGAGCCCCGCCAGTGGCTGTGCCCAGGAACAGCCACCACGCTGCTTTGACACACAATACCATATTTATTTGGCCTGCCACAGTCATTGGGGAAGGCATCCGTTAGGTGATTATTTTTACCTTATAACGTCAATTTACTTATACTGATTGGCTTCCTGCCGCCAAATATCAATTAAATTGCAAATGCCTGCTGAAGCTTATTTTATGTCTCTTTCCCTTTCCCCTCATTTCCTTCCTTTTTTTTTGTTTCTTTTCTTCTTTTCTTTTTCTTTCTTTCTTTCTTTCTTTCTTTCTTTCTTTTTCTTTCTCTTTCTCTTTCTTTCTTTCTTTCTTTCTTTCTTTCTTTCTTTCTTTCTTTCTTTCTTTCTCTTTCTCTTTCTTTCTCTTTCTTCTTTCTTTCTCTTTCGTTCTTTCTTTCGTTCTTTCGTTCTTTCTTTCTTTCTCTCTCCCCTTCTTTTTCTTAGAGAGAGAAAGAGAGAGAGAGACAGAGGGAGGGAGAATCCTATGTTTGAACATAATTTAGTTTATTTCCCTTTCCATATCTCAAAGGAAAATCTATATCTCTCCCCTGGAAGGCCATTTGCCCTCTGTTATTGGGAGCTGAGGTATCACAGCAGTGGGCAATTTGTTTCAACCAGCAATCGCCAGCCNTCTTTCTTTCTTTCTTTCTTTCTTTCTTTCTTTCTTTCTTTCTTTCTTTCTTTCTCTTTCTCTTTCTTTCTCTTTCTTCTTTCTTTCTCTTTCGTTCTTTCTTTCGTTCTTTCGTTCTTTCTTTCTTTCTCTCTCCCCTTCTTTTTCTGAGAGAGAGAGAGAGAGAGAGAGACAGAGGGAGGGAGAATCCTATGTTTGAACATAATTTAGTTTATTTCCCTTTCCATATCTCAAAGGAAAATCTATATCTCTCCCCTGGAAGGCCATTTGCCCTCTGTTATTGGGAGCTGAGGTATCACAGCAGTGGGCAATTTGTTTCAACCAGCAATCGCCAGCCCATCAGGACTCCTCAGGACCTCTGCCATCTCAATGCAATTGTATCTGGTATTGCCATTTATTATTTGTTTTTAACAGCTGCCAGTACCCACGAGATTAACAGGTTTCAGACCACACAGGGTGTGCACACCCCATTCCCTCCTGCCACAGCCACCTCCTGTCCCAAGATGCTCATTGTCTTGATGAAGGAGATCTCCGCTGGTCCCACTGGCAGAGACCCTTGTTAGCTCAGGCTGCTGCCCCCTGACACTTGTGTCTCAGGAGGTGACAGGGTGGCCAGAGCTGCCAGAGGCTGAAGCTGTTCTCATGACAAAAAGCTGCACAAGTGGGCTTTGACACATGGTGAGCCCCAGGAGAAGGAACCTGTCCAGTGGCTGCAGTTGGACTCTCCTTACCTTGTCATGGGGATGGGGGCTGTACCTGTGCACACCTGCAACCCAAGCAGCACTCCATCTCCTCTGACCTGGGGAAGAGTCTAAGCAAGAGATGACACCTGCTGGCACCTACACTAAAGCAAAGTGTAAGACACCCCTGCTCACTGCTGTGACCTTTCAGAACCAGTGGAGAACTCTGGCACAAGACCCCAAAGCATCACACTTCACATGCAAACACAAAATCCTTGAGCACCTCTGCCCATGCCTGCAGGGAGAGGGAAAAGGGATGGTACCACGTCACACTAACAGGACTGGAGGGCTAGAGGTGAGCATCAGTGATCAAACTGAACACCCCTGCTAGCCAGAGACTGACAGCAGCTCTGGGAACTGGAAGTGGAGCAAGTCAGTAAAGCAGAGCTGAAATGCAATCAGGATGAAAAGGTGAATGCCAACCAGTGATGAAGAGGTGAAGTGCCTCAGGCACAGACCACACCTTACCCAGAAGCACAACTGTGGATCAAACCCCTCCAGCCCTGCCCATGCTGCCTCTGAATTCCCAGAGAGCACGTGGGTTCACCAAGAAAAAAAATTGGCAGAGCACAAATCCAAGAAAAATCAGCTACAACCTCTCTAGATGCAGAGGAAGCCTTTATGTCTTTATCTCCATTGCTCCCCAGTGCTGCATACACACACTGGGCCTATAAACAGGTGCAGAGAAAGGGGAATACAGAGGTATAGCATGAGAGCAAACACACTGCCACACATGCACCTTCATTCAGCCAGGCACAAAACACATTGTAATGTAGCAATGATCTCCTTATCAGCCAAGTCCTACCTGTTACAACTGTCTGTAATGAACCCACAAATTCTTTAGCAATTTAGAAAAATGCAGCTGAGTTTATTCGGGGCTTGTCACTTGTCAGGGCGATTGTCACAGTGTTGTCAACTATGTTCACAGCAAGGTTTTGGACCGAAGATGCACAGGTTTAGCAAAGGCTGGTTTAAAAACCTGGGCCCATGTATTTGAACAATGCAGTCAGAAAGCAAGAGAAAAAAGCTACAAGGAACACACCAGTGTGCAAATACACACCTATAATGGCCTCTTCACATAATACATATAAACACTGTATGCATATGCCCGGATAGTGACCATCTATATTCCATCTGTCCATCCATGTATTACCTGTGTAGAGATGTTCATAAAGAAAAAATCAAGGGTAATAGGAAAGACCTCTGCACCCTTGGCAATGGTGATT
Organism: Climacteris rufus; assembly: GCA_013398175.1. Classification (NCBI taxonomy): domain Eukaryota; kingdom Metazoa; phylum Chordata; class Aves; order Passeriformes; family Climacteridae; genus Climacteris; species Climacteris rufus. The sequence continues at coordinate 159,495 of VZRZ01004125.1, read as the reverse complement.
ACTGTCTGGTTCATTCAGTGACTGATGGAGATAGTGTGATTTCCTTATGTACCTTGCAGGTTTCTAAACTGAAGGCTCCAGAATCAATTTTGTGGTAACTTAGATGTGACCAGCTTACAAACTGAGCATGGGTGACAAGAAGCAAATTCAAGCAGCACCAGTACTTTTTCTTGTATATCAGGGGTGAGGAAAGCCTTCTGGCTGGGCAAGCCACAGGGCAGAGCAGAGATAATGGTTTTGACTGGTTTTCATCCCCCAGGTGACAAACGGGTGCACAGCAGGCCATGGCTGGTTGTGCAAAGCAATGCTGAAGCTCACAGCTTGCACAAGAAGATTTGTCACTCCTGAAGTGAGAACAGTGCCAAAAGCTTCTGCTGGGTGAGACTGGCTTGGCTGGAGATCACCACTTCCTCCACTGTCTGAGAGGTCCACTCTTCATGGTGGCTATGTGCCAAGGGCAGCTCCCCACCTATGCCAGCTGCCCTCTGGGTTTGCTTAACTTCCCCTGACCAACACGGCCACTGCACCAGCTCCTCTCAGAGCCTCCACAGGAAGCAGCAGTCTTCAAGAGCAGAGAGCATGAGTTTCTTGGAAAGCTTGGCAAGAACCTGTCCATGGTGGCCATCATTGGCCAGAGGCTTCTGCCCCAGTGATGACCAGGGGAACCACACATGGATACTCCACTACCAAACAGATGTTCTGCTTCTCTGAGTGGTGAAGTGGCACCAGTTTCACACTCCAGAGCCAAATCATCAACTCAACAGCTCCATTTTCATCCATTACATCCTAGAAAAAAGCAACCTTGGGAATTTGCTTCAGCTGTGATGAGGATCTGAAAGTGTGACTCAATGCCCAGGAACAAGACCAAGAGATTCCAGAGATTTATATTGATTTGGCACACCAGACACTAACTTCAGGAGCAATCATGGACAGATTTCAGTATTGCTACATCCTGATGGCCTTCTTTAAAGTAAACTGATCCTGTAAGGTGCTGTGGTGGCCAAACCATCAGGCACCAAATGCCCCTGCAACAACTAACATATATATGTAAGACAGGGAGAATAGGTAACCCGAAGAGTTACACAAATTTAAAACTCAAATACACACCTAGAACTGTTCCAAAATAACCTTTCATGAATTCAGGCATGCCTATAACTATGTTCGTCCCATCTCTGAGCACTGGCAACAGTCCTTGGTCACTCTCCCCATTGCCATTCAAGGCCATGATGGATGGGGACTGTTCTTTGTCCCCTGACTGGGGCTAGGCAGGAAAAGACAGGCTCTGCTGTACCACAAAACCTCCCTCTTCCAGAAATGCTACCTCCCATGTCCTCCTGCCTGCCAGAGAACCTGAGTGAGAATGGGGAGAGAATGGCTAGGTGCTCTTTCTCAGGGAAGCAACTGGAAACCCAAAGAATCAGAGAAGGAAAAGACTGCTACATGACCCTCTCTTATTAGTCGACTTACAGACAAAAAAAGTCAGGCACTGTCAAGCGTGAAATCTTATTGGGACAATAGAGATGGAATTGCTACTGCTGACAGCAATGTTTACAAGGGCATGATGTGTTGATGCTGCACAGCATGAAACCAGCAGTCCCGTCTAGCTCTCTGAATTGTAGCAAGAGACAAAACGTTCCATTTGGGACAGGTAGGAATTGTACCACCAAAAATAACTTCTGAGGTGCAAAATCCATTACAGGTGGATTGAAGGAAATGCACAGGAGCCCAGTTGGCACACCAGGAGGCTCCTGAGCTCTCTCCAGCCACAGGACATACAAAACCTGGTCTCTGAGAGATGACTTGCCAATGGATTTGAGGGTTTCTCTTCACCTCCAGCCAAGGAAAGGCTGAGTAAAGGGAGCAGGAGTGTGGTCCTCACACTGTGGGCTCTAACGTCAAACCAAAAGGTATTGCTGTAGGGTTTCCAGTCAATATGCAAGATATTGGACCATCTGCCTGCCTTCAGGCACTCTGAGCTCTGTTATCAGACTGATGAAAAACCGGGCCTCTTAAGGGTCTGAGTTTTTTAAAAGTGTCTTGGGTGACTGTATCATTTCCCCACAACATTGTATTCCCATCAGCTGTCATTGTCAGCAGAACTTTTAGTACGGGGTCATGTTTTTACACAGGAAAAAAAACAGATCTCTGTGGAACTGTTTATGAAGTGGGGCAACTCCTCCAGAATTCCTTCCTTCTCCTGCTGATGCTGCTACTGCTTCTGCATCGGTTTTTGCTTCTTCCCAGCCCTCCATCGGACTGCCTGCCTCTCGCAGAGCAGGGAGAGGTTTTTTTCCTTTTTCCTTGGACCTGTATCGTTACCTGGAACTGAAGTGGGGATCATCAGAGGGACATTTCCCCTCTCAGGCCTAGGGAGGCCTGGTGCAGCCTGTGCCAGGACCCCAGCTTCGGAAGACTAAGCAGACAGAAGAGACTCTGGGACTTTCTACTGAGGTTTTCCCTTTTTGGGGATTTATTATCTGATATTATTCATTTGGGTTTTTTAATCTTTGCTGTGTCTGCATGCATATNGGGGGGGGGAGGGTGGCTGGTGAAAACTGCCTTCTGTTTGAAAGGGGTTTTCTCCTGATATTGTCTCAAATGATGACAAAAAGCCTCCACCAGCAAATATGTCTAACTCAAAGGAACCATATCCAGAGCAGTCTGGCAGCTGCAGTCCAACATGCCTTAAAACAACTGGTCATTTTGAGACTTTCCAAAGAATAGTCTTACAAGCAAATGTCCCGGAGACAGCAGCTGCAGAAAACTGTATCGCAAAGAAAGTGAAAACCAGAGGAGTATCTTGACCACAAAGTTCAACAGTAATTGTTCAAAATTTAAAGGGGGGAGGCTGAAGTGTGTTCAGCCAATAGAAGACATTCTGATGTCTTCACCTGAAATGCTCAGCCACCACGAAGCCTTCAATGTGCACATTTGTACATCAACTGCTCACAGCTTCTCTCTTAGCATTGTGCCTTCTCTCTCTCGTGATGCACCAAAATGCAAGAAGGGGAGATGCATCCCAGCCATTAGATGCAGCAGTGTGGGGGCAAAACCAGTGCCTACTCTGGCAGATCTATGTGACAGCTCACCAGGCAAAACTCAGCACCTCAGCAGTTACTGCTGCAACAAGGGGAAATGAGGGTCTGCTCTGTGAAATGGCCACCATTCAACCCAAATTCTTCTTACAGCTGTTTCCTCACTGCAAGTTTGCTTTCTTCATAATTTTTTGACTAAAAGTTGATGTGACTCATATAAAACACCTGAAAGAAGCACCTTCTCTTGTGATGCCATCATTCCCATAAGAGCAGCATCCTGTAGACCTTGTCCTGCCCTGCTAATCAGCATCTCTGAAGTCCTGGTCTAGTGGAAGGCATCCCTGCCCATGGCAGGGGGGTCAGACTAGACGGCCTGTAAATGTCCCTTCAAAACCAAACCATTCTTTGATTCTATGATTCTAAGTCCTATCAGGGATATGTTTTCCCCAGTTCTGTGCCAGTTTGCAAGACGTCACAGTATCACAGTGACAAGGCTGCGGGAAGTTTCTAAACAAATGAACTGCTGACAATAGATGGACATTCCTACTCAGCCTGTGACCAAAGAAAATCAGACAGCAGTGGATGCAGCCTTCAAATGTTTCATTGCAGTATCACCCCATTACAGAGCTACAGCGAAGCAGTTTTATGAAGATGGAGTGCCCACGTGATCAGAAAGCTATCACATTTCACTGATGTTAGTACCTGACAGAATTCCAACACCCTGACCTCCACTGTAGCATCTCCTTTGCCATGCTCAAATCAGCCAGATCACTGACCATCTGATAGGATATTTTAACTGGATTTCCTTTCAACATGACACACCTCAGCCAAGAATCCTTGGTTTCTAGCCTTTACCTGTAATGTGAATCTGCAACAGCAAAGGAAAGTCAGTCTCCAGTTTGAGCCATAACCTTACAGAAATTACCATAGGTATATAATGACTACAAATATCTCTTAGCAGGATCTCAAGTGACATAAAACATTGGGAAGCTCCACACTCACATCTTACAGTTATCTAAAGAAAAGACATTGCTTTCAGAAGACTAACTGTTCTTCCCATCTCTGAAGTCATGGGCACTATAATGTGGACACTGCCCCAGAACCAAGGAACCACAAGAACCAGGAAGGAGCTGTGCAGGCACCTCCATGTACATGCCAGCTTCCCTAGATAAGGCTCATGAAGAAAATGGAGACAGCAAAGGCCGTGGCCCTGAAACTGACTCCAAGCTCAAGAAAAGTTGCTCCAGCATTATAGGTGGAGAGCAATGGCATGAGTGCTGTGCTCACTTCTGTCATGATAAGAGCTAGAGTGCAGAGAAGCATACCTCAGACCACCTGGGGCAGACTAACCAGAGGTACATACAAAACAGAAAAGGTCTAGCTGAATATCTAGTTGAATACCTGGTGTTGTGGAAGGTGTTCCTGCCCATGGCAGGGGTCTTGAACTATATCGCCTCGAAGGGTCCTTCCCACACAAACCATTCTGTGATTCTGTGATTGTATGATAAGAAATGGGGAAACAAGTTGAAATCAGTCTTGTTGTGGAAGTTCAGCATACACCAGTGCAGTACTTCATCAGTCAGACACTTATAAGTACTACTGGAGCAGGTAGGTACACCCATTTCTAGATTTTCCCAGTTAGGACATCCTTTTACATCTGTAATGTCTTCTCTAGTAAAACAAGAATAAAAAGAGGGATTTGGCTTTTTGCAGAACATCTGGATGTCTCCAAGAAACAGATTTTGGTGATTCCTGATGATGGCTATGCTGGTCTGCCTGAGCTGTTGCATGTCTAGAACCCCAGAGAGCCACCGAGCAGGCACAGGCTGCCCATGACTCAAGAGGTACAGGGCGTGAACACAGCCTGAGCACCCGGCACATTCCTGTGCCCTGCACATGCTGGCTACACTTGAGCCACTGCACGTACACTGAGAAATGCATCCTCCCCTGTGTCTGTCTGCAGTCCCATGACAGACCAAGCCCTGACCCAAGGTTTGTCCTTCATGAGACTCAGCAAGGAAACCCCCGCCTTTTGTAAGCACAACAGCTCTCTCTGAGCTCTGCCCTACCCTCATTACTATGCCATGACAAATTTGTAAAGGGGCTATTCTCGAATTCTGGCACATTCAAAAAACACAGACAGCCTGCAGGTATGAATCCAGTTCCTGCAGACTCAGTATGACTAACTATTCATGTAACTAGCTAAAAACCACACAAAGTGCACAATGTAGTCACCAAGTATGGTGCAAATAATCTCTGGCAGACTATTCTGCAAATACCAGGAGAGGCCAAAAAGGACAGGATTCAATCCATACTGCACAACCATCTCTAGCAATGAACAACCCCCAGTGCAAAGAACACACACAAAGGACATGGCAGACAAAAACTGAACTGGAGAAAGCCTCCAGTCTCAGGACACCTCTGTTTTCTGCATCTCACTGATTTTGCTGTGTCTGCTCATGGGGAACTTTCCAATCAGCAACAACAGCAATTAAAGCATAAAATATTTTATTATTATTATTATTAATAATAATTNTGCTGTGTCTGCTCATGGGGAACTTTCCAATCAGCAACAACAGCAATTAAAGCATAAAATATTTTATTATTATTATTATTATTATTAATAATTTTGTTATTTTATTTTTTATTATTTTATTATTATAAAACTCCAGAGCTTCCCAAAGCACCAACAGAAAAAGTGCTTTCCCACTATCATTCAGGATTTCAGGAGGCTCTCATTTCAGTCAAGGAAATAATTCTGACTTTAAAATCCCAGTAAGGTTGAATCACTTTAACCAACTAGAACAGCAGCAAATTTCAATCCCTACATGGTAATCCTGGTACTAGGGCTGCATGTTGTGCAACCATGGAGAAGGCAGCCAACCTGCCATTACCTGCAGGACTGTTTTCTCCTTCCCTAGGGACAGGAGCACACCTGGGAGGAGGAGGAAGACTCTGGCCTGGCAACACCCACACCCCTGTGGTCACCCCACTCTACAGACGGAACACGGCAATAGAAAAGCCATTACTGCTCCTGGGGCACAGAGGAAGACTGACACAGAAATATATGATACTTGGAGAGCTCGTGATAGCACCAAGGTACCAAATCATTTACTTAATGCCTTGGTGTTGGCCCTTTCATTTAGGAATATAGCCCCTGCATCTCTCCAAGCATTGCCTGCAACTGGCCAAATCTCTCTCTTCCAGGGTAAATGAGGCTGAGCCACTGCAGCTCCCCTAAGCTCCCCAAACATATTTGAAATTCAAGCATTTGTTTTAACAATGTGGATGCTGACAGACCCAAGTGACACTGATCTACAAACAGGAAAAAAGGGAAAATCAAGCATTGCACATCATGACAGGAAGCACGTGACCATCCTCTCACAAACACACCTTGTTCAAGAGCGGCATATGAAGGAAACTAACTACCAAAAAGCCAAACAATCTTTCCTAGATTTTATTCGTCAGGCCTCTCAAAGATCACTATCATCATTTAAAAGGTGGAGAGCTAAATGTGCAAGTTTGTCAGTAATATAATTTATTCGTCATAAGGCAAAACACTTAAGACCTTTCTCTGTATATACACATAGGTGATAGATGCATTAGAGACACATAGATACAGGCTCTGTCCAGGTACATAGGTACATACATGCACTGTGACTGCACCTCAGCATTTCCTTCTCTATGGATTCTACAAATTTCTTGATAAATCAGAATTATTCATCTTGCTCATGACTTTTCTACCATATTTTACATTAGCATTTATAATATTTATAAACATGCATCAAAATTGACAAGTCCTGCTTTTCCATAAAACTGCTTCTTCATTTGAAAAGGCAATCCCACGGAAGAATCCCGGCCAGTCCCTGTACTGGCACCGTCAGGATGATCTGACAAGTCACCTCCCCCTAAACTGAATTTTAGCTAAACCGATATGAAGAGGTTGTTCCTTGAAAAGCATCTAGCACTCGACAGCTCCTGATGAGAACAGCTGGAGCTACAGCAGGGCTGTAAGGAGTGGTGGAAATCTGGGCTTTTCATTAATATAGCTCTGGGAAAATCCCTGCTCCACTGAAGCCAGTGGCAAACCAGCAGGGCTTCACCTCAGAGCCAGAGGAGAGCTCTCAAGAAAATAGGGGCCTCAGGGACTGCATTAGGAAAAAAGTGACAAACATGCTTGACATGCACGCAAGACAGCTGGTAACCCGCTCACTGGGAAAGGGCAGCTGAGCTAGCAGGGAGTTTTCCTGTGCTGAGCTGCGAACAGGTGAGTGTCACCGATGACCAGGGTAGAACCAGCCCATCACACCCCTCAGGCACAAGGCAAGGGGACATCCTCATGTGGGGACAGCTGCCCATCAGCCACTGCCATCCACCTGGCCATGCCCATGTCCACAGGGATCCCACAGAGGTTATCAGCTGGCAGCAGAACCCCAGAGCACAGCAATGCAGGCAAACCCAGGCGTCCAGCATGCTAACAACACAGGACATCACAGGGCAGCTGGGAAGCATGGTGACAGTGAAGAACGTGGAATGCTCCACTGTCTGACAGAACTGAAGGTGTTTGTACCAGGAGAACCTCAGCCCACAGCCTCTATCACCCAGCTCAACAGAGCCTGGTCCTTCCCTCCCCAGAATACTCTCCTGCCTGAGCAGAGCTCATGTGAACACATTGCCCTCAAAGCTCCATTTGGATGCTGAAATGGCTTTTTGCTTTATTTTCATAAATTTAAGCAGAACTTTCTCAGAAACTGAGACTACATAATTTTAATGCTGCTGTAGCGGACATCAGAGCTGACATACATTTATACTTTTTTCCCTAGAATTTTATGAGGAATGAAATTTCAAAGAGAAATTCTGTGCCAGCTGAGTGCCCTGGTTAACGTCTTGGATGGCTGGATCAGCACCAATAAGCCCACAGATGCAGGGTGGTTCTTGGAACACTCAAAGGTTTTACTCTTATGCTCTGGGGCAGTCAGACTCCTCTATACAACCACCACCATCCACATGTGACACCATCACTGCTGCTGTCAAACCATCATCCACAGGCAACACTGTCACTGCTGGTGTCAATACAACATTACCCATGAGTTACATCATCACTGCTGGCATCAAACCACCAGCATGGCCAGAACCTGCTGCCACTTCAGCACATTCAGAATGGACCATGTAAAGTACATAAATGATAAATGCAAAGACTGAAAGAAAACTCTGAGTGTTCTGGGAAATTATGTCCAAAGACTAAAAAAGGAGCTTCCAATGAAATGTTAAAAAAATAAACAAAACCTCCCCCAAAAATAGATGTCATTGCATATAGCACAGATGAAACCATCATTGCAATGTAATAGCAAAATCCACATCTTTGTAAGGATAATCTCAGTGTCTGTGTGGTGAGGGAAAACCATCTCTTTTGAGGAGCTAAAGAACTGATGGGACAAACAGCCTACCCTGCTCTGCAACTGTGGGAATGGAACCCTGAACACAAAGGACAGTCTACAACAGCAGGAGAAATTCATGTCAGTACTTGCTGACCCTGCAAAACCTCATTCCCTTCAAAAGTTTCATCTCATTATAGTCACTGGACTTATCCCCTGGGGTAAAGAAAACTCCAGTGAGTAAGCACTGCTGAAGTGGGGTTAGAAATCATTAAAGCAAACTCCAGGACCTCCTGGGGACTCTGGAGGGGGCTTCTTTCTCTTTCACCTTTGTGTGGACTTGGACTTGGACATCTCTACCCGTTTCACCTGATCACCTGCATTACAGAGTTTTGTTTTCTGATTTTTATGCCTTTTCCCACTGCCTTTTTCCAGCCATCGCTAACTTGGCAGTGGGGTCCTTGTTTGCATCCCAGGTGCTTCAGTAGGCATTGCTCCAGAAGTGCAATAGAGATAGGAAGCACGGTCAGTCCCTTTCCCACTTGCTTGACAGTCTCTCTTGTGTGCCCCTTCCTACTCAACACTGCCTGGACAGACAGGCTTTGACATCATAAACTAGAAGTTTCTATTGGCAGGTGATTTTTTTTCTCTCCATAATCTTCTGCTTTTTTCCCCTCAGTGTTTTTCTGCTTTTAACCGTTTCCCTTGCAGTTCAGATTCCCAAAGGCTTTGGTCCTTTGTACACCACTTGCACAGTGCAGAAGACTCCAAGAAAGAGCTGGAGAGAACAGTATCAATTTCCAACATCATCAGGCTCAGGTCCCTGTCCGGGATGAGCCAAGTAATATGGACTTATGTCAACACCTGACCTCACTAGTGGTTAATTTATGTACTGAACTACATCACCTGCTGGCTGCAACACATGTTTTCCTCCTGTTGATGCCCAGAGTGTGGGCAGGTAGTACAAACACCTCCGTGGGCTCCCTCACGTGCCATACTCCTAGGCCAGCACCATGACCCGTCATTCAGCAACTCTGCCCTGATGGGGATGCTCAAGCCTCCCAAGTCAAAAGCCCCCCAAGCCTAAACCTACTCAGGAAACTACAAGGAATAAATCTCTGGTGGGTTGAGAACCTACACCTTCTCAGGAGGTGAGAGGGCTTTTACACCAGAGCAGAAGCTCACTAGAGATGTCCTGGAATGAGCAGGACCCCAAGAGCACACACAGAGCCAGGACTCCAGTTCTGCCAGCAGCGACAGCAAGGAAGAGGAGCCCCTGGGGGGACAGAGGACTCCCACATTCCAGCCCTCAGAGACCAAGGACTCTGTTATTTGATGGAGTAGTATCTCTATTACCAGGGTATCGACAATGAGATCTGCTTTGCATGTAGGAAAATTTGGCAAGTCATAGCTGCAAAGGGGGGTTTACACACTCATGACTAACTTCATGGCCGGCAGTCTTCTCCTTATAGATCTGGGCCCTCCAGGGAGCCACAAACTGGCCCAGCAGCTCTCACTACCCAGGGGTTTCCCATGGCACAGAGCTCAGTGATGAGGTAGGAGCTCTGTGTTGTCACAGGCAGGACACTGGGACCAAGAGGGCAGGATAGGCATAATATGTTTGTCTCCACCATAAGGAGACAGAGCAGCCGAACATCCCTGGACACAAACCATCTGCCATGTGCACACTGCAAGTTGTGGCACAACCTCATATAGGCAAAGAAATGTGGACATCACACTATTCTGGACTATTCTGGGAAAAGCTTAGCACCAACTGTGGTTCTGGTGTTCAACTTTTAAAGAAGTGGAGTTAAGACAAAAACAGAAAAAATACTTTACAAGCCTTTCCAGCAGCCTCCTAGAATTGACCCTTGGAAGACACATTGTCCCTTGACCACAAGCGGAGATGACAGAAGACCCTGGCAGCACCTGTTCCACGATGGGCTCCCTTTGGAGGCCACTAACCCTCTGTCATGCAGTCTCCAAGACATTTGTGCCCACAGCCCTTCAAACCTCTGCCTAGATGTGAGCATAGCTTCTTATTTCTGTTCCTCTGGGAAAACACAGGTCTGGGGCCTGGCATGGAGGAAAGACACAAAATGCAGAAACACTCACTCATACATAGTTGGATGCTTTGCCTTTCGCTGTCTCTCTGTCCCCAGATGTGTCACTGACTTCGTGAGCTCTTGTCCACCTTTGTCACTGACAAGCACTTCTGCAGCTGATGTCAACAGTGGCCACAGTGCTGGCACCAGTGGAAATGTCCCCATCAGCTTCAGTGCACAGGTTACATTTGGATACCCAGACATGCCTAACCCAGGGCATGCCTTCATGAAAGTGTGATGACTGTAAGATGGGATGGTTCTGTAAGACATTGGATTGCACCCACAATTGTGTGCAATCCTTCTCATTTCCTTCTCATTTCCATTAGTGTCCCAGCCCCTCTTGAAGGCTTATCCTCCCAGACAGAAGGCTGTGACCCAAACACCTGGAACACACCATGTCTCTGATTAAAGGCATTTGTCAAACAGTTCAATTGAGAAAAGAAAGCACCAGCACTTCCATCATCACAGCAGATGTTCACGGTGAAAATGGAAGCCAAACAACTGGTGGTAGTGGAGACTTCCTGCCACACTAGTTCCAGTATGCCAGACTCCTCCACTGCTGAGAAGACTCAGTTGTGGCACTCTATGTGGCAAAAGCCAGAGCCCCACAGGTTCAAGACCGGTGGGCTCAGCCCGAGGTTGCCACTCTCTGAGCCACACTCCGTTGTCAGGGTGAGCTTTCTGGCTCCCCCCCAGTGTCCCTTGCAACGTTGTTTACATGTTTCAGTTCATTGGTTAGCTACCCTATTACTCCATGTTCTGTATAAGGTTATGTTCTAGAAACTTCGTAGCTGTTCAGTTCTCTTTGGTTACATGCTAATCCTTGTACCCCAATTGGTTACTTTTCCCTGCTTGTATCCCTATAAATACCCTGCTGCCCCTCAGTCCCTGCTCCTGGTTCCTGGAGCTTTCAGCTGTCCTAGATCCTCATGCCACCTCTCCTGGATCCCAGACTCTCTCCTGCCTTCCCTGCTGCCTCTCCCTGGGAAATAAAAGAGCTGGAAATCACACCAGGGCCCTTGTCTCTTGTCACAGTAGGACACCTGTTACCAGCAAGGAGGAAAGAGAAGGAAGGGGAGAGCAAGACCTGCCTTGTTTATTATATATACATTTAGAAATCACTATTCATTGCAGGAAATAAGTTCTTCCTCCCTCAATCGCAGTGGTCAAAGGAAATGTCCATCAAACTTCTGTGTGCAGAAGAAAGGAATGTAAATGATAAGATACAGTTACAATAACATGGCCATGTTTACATAGAAGAATGTGAGAAACAAGCTACAAAAGAACGACAACATCCAGAACTGCAAAAGTCAGGGCAAGGCCTTTATCCTGCCTGCGCCCACGACATCGGCCCGGGGCTCTCTCTCACCCAGAGGAGCCAGCACTAAAAGAGCTTCCGGAGGACACCCTGTGTTTGGGGAAAATGCAAGCGGCAGCCCCCGGGAAACCGGGGTCATTCCCAGACTAACGCTGAGTGGCCTCAAGCAGGCCCCCAGAGCCAGCATTACTCAGTTAACGTGGAACTTGAAATATGATCTCTGCAACTATTTGGTGCAGGTACCTAAATCTGCCTAAGCTCTTCTGCAGCAAGGAGGGGCAGGTGGGGAGTGGACACTTACATTCTGTATGTCACTTCATTGAGGTTGTCCTGCTTGACTTGGGCAGAGACTGTTTGTCATCAGGCGCTTTATGGCTGCACACAGCCTTTTGCCCTAACCAGTTGCATCTACAAAAGGGAAACACACAGACCAACACACAGCCCATGTCACTGCTAGGAAATGCTCTATGCCACCATGGCTGCACCTGAGCTGAGCAGTGACATGATGCCCCTCTGTGCCAACCCCTGCATTAGCAGACACCAACTGAAAGGATGCCAGCCAGCACACTCTAACATTGTGCCAGGCCAGTGACAACACTATAGTGGGGTTTTGGTTTTGTTTTTCTTTTTTTCCGAGAGTTGGACTTCAATGGTCCTTGTGGGTCCCTTTCAGCTCAGGATATTCTATTATTCTAGCCACAGCAGAATGAGCCAGATGACATTCGTGCCTGTGCACTCACAGTCTCTATTTTAGTAGCACAGAAGTAGTGTTAGGGGCACAACAGGCATCCTGGATTTCCAGAGAAACTACTCTGTGTAAACAGATTTCAGTCTGGTTTAGCTGCTGTTCATGTTCACCTGCTGCCACTATTACCTACCAGTATCAGAGATTTCTGCACATTTCTGTGTCAGAAGTGAGGACACAAGCATACTTCTGCAAGGTCAGACATGCACACCGCAACACAACCTGCAGCATTTGCTTCAAAGGGTATTATTCCCCTGTGGGGAAAGGGTTAGTGTTTTGCATAAAGCAAGGAGGAGCCACAAGAATGGAAATTCTTGTAAGTCTTCCAACTCTGTTCATAAACCCACTGGCAGTCAGCCTCATCTCTCAGCAAGAGTACGGGAACTAGATGTTTCCCCCAGCCCCAGCTAGTCCTGACAGTATCCGCAGCTGAAGCAGAGCACAAACAGCAGCTGCCTGCACCAGGACAGGATTTGCGTACAGACATGCTCAGACCGAGCAGCTTGAGCCCTCCACACACCAGCAAGCAGAGGGCTCTGCACAAGGTGCAAAAGAGCTACACCCAGCAAGTCCCCATGGCAGCCAGCATCACCCCCACACACTCTCCTTGCTCTGTGAACACTCTTGGAAAGGACCTGCAGACACAACGTTTCCCATAGAGGATAGGGCTGGGCTCTTGGAGACACAGAAGTCCTTTGGTGGAGGAACACCACTCTGCCATTGACACAGACACAGCTCACAAGGAGGTCCCAGGTAAGAAGTACATCCCATACCTTGGGCATGCATGCTTGCTCTAGGATCCCTCTCAGCTGGAATATCACAAACACAGCAGGTGATGTGCTTACGCTTGGGCACAAGCCCTTCTGACAGCTCTCCCACACCTGCACAACTCTACAGCTTGAGGGCTAGCAGAGAGAGGAGTGAAGTCAGAAGGAAGGGTGGGCTCTGCCTTGCTGTGTAGTGGCCCTTCTTCCCCCATCATCCTCAGAGCATCCTTCAAAGCACTTATGGCCCAGCAACCTCCTTCATCCCCAAAACATGTCCTGAGCACCATCTCTGGTCCTCTTCTCTTATGCACCCAGCTGTGGACAAAACTCTCTTTTGCTCTCTTCTCAGTGCTAGATAAGGAATAATTTAAGCCCACTTCAGAAAGCTTTCACTTCCATACAGGAGATGCTCAGCACTTCCCAAAATATGTACCCTGTCAGGTGTCCATCATGACACCACCACTGCTCACCTGACCATCGTTGTTTTAGTAGCACAGTGAAACCAGTACCTGCATATAGGTTGGCTGTCAGCAGTGTGTGGAGCATTCAACTTGCTCTGACTTGAGGTCTTGCTGCCCTAAAGCAGACCCTGTTGAAGCAGGTGCCACAACATGATCACTCTGTGCATCCCTGTCACCCATCTGCACCTCTACAGCCCTTCCCTGAGCTGTGGGACTGGGCAGACATGCAGCCACAGCACCTGAGGAGGCAATCTGCAGGCAGAAAAGCAAGGCAGCAGCCCGGCATCATCCACTGCTGGAGCAGTTGCATGTATCTCTCTGCCTCATTACAGAACAGCCTGCTCCTTGTGTCAGTCTCCAGTAGCGTGTCCTTTAACCAAAAGTGAAGGCAACTGATACCCCATGAAGGCACATCTGCTCCAAGTCCATATTACAACAGGGAAAAAAATGACACCTTCAGCTATATAAGCCAATAAAAACTGTCTGATTTGGTTTGCCCCTGTTGCTACCCAGCAAGCTCCCCACTGGGTTAAAGACTGGTGACATCTGCTAAAAAAATGTCAAGAGTGAGGAGAACAAAATTGGTTAATGAATCATATCAAGCACTCAGTGCAGCTGGAAGATGAAAGGGCAAGTCCACCCCATCTCACCCAGGCTGAGGGCAACCAGGGTGGCTGGACAGTGCTGCACAGCCGGTGGCTCCAGGAAATGTGTGCAGTGAGGCAGAGCAGCAGGCACACACCCTTCAACAGCTACTGAGAAAAGACACAATGCAAGGGGCTCTCTGCAGGAAGAGCCACTCCACAGTCAGGAAACAGTTAAATTAGCTCTGTCCCTTGTGCATCTACATCATGATACAGGCCATAATTAGGTGGCATGCTTCTCTTCGTATCAGAGGCACATATTGCAGATACAAAGGCTTGGGATGCCCCCATGGGCACATTGCACCCACCCACACCCATTCAGAAGGACCTCATGCTGAGGATAGCGAAGGTGTTATGTATGCTCCTGGGGATCCCTCCAAGAGACAAAGACGTTGGAGTACCTGACTATGCCTTTCCAAACCTGCAGTCCTGAGCCTATTATAAAAGCAGTTTAAACAGCCTGCTGAGGACAGCATTATTGTCCAGCTTAGGAGCTCAAAACCCATGACTCATCCTGCCAAAATGATGGGGGTTGCTTTAGAAATCACATGCTCATTTCTGAATGTGAACTGAAAAAAGGTGGGGAGGTTCTCAGGCCTGCTTCTGGAACTGCTTTTGCTTTTCAAGGAAACACTTAATCCTTTTCTCTGTAGTTAAAGCAGTCTTCTCACAGGCACCCAAAAAATGGCACTGTGGCACAGGAGCTGTGTGGTGTCAGTACAGACAGCCACTCTCCTGACCTGACTGATAAAATACAAAACTTCCACTCTATCTGCTTTAATGCATACATTTAACTATGTATTTATGGCCTGGATTTGGAAAAAAATATCAGGTGTACAATTGCAGAGTTAAGTAACAATGGTGTATTTAGCAAGAACCTAAGCACAGGGAGTTTTATACTTCCACAATCAGACTAGTTCCCATGCAGCAGAAATTGGCCCCACCAACCTCTTGCAGTTTTTCCCCCAGCTCTGTAAGTCTGGGTCTACCCAGCAACCTGATCATGTGTTTCCACTAAAGGATCCACAGGCACATGATCCTGTTTGTATGGCACAGGCTCCAGGCTGCTGATTTTAGCTGTTTCCCTCCAGGGGATGGGGAACAGGAGGGAGGGTTGTGCCACTACAGCTTCAGCCCACCCACCCATCACCCCCTCTATCCTGGAGGAGTTGGGCAGCCAGGGACAGTGAGGGCAGCACAGGGATGCGGACCTGCAGGGGAGTGCTGGCCCTGCACCAGCAGCAGGAGCTGAGGAACATGGGTGCTCCCCAGCAAGAGGCAGGAGCTTGACTCAGGAGGAAAGGTAGTCACACAACCTCCAGGTGCCCTCTGCGGCCTCAGCTGCAGAAGACCCACTATTGTTTTGGCGTGCCCTCTGCTACACAAGTTGTGTCCACAACCATGGCCTTAGCTTCTCTCCATAAGTTCTTCCAAAATTAAAGGAATGCTTTCAACTAAAGGTGTTTTAAGAAGACACCAACAAAGAATTTCTTCTCTTTTACATTCCACTCCACCTCTGGTGCCCTTCTCTCCAAAACGTTTTCAGTATGATACAATACAAAACAGGACCATACACCCTGTGGTAGATCTAAGGAGTATCAGCAATATCCAACCCCAACCAGACTGTGCTCACTTCCACCCTCCAAGACTAACAAAAGTCCATGGGGAAGAATATCCTGAGAAAAGCAGCACAGCAGAGGTCTCTGCAGTTAATTTTCTGTCACTTTGCAGATATTTCCCATTTCAGGTGGCCACAGAGTCAACACAATAGTGTCTCTTCCCCTGTTCATTGGCAGAAGGGAAACTTTCCACAGGTTGGTGAAGTGTCTGGTTCAAAACTGACACACTGCCAGAACTTTCTGAAACACCTGGGCAAGTCCCTGCTCCTGGCCACTGGGTCACTCTGAAGGTCCCTGGCTTGTCTGTGACTTTGGCAAAGTCCTGCTGAAACATAACCAAACTGCACCACAGCCAACTGCAACAGAGCATGTCCTCAGCTCCATCACGTCACAAACACACAGCACCCAGCCCCAGCCCACCCCTCTGGCCATGCAGCCATGCACACCGCCCTCCCAGAAAACAGCTCCTGCTACCTTCATCCCGCTTGCGCTTGTTGCTCTCAGTGCCAGGGGAAGCAATTCCCAGGATCCCACTAATGGAGTAGGACGAGCCAGCAGAGTCAGTGGTGACAGAGGACACCTGGGTGACAGATCCTGTGGAAGCTGCAAAGCAAGGATAGGCAGTCAGTTGCAGGACAACACAGACAACAGCTTACCCAAAAGCTACTGGCCCCCAGGGCATGAAGGAGGTGGGCCAGGGTTTGGCTGGCCATCGTGGCCCCCCTGGCTCGGGAAGAACCCTCACCCAGCCCAGCCATGCCCAGTCCAATCCAGCAGTACACCACAGCAGCTCAGTGCAGGAGTGGGAGCAGAGACATGGCCAGCCCTCACCCCCATCACAAGGGGCTGGGTCTGTACTTTTCCTTTAGTAGGCAGACACCCTGTCCTGCACAAGGGTTGGTGGAAAAGCTCATTGCTTGTGACAGCAGAGGCCCTCTGGTGACACAGCAGCCCATGTCACCAGCAAGGTGGACAGAGCTTGCTGGGAACACAGTCATGCAGAGAGAGGAGCCCAGGAGAGGGTTCCCAGAGCAGGAACCTCCTGGTAACAGAGCAACATGCACTTGCTGTGCTACATGTGCTGCCGGCATCCTGCTAGACCATGCCACTAGCTTCTGGCCATGGAGACCTTGCACAGAAGGGGTTGCCCAGGGATGGACAGCTGAAAGGCCCTGAGATTCCCCAAAACATGAACTAAATCCATTTTGCTTTGGAAGAGCCCTCAGGAAAGGGTCCTGTTTGTGTCCAGCAAGAGCAGTCATTCCTCACAGCCAACAGCAGTCTGGATGTACTGCAAACACTGTCCATGTGATGCTGTAGAAGACCAAGGCTGCATGGAAGCAGGCAGAGGAGGGAGCACCACCATCACCTCCATCAGACTGATACACTGCAGGACCACGCCAAAGACCCCCAGCCACAACTCACACAGAGCAAACCCATATCAGGAATCCCTGCTGCCTCTATCAACTCCAAGCCCTGAGAAACAAGATTTTTCTTCTCTGTTCTTGATTTTCTCAGGAAGACACAGCCCTTAAGCTACCACAGTGAGATAAAGGAAGTTTTTTTTCCCCTGAGAGTGTTTTAGCATTTTCTGAAGGGAAAGGCTGAGGACACAGGCTCCTCTGACAAGCCAAAAGAGTGCAGGCAGCTCCCTTTCTCACAGTGCCAGCACACCCTTGCCAAGAGAGAAGCAGCAAACATCTCACCATCACAGGTGACAGCATTAAGGCAGAGAGGAACTACGGCCTCCACGCCACCTCCTATGAAGCAAGGGCTGAACTGTGCCTTGACGGCTCTCATGGAACAGGGATGAAAAGAGGGCAGCCCTAGGCCTCAACTGAGTCCCTCCATCCCTGCTGCGTTGCAGCACAGCAGCACCCACTCTCTTCATAAAGACACCATCAGCCAGGTGAAGAGCTGAGGGTGTCTCAGTAGCCTGGGGGTCTTCTTGGGGTCACCCTCCATCAGCATCACTTGCCTCAAGGTGCACCATCACTGCTCTGTGGCTGAATTAAAAGTTTCAGAAAGTTTTGCTACCTCTTCACTCAAGACTGCAAGTGCACAAAGAATTATGGAAGGGATGGTTGATAGATTAAAAAAACACATTCAAAACTACTTACTGACTAATGATGCAGAAAATGTTATGAATAAGTATCCCTTTCTTGATTTATTACTTTAATTATCTGACATTCTATAGACCCCTATTAGTGGGGGTTTTTTGGTTTAGATTTCAATTTTCTGTCTCATGGTGAAAGCTATTTATCATAATAATCAGTAAAATTCAAAACCTTTTAGCAGTATTTATAAAATTCATTTACTATGTTCAGCCCTTGGAGAATGACAAAGAAGGTGCATTAGCACGTGTGCTGAAGTGTTTTATGCAGAATTATCTGTCCATAAGAATGATTAAAAGTTCTTTAGAATATTTGTAATCCATTATGCTTTTTTTTTTTAAAGGTATTTTTAACAAAGTTTTTCTTACCTATGCTGTGACTGGAGGCTGGGACCTGCTGATTGGGTGGTTGCTGCACCTTCGTCCGTATGATCCTATGAGTAATGGAAAAGAAATGACCACTTAGCTAACATTAGGCACGCAATGGCAGGGGTCATCAGACACTATTTTTTCAGTGCAGGACACCTACATCAACAGAAAAAATGCCTTTCTGCATATGTTTCCTTCATCATCCACTGAAAGATCAAAG
The DNA here is from genome assembly GCA_013398175.1 of Climacteris rufus. Lineage (NCBI taxonomy): Eukaryota > Metazoa > Chordata > Aves > Passeriformes > Climacteridae > Climacteris > Climacteris rufus. The sequence continues at coordinate 140,724 of VZRZ01004125.1, read as the reverse complement.
TTTGGCAGGTAGACCAAAGACCACATTTGTGCCTTTGGCCCCTGCCATTAGGGTTATTAGGGAGACATTCCACAGAAGCACAGAATGGTTCGGGTTGGAAGGGACAGCAGTTGATAGTGGGTCATCTGGTCCAACCTACCTGCTCAAGCAGGGTCATCCCAGAACATATTGAACAGATGGTTCTCAGGATGCTTCAGAGTTTGGTGCTTTGGTGCCTTTGAGGACCCAGTCCTCACTGCCCAGGAAAGAGACCATTGCTATCCGGGCAACCACCAGGCAACCCCCTCCCCAGGGAGCTGGACTCTTCTGAGCCCAGCAGGCTGTGATCTGCAGTCTTGGGTGTTGGGACATTTTCAAGGCTGTCCCTAGAGCATGCCAGGTATGGCACTCACATGCCTAGAGGCACTTGGACACTTTGGAAAAGGATCTGACTAACCAAATTATTATTTAAAGAATAAAGTGTTGGAATATATGCTAATGTTAAAAGCTGAATGACTACATTAATCATCACTGAATACATACAGTCTCTGCTCTGATTTATAGTGATGTCAATCAAGAAAAATTCAGAGATACAGATAAAACAGAAGGCATGTGTTTTGGTACAGAGGGTACCTGCTATGAAGGGAAATGCTGGGGAGATGATACACACAGTACTCACCTACCCATGTACTATGAAAAAAGACAAAGTCAGAAACACCTCTGGAGATCACACAGCTCTGCCTCCAACTGCAGCAGAATTGGAATGGGCTGGAAAGAGGCGTGCCCTAGGTTCACCACACATCCCCCTGCCCCACACACCACTGTTACAATAGCAATGCCACAGTGAGCTGTTCTCTCTGTGCCTGACAAACTGGCCTCCCATTCCTGCCTGCCATGAATTTGAAAGAGAGCAGAGAAGGGGTGTTGTCAGGCAGAGTGGACTCGGGGGTGAACTCACAGGAATACACAGCAGTTCCTTGCTGGAAAGCGCCACCATGAGTCCCACCCACAGGGACAACCACTTGGTGACACCCAACTCCATCCCACAAAAGGATGCACTGCCGTCCCCTTACCCTCCCATGCCTCTGTGGAGTCTGATGGAGGCTGGCAGGGGTTTGGTCTGTCCACAAGCCATCTTTCAGCCGCCAGCTGCAGAGCAAAGCCGCTGGGTGTCAGGCCCAACCAGGAGATGGGTTCTGGCAGCACAACCCCCAGAACAGCCAGCCCAGTGTGGGGGGCAGGAACAGCTGTGACAGCAGCTTTGGTGAGGGAGCACAGACAAAGAGACAAGACCCTGCATGGTCAAGAGTAGAAACAACCCCCTGCACAAGGCTGTCGTGGTGAAGGAAGAGTGCCCAGGGCCTTCTGACATGTAAATATCTTTATCTGTGTAGGGATGGAGACTGAAGCACTTGAAAGCAGCTGAACAGCTCTCAGCTTATTTGAGCAAAGCTAATCACAATGATTAATTAAATCTTAATCACACAGGCTTGCTCCTGCTATGGAAGAGTGGCCTATTATTAATATCAATGTTATTTATTATTATTATTATTATTATTATTATTATTATTAGTGACTCTTACATGGGGCAGCAACTCAATCTTGTCTGCTAAAATGCCCCCTTGGCAGCCCCAATGTTCCGCAGGTGCAGCATCAGCACTGTGGGAGGGAACAGCACAGCCCCAGAAGCCTCCCTGACTGTGGAGACAGGGACAGAGAACCAGAAAGGTGTCTCCGTCCTCCCCTGGCAGAAATGCAGCTGCAACAGGACAGGAACCCCTCAGGGAGATCTGTGTAGGCTCAGTTCTGCACTGACCAGGCAGCCCCTGCTTTGCACCTCAGTGGTGAACAAGAGCATCGTGGGCAGGGGCCTGCCTCCTACTCCACCAGCAAAGCCCTAAAGTGCAGCCTACAGTCAATATTAAATATAAGGATAAAATGCACAGACTACAGGAACTGGTAGGACTTAGCATTAAAGCCAAGTGTTTTGATGTGAATTCCAGGTTCTTTGTCACATGACTGTTCAGTCTGGGTTTTCATTATGAGCTCCTAGGCTGGCAAAAACAATTCTCTCTGTAAACAGACTGATTTAAACAGATTGCATGCATTTCTTAAAAGGGATTTCAAACCTTTAAGAAAAGGAAAAGATCTTAGCCACAGTCACAAGCAGATGAGAAAAAATTAGATTTGAAGCTAAAAACCTTGGTGACAGATCACGAACTGGATTTCTGATACAAGGGCAGTGGGGGTGTGGGCATTATGAGTGTGGAAACTTTCACGGACACAGCAAGAGGAACATGGAAACTGGCTCAAAACATGACTGGAAGCTACTTACATCTGCCTTTTTCCTATATCTGTGACTGCCTTTTTGGTAGTTTTTTGCAGGACATTTGAAGTTCTCCTGCACAAACACAGGACTGCTCACAAGAGCCACGCTTCTGGCATGACTCATTGACATGAATGGAAGCAGAGCTTCCCCTTAGCTATTTGATATTTCCCTTTGGTTTTCCTGGTGCCTGTATTATATCTCAAACCCTACTTAAGACACTATGTCCAAAGAGTTACTGCATGCTGTTCTAGAGCCTCCAAGTCAGGGGCTCCCAAGTAGCAGCAAAGGCTGTACATGAACTGATACATTTTTTCTTTTAATTCCATGAACATATGACTCGACATTCAGTCCATCAAGGCAGAGATTGTACTCTCCACTAATGCTAGGGAAGCCACTCCGGCTACTCAAGCAGCAACTCCATGAATGCAAATCAGATTGGGATAGCCAATAAAAGAATATTGCATCAATTTATTTCATGTCCGTGGACACAAATGAGACATTTTATAGCTAGCTGCATTCGAAGAATTTGCATGCAGGCACACAAGTGAATATCAGCTCACCAGCGCGGTGAGGACGAAGCCCAGAACAGAGTGAAAATGAAAGAACTCTGCTTGCCAGGGCTGTGGGTGCACGTGAGGCTGCCCAAGAGCACTGCTATCCAAGCATTCATCTCTTACTGTTGCTATGGCAGGGCTGGAGATGTCACGTAGTATTTCATTGGGTTTTTCCAACATCAGCCTTACACGTCACTTGACTCGGGAGGAAACAGCAGGCACAGAAGGTGTAACAGACAAGGCAGCAGGTTAGAGCCCCTCCAGACCCTTCTATGAGCTCAGCCCTGACTTGCAAGGCCATGGCAAAACTCCCAAACACAGGACTGAGTCTCTAAATGAGATTCCCCTGCACTTTTATAAAAGCTATTCACAGCCATTTAAGTGCCCCCACGTAAAAAGCAAACAGCAGAGGCCCTCAAGACACTACCAACCAAATTTCCCTCGTGGTACTCACGCTGAACACAGGGCTGAGTCAACATCAGCAATACCCAGCAGGTGTCAGCGGACAGAATGGTACCTCAGACCCAAGCTTTGGGTCCCTCCTTTGCCAGATGACTGCCACCCTACTCAATGGCCACCTGAGCTTCGCCTCTGGGCAAAGCACATGCCACTGAATCCCCACCCCACAGAGCAGGACTGGGGCTTCATTCACTGCAAACACATAGGGTCATTCTCAGTGAGGTTCTCCTACTCACAGAGACAGGAAAGGAGAGAAAAGAAGCAAAAGCTGGCAGCAGAACCTGCCCATTCCTAGGAAACCCTCACTATCCTCAATGCTTCAGCCACCAAGGTAAATCCACAGCTGCTCTGTGGCCCCAAGTGCCTTAGGGAAACAGGTGAAGCTGCTTTTCTTACACACAGACCCAAACACCCAGTCCCACTAAAAGACAAAGGTGTAGTGACAGTGCTTCCATGGAGGATCCCACTGCAGCATCACACTGAGCTTTACCTGTTAATGGAACTGACGCTGGGCACAGTGTCGTTGTCACACACTCGCTCAGCAAGGAGTCTGTCCCTGATCTCCCAGGCAAACATGGTGGGATTTTGGCGTTTGTACTCTGCAATTTTTTCAACGACTTTGGGCGTGGCGACCTTTGGTTTTGATCCTCCAATCACTCCAGGCTTAATACTCCCGGTTTCATAATACCTGGGACAACATCCAAAACAAAGCTTTGGTTATCACACACAGACAGAGAACAGGCTCTGAGATTTATAAAGAACATCATATCAAGGTAACCAAACCCTAGCAAATCCTGAGATACATCTTCACTTTCACATACACATATTCTGCCTATGCGGTGCTTTATCACCTAGTAGATTAACTTATAGTAATTGGAATTGGGCCTTGGGATACAATATATATTTTTCTGTAACAGCAAAACAAAAGAAACAATGCAAGATAAAAGGGCATGCTGAGATCCAAAATTAACTGAAAATGTGTGTTATTAATCAGCGGTACTGGCAATAATGGAAACAAATCACACCAAAGACCACTTTTTGCAGTGAACTCTTTTGCAGCAAATTACTGTTTCTACAGAAATGCTGTCATTAATATCTACAGCTTGTTATCATTTCAGAGTGAAATGAAGGCTAGGTGTTGTATTTTATTTGCACCTCTGGAATAAATATGCCAGCATAACTTTTTCCCGGTTTATGATTTTAATATGTACATTATTGTTTTAATAGTTCATACTTTTCAAAATGTATTCTTTTCATCATTATATTTTCAGTAGTTTCAATAACAGATTTGGAGGGAAAGGGAGCTGCTCATGCTCTGGAGGGGTCCAGCTGCAGCAGGGATCAGTTTCTATGACCAGCCCTTCACAGGGTGCAGCATCCTCATCTGCACCAGCAGCTCTGCTGATGCCATGCTCCCAGTAAAGATGGAGAATGAGATCCCTAAACAAACAGAAATCTGACTGATATCTTCACATGTAAATCACACAAGGTCAACTGCTTTTGGTAGTTTTGCAATAATACATGGCAGCTGAGATCCCTGGGCCCTGCAAGACTCCCCTTTTGAAAAACAAAGTCTTGAACACGCTGCTAAGAGCAGAAGTAGCATCTTATCTGCTGAAGGCCGTAATGGAGACCAAGGAGACCGTACTCCTCCATGCTGACCGTCAGAGCATTCCACACACAATGCTCTCTCACAGCCCTGCACTTCTTGTATCTTGTGAATTTTCTTGAGACCAAATGAAAAATAAACCCCATGCCTACCTTCAGCCACCACCCCAGCTGCCCTAATCCTGCACATCCCTTTCATACAGACCAGACCACAACTCCATCAACCTCTCAACCAAGCACCCACTGAGCTGTGCTGCAAGAAGCACAAACACAACCGCTTACAGCTCTGTGCCTGCATTTGTGGCTCAGAAAAAACTCCCAAGCAAGAACGTAAGACTGCTTATTAATGTATTTTCCCTGCAGCTATGTGACATAACCATTATACCAAAAAAAATTAATTTCCCCATCTTTCCAGCCTGAGCAGAGCACAGTCTACACAGCCAAAGTCTGCCTCACTGAAACATGCAACCACGTTCACCAATTTTTTCCCAGGCTACCTGTTTTCAGTGTTTCTGGGAGAGCTCTGTGTGCAGGGTCTACAGTTCCTTTACCGAGACTGACATCAAATTGTTCATACAGGTTCTCAGATACTCTGGGTGCAAATGTTGACTCAGGCCTACCAGTCTCCACGAGTAATGGCAAGTGCTGACGGTCAGAGATGGATTAACCCTCCTGCTGCCCCTAAGTACAGTGAGCTTTAGGGCAGAAGGGCAAAATTAGTTCCTCCCACACTTTCACAAGGACATGACAAAATGATGGCAAACATGGACCATAAACCTTCTAACATCTTGCACCCCTGGCCTCAATACCTCGGCACCACTTCTGTGAGGAGGATGTAGAAGGCAGCCAGACAACGCTACAAATGCTACCAGAAAACAAGTCACAATTTTCTTAGATCTAGTCAAAATGATGAATTTCAGAAATGTTTCTTAGTGCTTTTCTCCAACAGTGCTCATGGTCAGTGCCCTGCACTCCAGGACAGCCTGGCCAAGAGGAGCACCAGACACCGTGCAGACCATCCAATGCTTTCCCATGGCTGATCACCACGGTAGGAATGCCACAACAGCAATCTCTGATGTCTACAGAACAGCAAGACCTCTACTCCCAAACTCTTTAAGCCCTGCCCACCTGCCCGCTCTCACAGCCTCAAGCCCTGGTCAGGCACAGACCAGCCCATGGGAAGGCTCTCTGTGCATGGGAGACGCAGGATTGGTCCCAGACCCCTTCCCTGGATGGTGGGGGAGGTCACCAGAGAACTGCCACTGACATCCCCCTGCTCTCCACCCTGGTGATGAATCTGGGTGCAGTCCTGAGGCCTGCAGACTGCATGGCTCCGGCATCCCTGACTTCGTCTCCATTTTAAAGGCAAGGACGGCTGCAGCCAGCATCATTTCATGTACATCAGGTCAGGGCCTTCACTCACAGGGACTTGCAAAGGCAGATGTAGGGTAGGCATGCTCCTCCGAGGGGTAAGAGCTTCACTTGCCCTGCAATTACTGGTTCCCTGTCTCTGGGTGTTTTTTTAAAGCTGCATGTAGTACTGGAAAATTCCAATCATAAAATTCCAAATGTAAGGATTTATCACAAGAATTCCCACTTTTCACACACATGCACGCATACAAAAAAACAGATACACACGGAGTTGCAATTACAGAGACATTTTACTCACTGTAATTATTAGTTATGAAAATAATGAGCTATGAAATTCCAATTTATGGTCGACAACTTCAATGACAGAGCTCTGGAGCCTCACTCTGAGTTCTATAGTACCAATATACGTAATGGTAGACCTAAACTGCCACAAGTAAAACCACCAGACTTCTGCCTGGTGGGTAAATAAACTGCCTGTTTCCAAGCCGTGTCTTGGTCCTGATTGGAATTGGTGGCAATTCCAATGCAACGGTAAGCATCACCTGCCAAACCACGCCAGCCAGGTGGGGAGCAGGAGCCTGTGTTATCTGCAGATGTGGAGCCATAACTGGGTGAAACAGCCCGTGGTGGGCAGGATAAAGCCCATGGAAAGTTTTCCTCTCTAAACCAGTCAAGGCATCTGTGTTCTCAAAACGCCAGTGGGAGAAGCGTGTGTAGCTTGCAGGGAAGGCAGATCCCTGTGAGGAAAGCATGAGAGATAAAGAAGGGTTGCTGAGTGCAGCCTACACGCTACGGCTCTGAAACCCAGCAGGCATGTGGGGGTGTTGCTCACCGGTTTGCACAAGTACAGGTAAGATGGATGTGGGGAAAACAGTGACAGGAGCTGCAAAACCAGGGGCCCGTAACCCTGACAAATCTGAACACTTAAATGGCCACTGAGCAATGAGAAACGCTACTAATCCAACATATCCCCTGGATGATACTACAAAAAACATGCCTTAATGGTCTCTGCAGCTATGCTAGGTCCAGGAAAGCAAGCTGCTTAGCAATTGGAAAAGAAAATTTAAAATAAAAATTGTAAAATTCTAAACAACTAAATGTGTTGAAAGTTTAGCAAACAGATCAGGAATTCATTTCTCCAGATAATAAAGAAAAGCATTTTCTAAAAAGAAAAAGATTCACTTAATGTAAGTTGCCCAATTATGTCGGAATACCTGGGTTCAAAACCACTTGAACATTGTAAATTGCACAAATTAGGTTTAGATTTGTACAGAAGACTTTAAAAAAAAAAAGCAAGCATGGCATTTTTTACCTGAATATCTGTCAAATTCTGGAAATAATATTTATTCAGAGTTTAATTTCCTGCTGCCACAATGTTTGGAGCAGCTCCTGCCGGAACAAGAGAGCTACTCCCAAAACAGCCAAAATATATTTAAGATGGTTATTAGTTACTTATGGTATTCTGTGCTCTCATAATCCAACAGAAGACTGGAAAAAGACATTTAATTATAAACAGTGTGACAAATTGCATAAGAGTTTGCATGAATGCACATGGCACAGTGTTGATGCAATATATAATGATAATATTGTTTAAAAAAAGAGTTCTATTCAAGAAGCAAAAACTAGTAACTTCCACAACTTCTACTTTTTTGCAGTTTGCTGACTATGACTCCCAGATTTCCCTTCCTGTTCAGAGCAGACAGGTGCAGCAGATATGCCATACATACAGCAAACACTCATGGCATTCTGAACTTTGCATTAAGATTACCTACAAGAAAATGTAAAAGGGGCAAACAAGACATACAGATATTGACTCTTCCTTTCTACATCAGACATATAAAACCATGACTCCTCAGAAAGCCCCTCTCCTCACTGGCCTGATTTTCGTTTATTTGCAGCCAGCAGGACAGGGACTGGCACCGACACTTTATTCTTGACGGACATGGAAGCAGTTGCCATCCCCCTTTACCTGCCAAGTATTTTGCTGACACAGCCATGGCTGACGCGGAGTTGTCGGGAGATGTCACACGGCCGGACCCCTTGGTGGGCGAGTTCCACGATCCTTTGGCGAACGACATCTGGGAGGGGGCGGCCATTCACAAAAACACCCCCCAGCTGATTCACGCCTCCATGTCCTGAAACACACAGAGGATGGGGAGAAGGGCAGGAGAAGAGCTGTGTGAGAGTTTCAGACATCTCTGCAGAGCAGAACGTCCAGCCCCAGCGCTCGCTGGCGCTGGGCATCGCCTCCCCAGAATCGGTCCGATTTCCCTGGGAGGAGCAGGGAGGTGACCTCACTGCCTCAATGCCACTTACTGGAGGGGAGGACCCTCCTGCCTGAAGGCAGATCGGGCCCCCTCTGGGAAAATGGCCACGGGGAACCCCTCAGTCATGTCCGGTACCCCGGTGGCGGACCACCCTCCTGCCGAAGCCGCGCTGGCCCAGCCACCAACTCCAGGGCAGACCTGGTGCTGTCCCGTGGAGCGGAGGCTGCTCCGAGCCGCTGGCTGGGAAGCTACTGGAAAATAAGGCTGGGTGATCACTCAGCCCATACACTGCCTCTGTGCAAGCACAGAAGGAGACACCTGAAATGAAACACGCTATGTTTTGTTTTGTTCTCCCCTAGATGCCTTGAATTAATCGAGAGGGGGAAGGGAAAGTGAGGGAAGCCAGGCAGGCAGGCAGGCAGGCAGGCAGGAAGGAAGGAAGGAAGGAAGGAAAGGAAGGAAAGGAAGGAAGGAAAGGCAGGAAGGAAAGGAAGGAAGGAAAGAAGGAAGGAAGGCAGACATTCTGCTCCTAGAATTTACAGCAGCCTTGGAAGATATTCCACAAATAAAATATGAACACTTGGGCAAACTCAGTATATTACTCCTTTTTGAGCAGATTTGCATGGTTCACCTTTAGCAAGGTGAACCATATATCTGGTGGGAAATGGGACCCACTTGGAGGAAAAACAGTGAAACTGTGTAAACCCCATGAACATAAAATAATTCCATGTACCAGAAGGTAATATAATTAACCCTCGTGTTGTTATTCATCCAACTACTTACATTACAGAAGAGTGGAGAAGCTAAAAATAAGCCATAGGGACAGTACAGATGCCAATTCTGGAACAAAAATAATACAGAAAATCTCTCTATTTGCACAGGGTTGGAACTGTACTGACTAACCTGGCAAGCCAAATGCCTGGGTGTTAAATATATATATATATTTTTATATATATTTATATTTATATGTACAGAGCCATTTTTATTTAAATCTGGTTGTTTCACTATCGATAAACTGCTGTCAAACTTTGCAAACACCTTCTAAAACTGTCAGGACACATAATGAACCCACATGAAATACGTGATGCTAAACGCTGTGGCGAGCGGACAAGAGCCTGCCCTGCCTTCCTCGGTGCGAGGGGCAGCCTCTGCCAGCGGCCCAGCCGCGGGTTCGTGGTTCCCTCCCGAGCGCCGGAAGCATCCACCGCTGCTGGGACACCTGCCTACATTGCCGCCGTGGTGCCCGGGACACCGAGGCCGGGGTGAGAGACAGCTCAGTGGGAGAGGCACACAGGAGCTGCCCGAAAGGCTCCAAGAAATGAGACCTCGCGTTCC
>VZRZ01004125.1:99201-124618 GCA_013398175.1 Climacteris rufus | reverse complement strand
TTTTTTTTTTTTTTTTTTTTTTTTTTTTTTTGAGGGGCTCTCTCAGGTTGGAATAATTCAACTCTTCCGCTCCCCGCCGAGCTTTTGCAGCTGATCACTGAGCTGAAACTAAACGTTTTAGGTGGAAAAAAAGCCTCTGAAGGAACCGTGAAATGATTAAGAAACTAAAGAGCTCCTCGCCATGTGAGATCATGTCCTGTTCTCTAAAACATCACAAGATGTCCCCAGACGCAGCCAAAACCCAGGAAAATTCTGACATGTGCTGTAGCAGGAATCAAAGTTTGCTCTCAGCCGGCCGCCCCCCGAGTGCTCCGCCGCCCCGGCAGCGGCGGCGGCACCTGCCCGCTCTGCCTCCGCTGCCCCAGCCCGTCATCAACTTTTCAGCAGACCGACTTCCCCTTCCCGGGCCGGGGGTGACGCTGCCGCCCCCGGGGCCGCGCTCCCCGCCAGGTCGGGCCGCCGCAGGGGCGGGACAGGGACCCGCCTGCCGACGCCTGGGGGTGGCGAAGAGACCCCCGCGCCCGCATCCCTCCGGCCCTGCCCTGCCCTTTCCTGCCCCGCGCCCCTCGACGAGGAACAGCCCCTGGGCCGCGGCGGGGACCGGAGAACAGCGGCCCGGCGGAGGCGCCTGGGGCAGGACTTTCTCGCCCCGGGGGGGCTTCACTCGGCCCCCTTTCCCCCCCTCCACTTCCCCGCACCTCCCATTAGCGTGGCGAATGCAGACCCACGGCCGCGGGTGAGGGTGGGGAGAGGAAAAGAGGAAAAACCACGAGGCTTCGACCGCTCCCAGGTTTATTTTTCAGCAAAACGACTGCGGGGCGGGAGGGGGGAGAGGAAATAACATCCCTTCCCAAAGGCCAAAACAAATTTCGGCTCCGGGCCCGGCGGGCGGTCGCGCTCCCCGTGCCCACCGGCGCCTGCAGCCACACACCCGCGCACACTCACGGCCCCCGGTCCCTGTCTCACGGAACCCGCCCAGACATGGAACCGATCCGCTGGCCGGTCGCAGATGGGCTCTGCTCTGCTCTGCTCGGCTCCCCTCCCCGAGCTTCTCTCGCCTCCCCACGGCCGCCGCCGCGCCGTGAAACTGAGCAAGGCAGGGCAGCGGGGTTTGGGAGTGGGGGACACCGCCGCTACCCGTGAGCGGAGCGGCCCGAGGAGCCCCTCTCGGGGCGGGTCCTGCCGGGACGGGAGATGTGCCGGGTTTGGGGACGTGAGGCCGACGAAGGGGCTCTCTCCCGGCCGCCTCGCCCGGCGCAGCCCTGCCACCCGCGCCGCCACGGCTCCCACCGGGAGCTAACACGGACACAACTCTCTTTCCCAACTGTATCTTTTCCCTTTCGGCTACCCCTCCGCCTCGGACGCAATCGCATCCGAAGACCGGCGGCCTCGCGGGGCTCTCCGGCGGGGTTGGGCCGGGCCCTACGGGACCCCCGGCCACCCGGCTCCGGAAGCGAGGCCGACTACGGCTTCTATCCCTTTTGCTTCCCTCCCCACCTACCTCTTTTCGATCTCATTTTCTTACAGAGAAATAGCCGCGCCGGAGCTTTCCGCCGGCTCGCCCTGAAACGCGACCCGCCGCTTCGGGGTAGGGGGTCCTTCCCTGGGGGAAGCACCCCCACAGAAGCGGCCCACATGCACGGCAGACCCCCCGCCCGTCCCGTCTCGTCCCTTCAGGCGGTCACGTCGCCTTGCCTCTCCCGGCCCAGCCGGCCTCGGCAATGGGAGCAGCCTGGGAGCGCTACTCCGACCTCACGGAGGGAAAGGAACGAAAAACACTTTATTGTCCTAAAAACAGGCCGCGGGCCTCCCGTCTCGACACGGCCTGAGAGAGCATGGGCAGGCGGCGGAGAGGCCGCAGCGGGGGCCAGACAGGCGCCACGCGTGTGCCAGCGCGGTCGTGGCTGCGGGGACCTGTGGGCACCAACCCGCGGGGTGCGCAGCTCCGCGGGGTGCGCAGTTCTGCGGCTGCAAGAGTAGGAGCCGCCCCGGGCCATGGTGCCGCGTCCCGGGTCCGCGCGGATTCGCCCCGATCCCGCTTGGCCATTCCCGCTGCCGCGCTAACGAAAATAACGCGGGGGCCCCCGAGGGGAGCGGCCCTCCTCGCCCCCTGCCCGCGGGGGAGGGCTGCGACCCGCTCTGCTCTCCGCGCGGTGCCCTCCGGAGCGGGGCTGCGGGACCCCGCCGCGCCCTAGCACCGACCCCTGCGGTGCCGTGACAGGGGGTGGGATTTAAGGCCCGGTGCGAGAACCTGTGCCTCACGGACGCCCAGACGAAGCCGCTGCTGTTCCCACACAGGGACAGTGCCTCTGGGGTCGGCAGGGCCACGGGCAGCCAAGATCCTCGCAGGACTGTCCCTGGAAAATGCCTCTGCTCTCACCAGAGCAGCATCTGAGGGGGAACAGAGTTGTGCCATGGCAGAAATCCCCGGAGAAAGGGGTCTCGGAGCCAGCCCACCGTGACACTGTGGCCACAGCTGAGGGCCCCCGGCCTTGGCATGTCTCAGACCACGTTTTGGAGTTTTGGAGTGATGCTGTGCTTTCTGTACATGGAGGGTAAAACGACAGTGAAGAGAAGAAACCGTGGCGCAGTAGAAAACTGGGTTTGGAGTTTTGCAAGGATAGTTTCTGCTTGCCCTCACTGAAGAGAGGAGAAGATCACGAATGCGGCCCAAGCTTTTGTTCTTTTATACCTGATGCATAACGTTAGGACGTGAAGGGTTGCCCTCCCACCCCACGACGCTCGTCCTGCAACGCCCGAGGCTGCGCGGGGCTTGGCCTAGCACCTGTCACCCAACACACTGAAGCAGCCGGAGCAGAGCGCCTCTCTTCCCCAGGTACCGGCCTGCGCTGCTCCTGGGGCTGTCTCCTCTCCCCGAGGCGTGGTTAACCAGGATTTGAGGGGGGTGGAGGGGCACAGGGTTGAAGGGAGCATCCAAAGCCCTGCACCACCTTTACAGTTGTCTGCATTTTCTCATATTTCGGTAAAACATGTCGACATCAAATGCTGGAGAGGGGGAGTGCTGCTACAAATTCTACAAATGCTGCCTCAGTCTGAGCAGCATTCCCCCCCCCGGGGCGGGGGGCAAACGTGTGGCAGAGGGTGTTACTGATTTGAAAATAGCCGGTGTTCCTCTGCAGCACTACAGTCTCATTTACCTCCCATGTCTGTAGTTTTAAATTCAAAGCAGAGGAGATCTATCAATGATCCCGGCCCAGTGTGTTCCCAGAGATAAAAGTCAACTCTGAGAAGGGGATGCTAATTAGACTGAAGCAGTTTAAAAGGTTTTAGGTGGGCAGTCCTGTAAAACTGAGACCACTCAGGTAGCATACTCTAATATCCTCAGTGATCTGTAGAGAGCTGTGCACTGGGGGGGGAAGCCACCAGAAAAGGATGTTTGAAGGAGACGAGTGGGGACTGGAGGCATCCCGTCAGCACTGGTCCACAGGGAGGAGATGTGCTGTCCCCCCAGATGACAATCTCACAGCTAGAGGTGAGTGTGGGGAGATACTGACCATCCTGCCAGTGCTCCATCCCCCTGCCCTATCTACTCAGTACAGCGAGAAGTCAGAACCGAGGTGGCACAGCTGACAAAAGCAGTGTTTTTTATTTTTGAGAGCATGAGAGGAGGGCAGGAAATCCTGAGAGACTTCTCTTTTTCAGCCAATGTTAATTACAATTTTTCTTTCCCTTCACCTACCACTAACTTCTGTCTCAGACATGCTGCTAGTTGCCAGATGTCTGTGCCGGTATATTACCAGGGGTCTTTCTCTGCTGTATTCTGCACAGGGAGTCACTGCCAGCACCATGGTTGGGTGAAAAGCTATTTTAAAAGACCTACCCGGAGCTTCTCTGGAGGGCTGCTCCCCTTGCTGTTCCCTAGGGCTTGTTTTCTCCAGTCCACAACCACAGTGACTGAGGCCTGACTGTTTTTTGGATGTAAACCTGCATCAAAGCAAAAGATGAACCTACTTTATCACAGCAATGAATAGCTCAAACCTATTTCATCAGCCTAGTGTGGAAGGACGCAGGGCCACAATAAATGCTTCAGTCCCCTCTGTCAGTCACTTTCAGTGATCTTGAGTGTGGTTATTTTGATAGTTAAAAAGACACGGTTTTAAAAGTCAACTTTGCAGAACCTTCTGCCTGGTCACACGCTTACATACACAGCTGAAAATGAGCCAGGATCTGAGGGAGGCCAAGCCACACCAGATGCTGGCTTCTACCTCTTCTGAGAGCTCTGTGAGAAACCCCACCATGTCCTCTGAGATTACTGCAGTGACATGGTAGAGTGAAGGCCTGGCCTCCCGGGAGCGCAGCAGGGCTGGACAGCCATGCTCGAGCTTCTCCAGCCTCTGCACAATAGCTTCTCATTCAAACCCGGGGGAGGAGAGTGATGTGAGGCACCATCCGCAGTGAAGCTGGAGCCCAGTGGCCCATGGGGCATCCTGGCAGCTCCGCCGGAGGAAAAGTGCTTGTTGGGGTGTAATGGTAGCAGTGGGATGAGCGCTGCTTGTGTAAGCAGAATGCACAGCAGAGGAAAGACACACTCTGAGGCTCTGTGGGGTGCCTGCAGATACAGAGCGGCTGGACCAGGGAATAGGGAAGAAGGGTCAAGTTGATGAACCCTTTGCCAGACAAAAGATTCCACAAAGTTCGTGAGGACCACAGAGGTCTGGGCAGAGCCCAGAGCAAGATTCAGACCTTCTCAGCTGTAGGTCAGGGACCTCCTGGAATAGCACTCTTGAAGTACACCCTTTGTCACCACACTCGGACTTTAACAATGGCCCTGGGAGCTTGGCAAGTGAGATGTTCAAAGGGGCAGGTTATCACCTCACTTCTGCATTGAGCACAACAGAGAATCTGGATGTGAGCCGTTGTGCTTGGAGGAACAGCTTGCTCAGTTGTAAGCACTTCCCGCAGTCTGAATGCATCCTCCCATGGACATTTGTAGAGGAAGGGCCCATTATCGCTATGTTGCAAAGTAAACAAACAAAGAAGTTGTTGGGTTTGGGGTTTTTTTATGTAGGCTCTAGCTGGGAATAGTCAACTCCACAACACAATGCTTGCTTTTCCAGTCTCTCTTGAGAAATTCAAGAACAAAAATTTCACCTCAAGTTCATCCTGTGCTGTGACTTTTGTGTTTGCTGCTATTAAAACGTTTAAAAATGTCAAATTGATTCCTTTGCTTTTGAGAATTGCTGGGAGAAGAGGTAGATTGGAAGACAAGAATTCAAATCACTGAATAGTTTGCTTCCAAAAATTGCCAGCAAAGAGAAAAATACAGTGGATTAAGTGAACCCATTGCTACACACAGAAGTGTCCAGAAAATGCTAGCGGAAGAGAGGATGTTAAAGAATCTAAGGCTTTCTTCCGGCTCAAAAGCAGACATAGCCAGGGTATTAGCTGTTACCTTTCCTAGTCTAGGTTTCCTGTTATTGAACTGATACTCCTCTCGCTACTGATTGTAAAAAAGGATGGTGAGTCACAATCTCCAAACACATAATTAACTCTAATCAAATAAATGGGGAAGATCAGAAACTAGTTAGCATCAGAGTCCAACATGGTCCAGAATCTCTCCAGATCAAGTGTTTAATACCTACAGAAACACAGTATAATGTTCTTCTGATCCTCCTTAACTAACCAATGCTTGATTGTTAAGTTAGTACATCTCTTTGTTGACATGCTGCCACATACACAAATAGATGCCACTATAAATCCCAACTGCCAAAGGATTTTTCATCCTAACATATTTTGCTTCCAAAGGGATTTCAAATTTCCACTTGAGTATTTACCAGATACCTCATGTTAGGTGCTTCAGATAGGTATTTTAACCACCACCTTTCAGTGGCTTGAAGAAAGGTTTCCATCCATGGTTTTAGGAACCATAGCAGTAGAAGCAAGAATGTGTAAATATGCATTTTGTCATGCTTGTCACCAGCACCTTTGTGCATCAAGTGCTAGGCATCCACAGGAGATATTCAAAGAAGTACATGAAAGAAATGGAAAAGTTTGTACATTTTCAAGACCCAGACCACACTGCCACAGCCCAGAAAGTTTCTCATTCACAACAGCCCTGGATAGAATCCCCATTAGACACACAGTCTGAGGAGGGTTTGGGCTGCATGAGGGGAGATACATACCCTGGAGTGCTGGATTCATCTCTAAAACAGGTTTTGTGATGAGGAGCTGAGGTAGCAGACTTCTGAACAGCATTTTGCTAGATTTTCATAACGTGCACCAGCACCAGGAGCAACTGGGATGTTCATCTCACTACTGTGGACAACCAAATGTCCTTTAGACAGGAGGCTGTCCTGCACGATAGCTCTCTGAACTGGTCCATGAGCACAGACACTGCTGGAAGGGACAGGCAGCTGGAAGGGACAGCTGGGATCATCTGGCTGGGGGCCAGGACCGGAAAGGTGTGGCAGAGATGTCACTGGGAAGAGATGTCTGACACCCAGCAACATGCTGTGCGGGGCTGTAGCAGAGCAGCTCACAGTGGCAGCCAGGGACTTTCCCACACAGCACCTGCAGCCGGGCTCTCTCAGATACCAGGAAGGAGCAAATGATGGTTGGGCATGCATGGAGGTCACACATTCTAGTCGTGATGCTCAGACTTTCCGTCATCACGTCATCCTCAGACCCAGACAGAATGGTCTCTGACAAACTGGAAATGGCCAAATCATGACAGTGTGCCAGGCCCTGTGAATTGCATCATCACCAGAGGTGACTCCACAATGGCTGGTCAGTGCCAGCCTGCCAACCTTTCCCACTGCAGCACCACCTCTGCCCAGCACCAACACATTTTTGGGGACCATTTCTTCTGTTTTGCATTCTGCCAGAATACTCCCTGTCTGGGCCAGACTCCTCCTCCTTTCTGGTCCTCTCCCACCCCTGTTGAAAGCTGCTGCTTGCATTCCAGGTTTTTCTGTTGCACAGCACTGCATGAATGGGCACTGCTCTGCTAACACCAGGCTGAGAAAAATATCTGTTACCCAATGGAAAAGAAGCACAAAGTTTCACATCACATTTGTTATTTGTACTTTATCAGTGATTTTACTTTAACAGTGCGGGAAGGTTCCTTGCCTTTTCATGTCAAGAATTAACTCCCCCTTTTTGCTTCTGCAGCATTTCTCTCACCTGCTCCAAAGCTATTAACCTCTCACACACTGCCATGCAATGAAACAAAGCACTTTCTTCCCCTGGAAATGCTTCTGGACATTATATCAATCCATTGGGCGTTGAAGAGTGTCTGAAGTGGCAGCAATAACTTCCAGAGGGACCAAATCCTGCTCTGTCCTGGCATCTCTCATCCCTTCACCTCTGTTGCTTGCAAAGCTGGGAGCTCCACCAGTGCCACAGTACACAAAGCAGCTTCTCTCCCATGCCACGCGTGCGAATATAGGAGCATGCATGCGACGTGTGCATGGACTTACACATCGAATTTCTCTGTGGAATTCATCCCACGGAGGGCCCACAAAAGGATGGTGCATGCAGGGTATGCAGGGTGTGAGTCACTCTCATTGGTCCTGCTAACTACAGCGATAGCTCAGGGTGTTTTCAGTCCTTGTGTTCCTTTGAGAATAATTACCACATGAGATTGTTTTTCTCCTCTCCTTAGGTATTTTTGGCATAATTTCTCTTTCTTGATTTGCATTCACTCTGATTCTGCAGCGGCGGAGGCTGTGTTTAGAGGAGATGACAAAGAGCTCTGCTCTTTATCATCACACTGCGAATGGTCATTAGCTGGGGACTTTAAGAACAATGCAGAAATCTATTTCATTAACTCCAGATTCTGCTTACCTCCAATTATACAGCTGTATGAAAATTACCAAGTGTGAAATATAAAAATGTTGTCTTGTAATTGAAACCTTTTATTTTAGGCAAATTTTGAAATCAATAAGAAGAAAATTAAAAAAGAGTGGTTTGATAACACCCTGTTTGCTCAATATATAGCTGTAACCACCATGAAAAGCCATTTGCTTCATGAGATGTTCTGCAGGAAAGAACACTGAACAGAGCTGGAGAGGCACTTTAGATGAGGGTCTGGTATGACAGGACAAGAGGGAATGGCTTCACACTGGCAGACAGCAGGGTTAAATGGGATATTGGATGAAATTTTTTCCTGTGAGGGTGGTGAAGCCCTGGCACAGGTTTCCCTGAGAAGCTGTGGCTGACATATCCCTGAAAGTGTTCACGGTCAGGTTGTACAGGGCTTGAAGCAACTTGGTGTAATGGAAGGTGGCCCTGTCCATGGCAGGGGGTGAAACTGGATGATTTTTAAGGTCACTCCCAACCGAAACTGTTTATGATTCCATAGTGCTCCCTGTGGAGTGTTGTATCATTGCACACTCAGCTGCTCAAAGTGGAAGAAAAGACTCAATTTCCATCACCTCTCTTTCTCAGTCTCAGGTATTTGTTTGAGCTGTTTGGCTCCAGGGATGAAACAGTGTCCAAAGAATGTCCAGTTGTATTCTTGTTCCTGTGGCTCATGGCAGTGTTATGGCATGAGAGAGACTGTGAAGATAAACCCTAATATTTAGCGTCACTAAAGTGGAACAAAACATTCTTTAGGGGAATTTCCTCACTGCTTTTATAGCACTGCTCTGATATTTGCTTTGGTCATTAGTGCAGCTATTTTAGTTTTCTCTCTGTTTCTTGCCCTGTGGGACATGCATTATTTTGAGTATTGCAATTAATTTGGGGAGAGTTTTACAGAAATTTTGTAGCAAGGCACATGGGATGTCATTAAACACTTGTTTCCTGAAGGACAATGCCAGTTGCCCAGCTGGAAGGCCCCTCTGGAAGCTCAAGGTGTGACCAAGATCCTGCTCTTTCATAGGGCTGCCTTTCTCTCTTCCTCTCCCTGCCTCTAGAAGGTTCCAAAGAAATCACACAAAGTCACAGTCCAACCTCACCCACAGAACAGGACAGGTGGAGGAAGGTGAAGAAAGGTGTTCTGGTCTGGTCAGGAGGACTGTGAGCCCAGCTGGGTCTGTGCTGAGCAGCTTGGCAGGGGTGATAACTGGGTGCTTCCCCATCTCTGTGTCTCACTGTCTGGCCCAGCAGAGAGGACAACAGACAAGCTACCACAGTGGTACTCTTCAAAAGTAGGTCTGTCCCAGCATGAGAAGGGAAGTATGGTTGTACTGGATAGACAGTGAGGGAGGAAAAGGGTTCAGTCTGGAAAAATAGGTTCTGGCATGGACGAGGGTGTTGGTGGGCATTTGGTGTGGAGGGCAGGATTTGACGTGTGCTAAGATCTGCCAGGTCTGTATGATCAGGGCAAAAAGATTCCAGGATGAACTGGGTGATGAGCAAGGCAAAGATTAGAAATTGTCCACTGCCATTGCTTCACCTTTTTGTCTCAAATTTTGACACACTTTTTGCTAAAAGCTCTGCCAATTGGGTTCCTGTGAGGCTCCTCAGGCTTCCAGCTCTCCATGGAGAAAGCAAGGCATTTCGCGTTGGTGGGACTGCAGAGGACAAGATGCAAGAAGGAACTTCTGGACATGTAAAGCTCACAGCAAGTAAGGGGTCTCCATGTTAAAAGGAAAAACCTACTTTTGCTAACTGCATTGAAATCCTGTGACTGGTGACTCGACATCTCTGACTCCTCAGGATTCTCTCTGCTACCTTATCTGCAGGTGTGACAGGCATGGCAGGAGTTTAGGATGACTGCCATGACAGGGACTTCAGGAAGATGCACTGACATCCTAAAGGACAGAGCGAGCCCACTCTGTCCATGTCTGTCCCCTGCATCAGTCAGCCCCCAGACTGCCACTGCCCATGCCAAGGTGAGGAGGAGACACACCTGGTGCACTATCATCGCCTCACCAGCAAGGTTGTTATGTGCTACAGAGAGAGAGAGAATATGAGTGGGTCAGCTTGGAGCCCTTCCTTCCAACCCTCCTCAAACCCACACTCTCTAACAAAGATTGTTAGTACCACAGGAACTAGAGGTCTTGATCACAACCTGGCTCCCTAGCACTGTAGCAGCGATGAAGCTTCACCAATACAGACACCTTACAGACACACTCCTTCTCCTGCTCCTAATATTGTGGGGTTAGTTTCTATTCCAAAAGAATACCACTAGCAGGCTTTCTCAACCCATCCATGTGTTCTTAAGAAGCAGTCATGGTGAGATAGCAGACCTGAGATGCAGATCCTTGTCCTGCACAAGTAAGCCACCCAGCTCTCTTACTAATTAATTATATGAACATGAATATGAATTATTATATTAATCCTGCCTTGCAACTGGATGAAATTCAATCTAACAACTTCATTTTCTCTGGTTCAATACCACTGTTTTAAAACATAAAACTCTAACTGTATACTCCAGTCTTTAATCCAACCTCCAGGATGGAGTCCTGAAATTTTAAAACCACACAGACAAAAAAAAAAAAAAGGACTTTTCTACTTGCTGTATTTGTTATCTGAATATTGCAAATTGTTTTAAAAACAAAGTTGTACATGTATATCAGATATCATTTGAAGTAATGAGTGTACTTTTCTAATTTTCCCAATGCCAACCTAGCAACCCATTTCCAATATCATGCATAATAATTAATTTGTTTTCTGTATAGTAATAAGATTAACAACTTCACATTTACACGGGGTACTGAGTTATGTTCAAATAAAATAAGTTCTAATGAGAAAAATTGGAAGTGGCAGCAAATCAATGTTCCACTCAGCAATCCAGGTTTATGTATGTTTGTCTATCTTTCCTGCATGTATTTTTGTCAAAGTTCCACTGTAAACAAGATAATTTCTTTCATGTTGTGTTAGCCTGGGTAAATATGTTTAATGAACAACAAATACATTGTAAACACTGAAATAAATCTAAATACCTCAGGAAACAACCTGGAAGCTATAGGGTGCTTCAACAGACATAGTATGCTAAATACAAGGCAGCACTGCATGAATTCCCCACAGAGAGAAAGCTGACACCACACATGGCATGATTTCAAACTAATTCTTAAATGCCTTATTTTAAAAGATCTGCCCATATAACATGCATCTATCAAAGAAGCTTCCTTTTGTCAATCATACCAGGAAATTTGCTTTCTTTTCAGTAAAAAATTCAAGCAGTGGCCATAACCAGTGAACTCTAACTAAGCAGGACAAAGACTAGGGAGATTTCCGTTTTTTTTCTAGAAATGGATATCTGTGGAAAAGCCAGTGCTCAAATATTCTGGAGTGGCTATCTGAACCTAAAGGATTTGGACCTCAATCTGAACCTCCCGGATTTGCCCTAACAGCCCTTCTTCCAGGCCTCCTACTTAACCCCACATGTCCCAGACACTGCAGTAACAACACAACAAACACACTGCTGCAAAGCACATGAATGAGTCATTTTCCATGAGCATTTGTGTACTAACACCGAAGGCACCTGCCAGTACCGAAGCAGCCAGTGGTCTCCACAGCCTTTCCACTGCCAAGGAAGCTGAGCGCTGCCCACTGTGATACCAGTCAGCAGCTACCTGTAAATCTCCTGCACAAACTCAGGCCCGTTTTACCAGGCAAAGTCCGGACCTCTTCCCAGGCAGGTGGCCAGCCCTTATGCCAGAGCATCACCAGCACAACTCCAAGGCCAGTCCAGCCCAAACTGCCAGCTGAAGAGCAGTGAAAACGAAGCAGCTGTTAATAGCTTGTTTATATAATTTCCGGTACGCTCGTCCTTGCCTAATTATAGGTGACTCAAGGTTCACTGCCCAACTGAGCATGGCCTTCACTTCCCACAAGATCTTCAGTTGCTGACACCTTCACCAGATTGTAAGAATTTGGGCCAAAATTTTCCACACCATGTATATGACTCAGACTATGGTTTGCCTTTCGGGGTTTCTGTTTGCTTGTCTGTTTGTTTCCGAAAAAGCTTTGATTAAAAGTAAGTGCTTCTCAAGGATATAATCATCATAGAATCATAGAATATCCTAAACTGGAAGGGACCCACAAAGATCATCAAAGTCCAACTCCTGTTGTACAGCCACTGTTGTAGTCCTACCACCACTTCTTTTTACAATTATTCTGTTTCAGAGCACTGGTTTGACCATTTTTGCCATGAGAACTTCACATTTTTGGTCTAGGGAACTCCTCCAGGTGACATATCTACCTTTCCCCACAGAAAACTGTACATGTTTGAGGACACTGTGAAATGCTGGTTCCTTTATGGTCTGTAGACATTAGAAAACTTGCTGTTTAAACACTCAAATTCTCACATACATTGAGCACCATCTTGTCTTCCTCCCACCTCCTACTTCTCCCTAGCCTAGGTGTGTGTTTGTTTCATGGGGTCAGTGAGCAGTATGTTTCAGACCAGTCTGAACAGGGAACCCTCTAGCCTTGGCTTGCCCTGTCAGGGAAGGAAGCAAGGTTCAGCAGCCAAGAAAATTTGGATCCTTCCCTAAACATGAGACTGCCATATTCTGAGCACACGGTGAAGCCTTTCTGCCCACTGGTAAGCAGCCAGTCTGTCTCTCTCCACCACAGGAGCAGCCTAAGACGTTTTCAGAGACATTTCTTGTCTACTATGTGTGGGGAACTCAGCTAAACAGACCTACTGTTTGCTTCCTCCACCTTCTCCTAGAATCATAGAATCGTTTAGGCTTGAAAAGACTGAGTAGAGAACATTCCTCCCCTCACCTTGCTCCAGCACTGCCATGCAAAACCCTGCCACTTTTGCTCTTCTGGACTACTCTGCTCCTATTGCACGCAATACCTGGACAGGTTTGGTCACCCTGAAAAGATCAGCAATTTTTGCTAATTCCATTGCTGAAATAAGTAGCAGCTCAACTGGATGCTCAACAGGATGTTGAGCTAGGTATCTACTACTTACGTCTGTAATGGAAATAGCTAAAATTGCAATGTTTAAAAATAGCTCCACATACATCATCATGACCTTGATGTTCTTGTGCTGGCAGAGGTCTTTACCACCCTGCTTCCTGTCAGGTCAGGAGTGGGGACAGCTCTGTGCCCCCAATACCTCCCTCCAGAGCTGCAGCCATGCTTCCCATTACCCTGGTGAAGGGCTGAGAGGTTTGTCTCCCCAGCCATACGCTGCCCTAAGCCTGCTTTGCCTAAGCTTAGTATGTCCTTTCACAGGAGACACGGTGCTCTCCTCCTGCAGTGTCCCCAGGGATGTGCCTTTCCAGTCTCTACAAAAGAGATCGATGACCCCGAGGCAGACACAACTGGACACCACACAGAGCAGCTCTCCCATGGATGCATCACCACCTCAGAAGGCTCCTCTATGTCCAGCACACACACTTGCATGCCCACTTTTTATGTTCATAATCAGAACTGACACTGTGAATCCAGAGATCTTCAATGACAAAGGCCAGAGACTGTGCCCAAATAGTGGTGTCTAGTCATACCACCATGGGCTGTCCCTCCCACAGCTTTGCAGTGATGGGAAGCAGCTCTCCAAGAAGGCATCTCCACAGCCTAAGGCAGGAGGAATGAAGGTGGACTAAGGCTAACTGGACACTATTAATGACATAATTCCTGCTCCATTTGCCCTCCAGTAGGGAAAAGTGAAGGAAGAGGTAGTGGGCTGTGTGGTGGCCTCGTGGCTAATGTTGCTGCATCTGTCCTAACAGCTGTTGGCACTGGCAGTGCACCAGTTGTCACACTCATATGCAGCTCAGCTTGGGCTGCTTTGGGTGATTTTGCCCCTGTGCTGGCTGCACACTCTGCATCACTCTACCTTACTGCAAACCTTGCATGAGACACCCGGGGTCTGGCTCTGTCCTCAGCCAGCTGCCCCTAAAAGCCATTCAAATCAACAATGGCTTCACAAATACCCAAGGGAACAGTGGCCAAGCTCTGCAGGGTGCTGCAGGGGTCGGGCCTCATGTGCCAAGGGCTGTGGCACACCAGGGGCAAGTGGGTTTGTTCAGTTGTCCCCGTCTGAGTTGTTCCATCTGGGGCTGCAGAGCACATAGCACCTGGACATCATAAGCGTTGAGCATCCGTAGAATGGTGTCAGGAGAGAGGAGAACCTGAGAGCTCACTTTGCCTTCCTGAACTCCCAGCATCACTCTTCTGGTCTACCCATCCTTGGAGTGAGAGGAACAATGCTCTGGTGGGGTCTTCTTCCCATAAACAAGCACTGCAAAGACCACCAAGAAGAAACATGGTTCTGTGAGGTTCTGGAGTTACATGGATCAGGACATGTGTCTTACACCCCCAGCCTGAGCTGTGTGTCACCTGCTGGGTGCTGCCTGATCAGGTTTGGGTGTTCTGGATGATCCTCTCTGATTACTGCCAGCCCTTGGCAGAGGCTGCAGCACCCACCAAGGGTGGGAGGACTGGTCAGGATCTGTCCTCTCACAGCAGCAGCTCCTGGCCTAGCCAGGGCCCAGCGCCAAAGTGGGGGCTGATGTGGGGTTTGGGAAATAGAAGAGGGGTTCACCTTTGCTGCAGAAGGAACTATGGGGTAAGCTGGAAAACTAGCTGGCTTTAACTGGAAATCGTCATGCACAGAAGGAATTTCATCCTGGACTGCAAAAAGTAAGCCTATACCTGCCAGGAGCAAGATCTCTGGGGATTCATTCCTGCAGGTGGATTGATGATATTTGTCCCAGATTTGTGACAGTACATGGTAAAATCTCTCCTGATGTGCTTCCCAAAGTGAGAGTGATGTGAACAATCATAAATCCCTGGAAGAGAGGCAGTGAAAGAGCTTGGTGAATCACCTGAAAGTGAGAAACAAAGCTGTGACACAGCCAGATTGACCCTGGACACAGATCCCCTCCCAACAAGGGGCACACAGCAAGGGGAAGAGGGAAGAATTGGGTGGAGGGGACTTCTGCGGAGAGGCCATGCAGACACCTCAGGTACTGCTGCAGAAGGACGGAGCAATAGACAGCACCACGGGAGCGGCGATGCTGCACTAGCTCTATGTGGCCTGGGCGGGTCTCACGCCGCCCTGCCCGCCAAGCCCACACAGCGATCAGGACAAGGTGCTCAGGGAGGAGCCGCACAGGGTATAAAGGGCTGGAAACGTCGCAGGCCCAGGCTGCATGGGCTGCCTGAGTTATCAGGGAGGTTGTAAGCACTATATGTAAGTGTCTTCTTGGAGAGAAGTTGTTTGACAGCAGGGGCTGCAAGCTGCAGCAGACAAACTTGGAGCATGACCCAGCACTTGAAGCATTTCAGACCAAGGCTACATCAGCCTGAAGCAGAAATCTGTTCCGTGGGGAAGCCAGCAGGAACAGTCCGTTGCCCTGCGGTTCCCACACGTCTCAGGTTGGCTGTGCACACCTCCCCACATCTCACAGCCTGCCTTATGCTCCAGAGATTTCCTGGAAAATTTGTTCTGCAAGCACTAAAAATTCCATCATCTGAGACAAAAAAACTCATGGGAAAAGCAATGTTAGACAAAACCAAAATCTCGGTGGTAAAATAACCAGCTAGGAATATCCTACAGCTGTCTTTGTGAATGAGGGTATTTACCAGCCTAAAGTCACCACTCCTTCCTGTTGCCTCAAACCCTCTCCGTAAATGGAAAGACAGGGACCATGTCTCCAGCTGGCACAGACTGACTCTACTCCAGATCTGTGCTAATACCCTTGTTTACATATGGCCTGACACACTCTTAATGCTAACAAGTAAATAGAAGCCTGTGGTTCGATTTACTATGCAATTACACTTGCAAAATAAGAAGGAAAAATAAGCTCATATTAAGCACTGATACACACATTTTTTTCAAGCACAAGTGACATATGACAATGTGGATTTGCCCTTTGAGATGTCACAGTTTAATGAAGTAGGAGAAATCCTGCAGAGAGTAGCACAGGACTTAGATTTCTCCTTATGAGGATTAACTTCATACCCCTGTTTAGGAAAACAAATATTTTCTGCAGTAAATAGAAGTTGTCCTCCAGCTTGGGATAGCCTTTTACCATCACTGTCAGATTACTTTCTCCTCTTCTGGTCTGTTCCTGACAGTACACCTATATGTACCTGGACCTGCAACCCTGTGGGTCACAAGGCCCTGAGGTCCTGGCAGTGAGAGCACTCTGCATGCATAAGGTCCAATCTGTCTTTCTTTCTCAGACAAAACAATTTATGCTCATGTCTACATCTTTCTTTTGGTGAAGAAGACCTGCAGTCTTGTGGAGTGCACTGGAGGGGAACCTGTGGTTGTACAGTGGATCACTGTATCTCATGCTTCCAGTGAAAGGCTGTCCTGCCTGTTGTTTCCTGGACAAAATGTGCAAGACAGTGATTTTGCCACAGCCATGGGGCACTGCTTAATCATCATGAAACTACTTGGCTTTGCTTCATTTCCCAGCAGAGACTCATTTATATATTTCATATTAGACTGTCTTTAGCAGCAGAGCAGAGGTAATGCATGCAGATCATCCTTCTCTGGTACCGATGCCCCCAAGGGCAGGTACCCCCAGAGGCACAGCATCTGCTCAAAGGACTCTGTAGCTGGATGCAGGTGGATGAGCCCCATGGAGCTTATGGAAGTCATCCAGCTGGAAATCTGGTTGCTGCATTTCCCGGTCAGACTGATGTTCAGGCTGGAAACTGAGCAGAGCGGGTAGGAAGAGAAACACATTCATTTCTGGGGGAACAAGTGACTTTACTGGGACAACTTCTCTTCAGGCTTCTGTGAGACTTTCCTTGAAAGACCCTGCTCAACGCTTAATTTTACAGTGTCTTACAGAAAGTGAAAAATGTTCCATCACCTTAAATAAGCAGGTGACCCACAGCAGGTGATATCCACGTGAGAGTGGTGAACATTCCATACTGAAGGTGTTTGTCTGTTAGCACAAGAGATCACAGCATACTTTCAACTGACCATGACAGATTTTGGATGGGGGCTGCAGGTAGTCTCAGAGACTGTGAACTAGAGCCCCTGCAATGGCCACGTGGCCAGCCCTCGCAGCAGTTGCACACCCTGTCACCAGCCATTTGGTCGCAAAGGTGAGAATTTAAGAGCGTAATAAATGGTCACTTCATAAAGCAGTCTCAAACGTTTTCTAGCATTGTCTTGTGTCTGTGGCTTGAACCCTCTTTTCAAATTTGCTCCTGAACCATCTCCAGGTACAAATTCTGTACTGAAAACCAAGGCTAACTGCCAACATATTTATTTTTGCTGGTGAATTTTTAATAATAATGTCATCAATCAGCAATTTCTCCAATAACTAATGGAACAAAGTCTGTAGGAGTGGGAGAAGGTGTTCCAGGCATAGGAGCTGAGATTCCTCTGCAGCCCGTGGTGAAGACTATGGTGAGGCAGCTTTCCCCAGGCTAGTTCATGGGGAGGCAGAGATACACATGCAGCCCATGAATGAGACCCAAGCGAATGCCTAAAAGGAATCTGTGCCCTAGTGGGAGGCCTATGGAGAGAGGAGACCTCACTGGACCAGCCTATGCTTGAAGGACTGCACCCCATGGAAGAGTGACCCATGTTGTAGCAGTTTGGGGAGGACTGTTGCCTGTGGGACAGACTCACATTGCAGCAGGTCACGCAGATCTGTGGCTGATGAGATGGACTTACACAGGAGAAGTCATGGATACCTATCTCCCGTGGGAGTGACGCCATGCTGGAGTAGAGGTAAGGCTCCTCTCCCCGAGCAGCAGGAGAAACAACATGCGATGAACTGACCATAACCACCATTCCCGTCTCCCTGTGTGGTCGGTGGAGGAGATAGAGCTGGGAAGAAGGGAGGGTGGAGTGGGGGGGAGGTGTTGTGAAGATTTTATTTTACTTCTCATTATCCTACTCTGATTTTCTTACTAGTAAATTCAATTAATATCTCAAATTGTTGTTTTGCCAGTGACAGTGTTTGGCGAGTGATCTCGCACATCTCTACCCTGTCCAGCTGCAGAGGTGATTGACAGAGAGGCTTTAGTGGATGCCAAGCATCCAGCCAGGGTCAACCCTTGTGAACAAAATTCCACTCAAGTTCCTCACAGCTCCACAGCTGACTGAAGCTGGTGGCTTGTACAGCACAAGCTTCTGGTAGGGTGGAAAGCAAGGCAGGGAAGAGGAGCAAAAGGAGCAAACAAGGACTGATGACACAGTTGCATAACTCATTTTTTAGGGAAATCCAGCTAAAAATAGTCCATGGGGTGTTTTGGGGTTTACATGAAGAGAAATCAGACCTTTGGACGGCACACTGGATTTGATTGCACACTGGAATCCTGGGGGAGCAGGATGTTACCATGCTGATGCTCATGGACTCTTAACACACTTCCAGGCATGGTGAGAGAAATCCAGGATACAGCCTGAAGGACTGTTTGGACAAACTCTCAGAATTCCAGCAGAAATGTCTATCATGCAGGGGCCACCATCCTCCTGCTCCAACTTTCTGCCTATCACAGAATGGGTTCACAGGACAATTCAGGGGCAAGGGACCTCTGGAACTCTCTAGGTAACCCTCTGCTCACAGTGGGGCCAACTATGAGACCAGATCAGCATGCTCTGGACTTTACCCATCCTAGTCTTGGGAGCTCCCAACGGTGGGGACTTCACCATACTGGTCTCATTTAGCACCAATATTGGCTGCGGCTGCAGTGCAAGTCCTTGAGACCAGCCGAGAGCAGAGGGTGGAGAAGCTGATTTACTTTCAAGCAGGTGACTTTCCTTCTCTTCCTTATGTATGTGTGATCAAACCAACCAAATCAAGCAATTTGGAGTCCTGGGTAGATCCTGTCATGCCCTTCCTCTTCTCTCTCCATGTACATTATGTTTAGACATAATCATCCTCCCATAAGGCTCTGCCATTCTTACATTTTAATTAAAGCAGAATAACAAACTTGTAAACTCTGAGCAGATTTGATTTGGAACATGTTGATGTATTTGGCACCAGAAACTGGGGCACTGATTATATTTCCTCTATGCATCTGGTACTTGTTCACTTTCTGCTGCCATGCCAGGAACACAGGTGCTAAAAATTGAACACTATTGCTCTAGATTTATGAGTCTATACTACAATCAGTGCACAATGTCTTAAACTTATCTTTCACCTTCTGATAGTGCTATTAGGCAGGATTATTACTTTTTAAGGTTGTGCCTTTTCCCAATAAGCCCCCAAAAGGAATGAAATCTTCCAAACAGATCCGTGCATAGGCTAAAGGATGAAACACAGAATTTAATCACAACGCTTGTGTATGGCTTTCAGACTGACATCTGTACATTAAGAATATGTAAAAGTACCAATTTCATGCTCTGACAGCTTATTTCTCATTGATGGGGGATAATGGGGATAACGCCATGGGAATGCCAAATGTCAAAGCATTACATAATGCAAAGCATTCACATACTGTCTCCTGGGTCATCATCGATGGTTCCTTCAGGGAAATTTTCCAGTGAAAGGAGAGAAACAGAGACTGGGACCTGCCAAAGGAAATGGAAATCATGAAGTCAAAGCTAAGAACTATTGGCAGTGCAGCGTCAAGTTTTCAAGCACAGAGTCTTTTCTGGCTTTGAATTGTCCTTTTGCTTTTGTCAAAGACAGAATATATTCATTTCAGAAGCAGCAGATAAGCCCAAAACAGTTTCCCTTGGAGGACATGAACATTCTTACCAACACCACCCTCTTTTAATTAACTTATTTTCAGAAATTGTGGATGTTCGGAAGGGTAGCCTCTCCGCTTAATCCCAGCACCCTCAGACCACGCACAACAGCAGAAGTATTGTTCTCTAGCAGAGGGTGCCTCAGGAGTGAGGGGAGTGCAGGACTATTATCTCCTCCCTTCATTGGAGGAGTGATATTGCAGGTTTTGCCTTTAAAATGCTAGGGGATCTTACCTAATGGAGCTGGGAGACAGACAGAACTTTGTTGCAATTATTCTGCTCATTTAGTGAGAAAATAAGGGTGATTGAGAAAAGGAAATACTTCCTCTGACAAGGGTCAATATGTTGTAAAATTCATTCTGTCCTCCAACAACCATGCTGTACGCAACTGCACTTGCAATGCTTTAAGCCAGTGCCTGGGCAGTTACCTACTCTGTCAGAGAAGGCAGGTGGGCACAAAGGATACACTGCGGTGATGCCAGTGCACAGCATCCCTTGGTGCCTAACCTGTGTACCCAGCACCCTCCACAGATACGCCATGCTACTTCCCTACACATCTCCATCTCTCCCCGCTTTTCTCCATCTCCCTCTGCTTCCCAGCTGCCTCCCACTCCCTGTGGCTCTGTCTTAGGTTCCTCTCTGCCAACGCCCCTGGCCCTCTGCCCAATTTCACTCTGATTCTCCCGATTGTCAGCTTTTGTTGCTTCAACTTCACAGCGTCCTTCCCCTCCCTCAACCCATGCCCCCCACTCCCCACATGCTCTTCTGGTCCTCCACTGACTCACGTGGCTGAAACTGTAATTAACAAGCTTTGAAGCACTGTAGAGCTGGCTCTAAGGAGCTAAATAATTACACTCCCTCCTCTCTCCCACTGCTCAGTTTGAAGCAGCAAAGTGGAGCACTGGGGAGAGGAGGAGCAGATCAGGTTGGGGGTGGGAATTTAATTAACTTCTGAAGTGCTCCTGTTCCTGTAGCAGACAGCTGAGGATGATGATGGGCTGTGGCTTAGGAGGTTGCACAGGTCCAAATACCATGTGGTGATTGGTGTCCCCATGATCTGTGCCCAGACCCAGTGGTTCTGGGAGCTGTGCATCATTTCCACACTACAATGAAGGGAGACCCTGTCAGGGCATGGCACTGAGTACCCCAAGGTCTGCCAGGGTTCAGCACTGATAATTTTCAAGTCCCTTCTGTGTAAAATCCATTTAAAGTGCCATTCCTGTGACATGGGCAAGGGAGTTTGTTGACGATGAAATGGAAGGCAAGGTGGGAAAATGGTACCTGCAGTGGCAAATATCAGCCACCTCCTTCCTGTCCAGGTTCAGCTGTCAGGCATCTCATCATCTGCCCCTGCCCTGCCTCTGCCTGACTTCTTGCCCAGCATTTCCTGAACCATTTCCACCCTCCTGCAGCTGCCAACCCCTCCGGATCTGGTTCCGTATGAGGCTGGTGCAGAGAATGCTGCCTGCTCCTGGCAGGTACAGTGGTGTAGGTCCATCTTTGGGCTTCAAGAAGCATGAGTGGTTCATCATTTCCAAGTTTACCTCTTTTACTGGATCAGGACAGACGAAAATGGAGTTCACATGCCCAGCCACACAACACAAAAGACTACCATAAGTTGCAGCTTCTAGATGAAAAAAACCATGATTGTCAGGAAACATCCTATGCAGGTTGAAGACAACTTTCCTGGGCACGGGTAACCAGAAGCAAGTACAACCCACTTGATTCAACAAGTCCAAGTAAAAAAAAATGTTTGACAAGATTGCAAAGTTAGGCTCTTAAAAAGAAGATCATTGCCCACACACATTTAATTGACCTCTCTGCATGCCTACATTCTTCAGTCACATCCTCAGGTTGCTCCAGAGTGAAAGAAACATCACAGTGTTTCCGCCATGGCCAAGACTCCTGTGATTTTCCTCAACAACACTCTTAAACAGGGTGCCTCTTTACAACTGTGAATTCTCCATGGAATGCCAGGTGAAACTGCATCTTTCATAGGCCGTTTCACCTCACAGGGTTGGTGTCTAGCAAAGTTAGAGGCAACAGGAGCCAGCACCCTCACACAGAGAGTTTATTAGTATGCAATACTGCTGGGGCTTATTCTGGATTCTTTCGTGCTGTATCCCTCAGCATTTAGAAACACACTTCGGAAAGAATCAAAGGGAAATCATCATTTCAGGGTCCTTTCTGATGGCTGTTAGCCCCAGCGTCAGATCCACCGAGGGTCCCCCAATGCTGGGAGCAGAGCAGCGGCTGAAAACCCCTCCGGTGAGCAGCGCCAGGCTAGCAGAAAGGCTACGCATTCTGGGGTGCCACCTGCCGGCACCTTGACCGCGAACGGTCAGGTTACGTCACGGGGAAATCTCTCTCTTCCTTCCCTTTTCTTTTTCAAGCAGGTACAGGTTGTGGTGGAAGAACGAGGGTCTCCACCGGTCTCCTGCAAGCTTTAAGGCTTCAGGAGACACAGGCTGTCCCCAAGTAGTTGAGACTGCTGCAAAGCCACCTGTGCATGCAACCCGCAAGGGTCTGCCCCCAGGCCCGGGGGTCCGTTCCGTCTTGCTGGGTTTGTGCATCCATTTGGCGTCCCTACTCAGGGCAGGCAGGCGGGTAGGGTAAGGGCACCGAGCGTGTTCCGGGCAGCGCCGTCGGACGCGGGGAATGGATGCTCCTTCCCTGCACTGACAGGGCTTCTGGTGGGTCTGGGCAAATCACAGCGGGAAGATGGTTCTGCGGCGGTCAGAGCATCTCCGCCGTCCCCTGCGCCCTTCCCCGGGGGAGCCCGCTGTCTGGAGTCGAGTGCGGAGGGTGCCGGTGCCTCAGGCGCAGCCTCGCAGCCTGCACTGCCCCGCGACGCCCTAGCAAAAGACGATTCGAGCTCCATGGTGTCAGATCGGCAGGAGAGAGAGTTGTTTTCAACCCGATTGTTCCCTGAGGCCTTGGGGTCCAGTTCTGGTCTACAGGAATACGCCTTGAACAGCTCAGCGTGCAAGCTGTGCAGGAAGAGGCGGCATTCTCGGGGAAGGGAGTGCAGCCCCTCACAACCTAAGCACAACCAGGCTGTTGTGCATGTTAGCAACAGGGTGCTAAGGAGGTGACACTTCCTCATCTCCTGGCCACGTGTGAGCACCAGGACCTCAGGCTCTGGGCCAAGCTTCCGTCCTCATGAATGAATTACTGGCTCACCACAGACCGCGTGTTCAGGGGAGGAGGGGAACAGTTTCGGGTGGGCTCAGGTGCACTGCAGGTGAAGTTTATCACTCCTCCAGAGAAACAGCGCTCAGAAGCAAAGGCAGCAACAGGACTCAACTGGCTTGAGAGGGAAATGGGTGCGAGGATGAAAACGCCAGGCCCTGAGGATCACTCCTGAGTTCCATCGCACTGAATGTAGGCACTTCTGCCTGCCTCTCAGCAGCAGCACAGTGCCCTGCAGCAAGGCCAGAGCGGAGCTGTGCCACTGCCATCCCGGGCGAATGGTGTCTTGTGAGCCGTGGTGGCCCCGGGGCAATGTGGAAGAGAGTCCCTTGGGACAGGTGACTGGCAACAGATGCCTCAGAGGGGGTTGCTCACTTTTCACTATGATGCCAAAAAAACCTTCCTTGCAAGGGCAAATCTAGCAAGAATGAGTTCTTGCAAGCATAAAATACCACTGTAGTCAGTGCTAAGTCCAAATACTCTAAACTTTCTCCTGCTGTTTCTATAAATAGAGAATTTTGTTTCCTGTAAATCCTCTGAGGAAAGGTACTGGACCTGAAGTCTTTCTCCAAACATGTATTTTACACCATTTCAGTGGCTGCCAGTGGGGGCTGATGGAGCAGGGGCCAGTGGCTACTGCCCACCCTGCCACCTCAGCTAGGAGAGGGCAGCTCCATCCCCAGGCATCAGGCACCTGCCTGAGGATGAGGACAGGCTGAGGTCGTGGGAGGATGGCAGCTTCAGAGAGTGGTCAGGGTCAGTAATTTGGGGTCAGACACAGCCGTGGTTCCATGGGTGATCCTCAGGATTCTGACAGTTGCATAACATTCTGCAGTTTCAACTCATCCTTTAATCATCTTAACATCATATGTTTTCAAACAGTTCATTATGTGATATATTTGAGTAGGTTTTGTAACATCGAGAAGCAATAAAAACATGTATTCTGAAAGGTATCATGATAAGATCAGAGCAAAGTACCTGTGGCCAGTACCAGGAGTCACAGTTATGCCAGCCTCCACTCCACTTGCCAGAAGATAAAACCTTCCTACTTGTGGGTTGATTTTGTTCACTTCTTCCTTGACCCAGAACATGGAGAAGCAGAGAAACACATTATTCTGCCCTTCAAGAGGCAGTTTTGCAGCCCATGCATACCCACCTGTCCTAGCAATCCCAGAGGCAAATCACAGGTCATCATTACATGCCAATAATGCTGGAAATAGAATACTAACACTGCATTAAGGAAAGCCCCGAAGTCTGAAAGGCCTACCAAAAATGAGACAGAAAATGAAAGCTCTGGGCTCAGTGAACGTACCAGTGCACACGTGTCTGTCTGCACAGGCAGCCCTGCCAGCCTCAGGGGAGTGAGGCAGGATGAAGGGGCAGCTCTGAAGTTGCAGGTCAACCAGGCACACTGCTGTCCCCGAAGGAGCAGACTCAGTTGGAGTCTGTCCCGGCTCCCCACATCCTCTCACTCACCCCTGCTTGCATCTCCTGTTTCCGGAGACTCTGCCTCACTCTTTGCTGCTACCTGCTGCAGATCATCCCAGCTGTTATGCTCAGGAAAGCAGAAGCACACCATGCACACCCCCATTGACCCCATTTGGCAGTAGTAAACAGGATGTCTGTTTACCTGGGTGAAGAGCCTTCTCTACTATGTGCACATCTTTGCTTGTGGATGTTGCAGAGCTTGCCAGAGAAGCTTGACTGCTGGTCAGAGGATCTGTGTGTAGAGAGGCAGCACCTGGAGGGAGGCAGCGTGTCCCTGATGCACAGGCACACATCAGCAAGAGCAGTCAGCACCAGCTATAAAGCTGGGCTGCTTGGCAAGTGAGCCAGGATGTGTGGGGGCTAGTATCAGAAAGGTGGGTACTGGCAAGTCTGGGACATCTGGGTGTTCACTGGAGACAGACAGCGGGGCTGGACCTGCTGGATGCAGATATGTCTGCACAGGGCCACTGGGGACACTGTGGCAGCCACGGCTGCTGGACAGAATGCTCCAGACAGGATGGCAGGACTTTTAGGTGTGTGTACACACGTATGTATGTACCTGCACATTCAGGCATGTATGCGTATGACACTCCCAGGGCTGGAGCACCTCTGCTATGGAGACAGGCAGGGAAAGCTGGAGGTGTCCAGATGGACAAGAGAAGGCTCTGGGGAGATTTGAGAGCCCCTGACAGTGCCCAAAGGGGGTCCAAGGAGGCTGGAGAGGGACTTTGGACAGGAGTTGGCGTGACAGAACAAGGGCAAGGATTTCCCACTGCCAGAGGGCAGGATTGGATGGGATACTAGGAAGAAATTCCTTCCCGTGAGGGTAGAGAAGCTCTGGCACAGGTTACCCAAAGAAGTTGTAGCTGCCACATGGCTGGAGATATTCACGGCTAGGTTGTATAGGGTTTGAAGCAACCTGTTCTAGCGGAAGGAGTGACATGGCGTGGGACGGGATAAGCTTTAAGGTCCTTTCTGACAAGTCTCTTCCCGGATCACGCTGATCCTGTCCACGCCGTACATGGGGCCGCGGCCTCTCACAGGACTGTGCTGCCGGGCAGGACGCAGACCAAACCCCGAGGCTTGCGGGAATCTGGAAAGCCCGGTCCCCGCGCTCCCGATTTTCGGTAAATTCTCCCCGCAGCCGCGGCCCCTCAGCCCTCCCTCAGAGCGCTGGGGGCGGGGCCGGCGAGGGGA
>VZRZ01004125.1:0-98781 GCA_013398175.1 Climacteris rufus | reverse complement strand
CGCGGCTGCGTATCCGCGACCCCCCCGCGCCCCGCGGCGGCCTCAGCCCGGGCCCGGCCCCGGCCCGCCGGACCGGCCCCGTTGTCCATGATCCTTGCCCATCCTCCGGTTGCGGCCTATCCTGGTCCTTCCGCCAGCCCCGGGAACGCGCCCAGGTCCCTAGCGGCCCTGGCGTTCCGGAGGAGCGGTCGGTGCCCGCACGGCGCTGGGTGTGCCCGGACCCGCGCCACGCGGCCGCTCCCGATGGCTCGCGGTGCTCGCGCTGTGCTTCCCTTTTCCCCGGAATCTCCCTTCTCCCGGGATCTCCATTCCTGATCTGTGTCCCACTCACCAAACCAAACCCAGCCCTAGGATCCAAGGAAAAGCAAATCTCTGTTACTCTTAAATACGATTCGGAAAATGTCTGTGGGAAGAAAATTCTTCCAAAGGGCTTGAAGTAAACTTGGAATGTTTTGTTATTTTCCAGGGTTCGGGTTTTCCAGGATTCGGGTGTGGAAGATATATTCCTGTGACCTCTTGAAGGTATAGCTGCCACCAGAAAAGCAATGACTTTTCTTGGCACTTCATGTAAGGAAAGTCTAGAACAGCTGTGTCTCCTCAAACAGCAAATGGGACAAGAATGGGGTTTGCATCTGAGGGTTTAGCCAAAAATCACCATTATATCATGGAAAATGAAGGTAGAGGCTGCTGTCAACTTACCTCCCAACACTCTTCAATGTTCCATTGCAAGGGCTTTTCTACTCTAGATGGGGCAGCCACAGGTGACTGATGGCTGCACATCTCACCTGGCGCAGTTGGTGAGGGTTGTTCCTTTCTCATCTGCTCTGAGAGCAGCATGCTTGTCCCTGTGAAGCATAGTTAGGTTGGAATCACACTGGGTACAGAAACAAAACTGGTGAAGAAAAACAGTCTCCTGACATTGGCCTCTGATAATAAATATGTCTTTGGGTAGGTGTTTTTTTTTTAATACATTTAGGTTTGACATTTTCATACCGTCCTATGGTAACAAGAACAAAGATGTGATTTTCATTTCAGTCATGAGCTTCATAATGATAGTTTTCTCGTGGGATCCAGGCAATGCTGGCTGCAAAAGCATTTCCAGCAGCTGAAATGAAAGATTTCATTCACCTGCTCTGGAACATTTAAGTTCTTTATCAGTTTCATACTGGCTGTGCCCTTGCAGTGTCTCAGCAGTGGGAAGCAACAGGCAGTTTATGTATCACAAATGCAGCTAAATATAAAGCTGACAAAAAGTCTAGCTGCTTCTGTCCTGATGTCTGACCCTCCATTCTGATAGATAGTATGGTAATTTCCTTGAAAGATCTTTCTTTTCCATTTTGTTGTTCCCTTCTGTAATAGCCTGATGATGGAGTTGTATTTTGTCTTTGCCTTCCAAGGCAATAGAGAACATGTTTGCTGCTCTATTCTCGATACAGCCTTTATCAAAAAGTGTTAGATTTGATTGCAGAAATCAGAAAGCAGAGAATGAAATAAATAAGGAAATATTTGGAATTTAGTGATGATTTGTGATCAGAACAGTACACTTGTATGAAAAGTCACATGCAATGGAAGAACAAGTAATCTTTGTATTTAAGTTTTTGTCTGACATTTTTAAGAAATCTCACTAGTTGAAGTTAAGCACAATGAGCTCTGGAAGCTGTTAGAAACTGATAAAATAAGACCAGTGGAAGTGCTGTAGTAAAACAGAGGAAAGGAGGGGTTGACAGGAGAGTTGAGGTGTGTGAACAGGAATGACATGGGAAGGACTGCCCTGGGCTTCTAACTGCAAAGCCTTTTCTGCAGATGTGTGACAGCTGAGCATTCCAAACCCCCTTTGGGGATTTTGGCTGAGGAAGTCACTGGCTGCACACAGCTGGAAAACTGCTGTGGATGTTCTGATTAACTTGTTTGTTTTTCCTTGTTCGTTGGCCTTGCTCTTCCTATGTGCCTTGAGTTGTCAGTGGCACCTCCCTTCCAACTGCCTGGTGCTGCTGCATCACATGTGGGATGTCAGGTTTCTAATGGGCCAGGTGACAAATGCTGGCAGGCAAGGGTTTGAAAAT
Organism: Climacteris rufus; assembly: GCA_013398175.1. Taxonomy (NCBI): domain Eukaryota; kingdom Metazoa; phylum Chordata; class Aves; order Passeriformes; family Climacteridae; genus Climacteris; species Climacteris rufus. Next base: position 96,718 of record VZRZ01004125.1, on the reverse strand, counting down.
GATCCCTGTCATTGCCAACTGCAGTCATTTGGAGTTCTGTTTGGAAATGGTTAAAGGAAACTCCGATGTTGGTAATTTTTAATTGTAACACTGCTAGCCCTTTACTTGAACTGTCCTTACCTAGGGGCTACCAGAGAGACAGTCAGGTGCTTTTGAGGAAGGTTGTGCTCTGGGTTCAGGTTGGAGTGGCATTTGTCTTTATAAAGAGATGGGTTTCTACTGTGGCCAGCGTTTTGAAGTTTGGGAGTTTTTTTAAAGATGGGGTAATCTAATTCCAAAGTTTTTCACACTCAGATGTGAGGAGTGTCTTTATGATAGTCCCGCTGGTAGCAAGATAGGTGTGGCACTTAGTGAACGTGACAGTAACCCTGGCGGTCTTTTCCAGCCAAAACCCTTCTATGATTCTGTAGAAAGGAATGTTTGCCCATAGTCTAAACTTTTTCACTGGCAAAAGGAAATCTTAGGTTGCGGTCAGATCTTTCTCGGAGTTATCTGTATGACTCAGTGAGAGACTGCTTCAGCATGACAATCTGAAAAACAGCAAGACTTTGTCAAGCTCCTCTTCCCTTTCCTAGAGGCTGTGTTTGTGTCTTATTTGATGTCAGATACCTGACACAGCTGTTTCTCTTTCCTGGGGAGGTGTGGCATGGCTGTGGCCTGAGTTTGAGAATGGTGAGCAACATGTCTTCAGTTATGATGCAGTTCTGATGGTGTTTCTTCTTTCCTAGTGGCCTGACGTACATGCTGAGCAAGAGGAAGAGCGCTTCATTATCCCAGTCACGTGTGGACCTTAGAGGAGGAGGAGCTATTATTTGACCTGAACTTCTGAGGAGGATAGATCTAAGTGAGTGTAGTGCTTGCTGCCTGTTTGTTTGCTGTGCTGTTGCTTGCATGGTGAAGTATCCATGAGTCAGCTTCCCCAGGCACTTGAGATGCATCAGTGTTCAGCTGCAAGTTTTTAGCAGTCGTCACTGCTTAATGTGTATGACTGTATCCATTTCATGACAGAAGGGAAGGAAGGAGTACATGGAAGTTGGCTTTTGGAGTATCACTAAAAATGCAGCATCTTCAGGAGGGTTCATTAATTGCCTATGTTACTGAAGGTCTCTTTCCTCACACCTGATAACCACATTAGTATTGTGATTGTGCTTGATTGGAGTTCTGTTCTTGCTATGTGGATAGAAACAGGCTACAACTTTTTTAAACAGGGACCCCGTGTGAAGTTGACAGAAATGTTGAAGTTTGGGGGCTTCACTTGTTCTGGCCGATGCTTTTCTGCCTATCTTTTTACTAACTGCAACCATTCATGTGCCAGTGTTTTACTTCTTTTTCCTTTCTACAGCATCCAAAGCTAGAAGCTAGATAGTGGTGTAAAATAAGTTTATTGTTTCTATTACCACCTCATTCTTTCATATATTTAGCATATTAGGTGTTATGTTTATCTAGGAACCTGTGTGAAAGAGGAGAGCCTTCATAACGGGAGCTTTTGGGTTCTTTAAATACCATCATCACACAAATTACTTCTGTACAATTTTTGTACGTGTGTGTGACTATGTGGATTTGAACAGTGTAATGCAACTTTCTTCCACAGCCAAAAAACTGAACCCTGTCTGACAGTTTTCATGTCTGAAAAAAGCTTGTTGAGTTCCATGGGAGTAACTGTAATGCAAAAATACAGAGAGGCTTTTCAGAGGAGGTGTTCAGTTTCCTCTGCTCCCTGCACCATATGGTCATGTACATGAAGTAAGGTAGTCTCTCAGTGAGGCAAGGTGATTTTTGAATGCCCCTGTATTACCTGTCTTGCCAAGGAGCAGGTGATGAGCTCTGGACACACTCATCCTTGGGTTGGGATTGCAGGATAGCTGAGTCAGGAACAGCCTCTAGCAGTTTCAGCCCTGTTTTACAGCAGAGTGACCTGGAGCCACTTGCTCAGGTCCCTGTCCAGCTGTGATTTAAAGCCTCCTTGAGGATGGAGGCTCTACAACCTTTCTGGGCAACAGAGTTACAGATAAGTAGAATTCCCTGGGTTTTGTTATTTTGTGTCCATTGGCTTTCATGTTGTTGCTGGGCACTGCTTCGGTCCTCTTTGCTCCCCCTGCCCCATGAGCATGGCTAAATCCCCGAGCCTTCTCTTCCGGTGGAGTAGCAGTTCCAGTCTCAGCCTGACCTTCTACAGCAGATACTCCAATCCTTTAATGGTTTTAGTGGCCCCTTGCTGCACTTGCTTCAGTACTATCTTTTCCAGGACCAGAGAGCCCAAGGTGTACCCAGCACTCCAGGTGTGACCCTGTGAGTGTCCAGATGACCTCTCATATGGGAGTGGAGAAGTCATTAAATGCCACTCTCAGAAGCTAGAGTAATTGAGCTGAAGTGGTAGTTATGGTTAATGCGAATGCATCCTTAAATAGCTTTTGCTGTTGCAGATTTGAGCACAGATAGCTGTTAAATCTGCTCAGCTTGATGTTCAGTGTGCAGAGCTCTATGACTCACCTGAGCAATTTCAGGAAGACCAAAGGTATCATTTGAAGGCTTGTTTTGGACATATGACCATTCTGATATAACCTTTTTTTTTTTTTGTAGACACAGACTCTACACTTTCCAGAATGTTTGCTGGGTATGATGGTCCTGAGAATACTGAAGTGTATGAAGATGAACTTTATCCTGAGGAGTCATCCAGTGAGCAGAGTGTTGATAGTGAGGTGGAGTTTCATCTTTATAGCCAGATCCACTATTCCCAGAATCTTGGAGAAATCAGTGCACTGGAAATGGATAAAGAAGCTGATGTTACAGAAGTCATGGGTCATAGTTCAGATCTAATTGAGAAACAGGATGAAGATGAGAAACTCACTGAAATCACTGATGGTGGTACTCAGCTTTCAGACGAGCCTGAGATCATTATCCTGTCTGATACACCAGATGAAGACAGCATCTACAAAAGCAAACCAAAGAGGTCAAAATGCTCTTCAGCTCAAGGTAAAACACACATCCACCAGGTATCTTCAACACCACGGCACACCAAAGCTGCTGGATATAAGGCCCTCTGTCCCCCTGCATCAGGTGTGGACACACCAAGGCAGAGAAAAAGCACTAGTGGAAGGCCTGTCCCAGTCTGTTCTGCTGGACCTCATGCCATCCAGGATGTGTTGGTGATAGACAACAGCTCAGAGGAGGAGAGCTTGATCTCTGACAGTGATAACGTGGAGAGCTGGATGCTTTTGGGAGCTGGTGCTGATGACAGGGATGGAGACATCATGTTGAACCTTGAGGGCTGTGCCACTCCAGTCAGCAAAGGTTGGTGCTTTTTCTTTGGCTTGTTCATTTTTCTGTGGGGGCAACAATTTGTCTCCAGTGACACTGATGGCAGTACTTGAAAAGAAAGATAGAAAGCAAACTGGAATTCGTGGCAATGGCTGCAAAGCTGTGGTAAATGAAATGGCCCTTATTTGTACCATTTCAATACCTTTATTTCAGCAGCATGACATATGGAGGGAAAGACAGCATTTTTCCTGGTAGAAATTTAGAAGTAATATCAGAGTGATTTGTACTGTGAACTTTTCAATGTTACCATATATTTTATATTCCTAAGAGTGTATAAGAAGTTGCTGTGTGCCAGACCAGAGACCTTTCAACTCAAAACAGGGTTGAGCTGTAACAGGAAGAGGGCAAGGGGCAGAGGAGAGAACTTAGTGTTTCCCTGAAATCAGCAGGTAACTGCCCCCTCAGGAGTCTGACAGTTTGGGCTGTTGATCCAAAATTGACTGACTCTTCTTGTGTGGATTTTGCACGGAATGATTCAGAGAGGTTCCTCCCCAACCACTTAGGCTAAAGACTAAAATTTCAGTGTTTTGAAAAACAGTATTCCACATTATGGCAAAGAAAGTCAGTAACATGGTGGTTAGTGTGACAGAGCTTAGGCATGCGTTTGTAAGAACCATTGTGTGTGATACACACAGTCACCAGTCATTGAAAACTCTGTGAGATGATCAGCCAGGGTTTTTCCTTGGTTTCCTGAAACACAAAGGGCCTTACTGTGAACAGCGTCCCCTGCCAGGCTGAGCGAAACCATGACCCACACAAAGGCTGGAGAAAGAAAAGAAACAAGTTTATTTATAAAGTAAAGTAGACCATACTTTAAAAGAAGTTTAAAAAAAGTGTGCCATAATTTTATTTGGTGCACACATAAGTGAGGACATTTTGGGTTAAATGAAGTGTTCTGAGGTGCTGATCTGCAGGCTGACATCAGCGGAGTTTTTTGTCAGAGTGTCTGTAAACAATGCTGCTGTTTCTGTGCTGCAGTTCTCATGCTGCTGCTGTGCTGTTTGAGAGGGAAGAGCTGAGGAATGGTCTCTGCCTTCTTTTTTGGTGAAACACGTGTTTCAGGACCATAAATGTTTGATAACCTTATGCTGGAGTTGTGTGTGTTTTTGCATAGCTAAGCACAGTCTGTGGCTAAGCAGACTTTTGTGTAAAGCATTCTATCACCACGTCAGAAGTCCTGGTAAGGACACTATATTTGAAATTCATGCAGTTTTTTCCTCCCTATTGATCTTTTAAAACACAGTTTCTAACAGTTGCCTGGCTGGTGTGCCAGTGCTCACTGAGGGGGCTGTTAAAAATCAACATGGGAGTTTGGTACCAGGGGGAAGTTTTTGCTCAGTTATGTCATGTTTTTGTAACAAATGTTGTAATGTTTCTAGTTCATAGATCTATTCATGAATGTTGGTAATAAGCAATCCACATACAGAGCAGACAACAGGAGCAGAATTTCCCTGCACTGTGTGAATAGGTCACACCATTCAGAACTAAAATTGTTTCATTGTGTTGTAGGTATGTGTGTGTAATGAAAAACCAAAACAGCATCAAAATAGTTGTAGGGAAGAGAAGCCAGGAAGAAATCTTCCTAATGTACAGTAACCATAATTTGTTTATTGAGCTTGTATTTCTCATCCTATAGACTATGATATGTAACTGGTCTAATGGAAGGTGTCCTTGCCCATGGCAGGGGTTGGAACAAGGTGATCTTTAAGGTTGCTTGGAACCGAAACCATTCTGGGAATTTGGGATTCTATAAATGACTCTGCTGGAACATGAACATAAAGCTTTTCAGTTCAAAGAAATATATTTTAAAAGTAAGTGTATTGGCAAATTATTCTCTCAGAGATATTCTCTGCAAATTAATTTAAAATATTTTGAGACATGCACAGCTCTGTTTTCAGGGTTTCTAAAGAATGAGATTGATGTTTCAGCGACGACACTGTATGTAAGTTATGATTTCAGGGCCTGCTGTGTCAGTAGGGATGGTCATAGCATGTAAGAACTCATGAAGCCTTGCCTTTCCCTTCTTCCCTGGAACTGCCTGTGACTCTCCTTGGGACAGACCTCCCATGGCTTTGTTGTGGTGTGTCCAGTTTGCTTTCCTGAAAAAGGGAACTGAAATGTGCACAGTCCTCTGACCGTGAGAGCAGCCAGTTGTGTCCGTCATTTGATGAGTCTGTTTTCATGTCTGAGTCCCTGAATAGAGATGCTGAGCTTCCACTGCAGTCAGAAACAACTCCTTAAGGAAAGGAGTTCACCATATCTCTTTATTCTGTTCTCTCCTCCACGTCTCACTTGCCTAACCTGCTCTTGTCTAAGAGCCTTATTATTTTTAATGTTCCCTGTAAATAAATAATGCTGTCCAGATGCCTCTAGTGCACAGAGAGTCTTTCCCCTGTTCAGCTGTCTGGCCCCAGTCACCAGTATCTGTTGTGATGAAAAGAGATGTCCTTTTGCCATGGGACACGAGCTCTGAGTGGCCGACCAAGGTTTACCCTGTGGTCCTCAGCAGCAATCCTGCAGGTTTGTGACCACAAGTACCGATGTTCCATACAGAGATGGGAGGCTTCTCTCCCCTCTCTGTCCTACTTCTTGGTTTTGCCTGTCTAATACCACACTAAGCCACAGCATATTTGTGCCTGGATTTCTGTAAAATTCCTGGTTTCTGTACCAAAAGGCAATGACCAGGCACCCGTGTGTTCCCACCTGGCCACTGGTGGGTTTTCTGGAATGACTGTCAGGAAACTGTGTGATGATTCTGCTGGTTGCTGTGCTTAAAGGGTCCTACCTTCTTCACAGGATGTTTCAAAAATAGATAATTCGGCCAATCTAGGTCTTTGGTATAATCTACACCCTTTTTTTTTTCAAGTGTTAGAGTCCATAATAAAGTGTGCAGAAAATCATTACAAACTGTGCTGTGCACTAATGCAGAGAATTCATTTTCAGTGTCAGAGAGTTTCCAGGTCTTTGGAGCAGTGTTGTCTCCTCCCACCCCTTCCCTCCGCTTTGCAGTAGGAGTTTATATGATAAGGACGTTAATCTCCTGTAGTTGGAAGTCTTTCATCCATTTCTTCATTAAAACCTTCCTTTTAACATATTTCTTCTCCCATGAATAGCTGCAACCCCCTAATTTTTTTTTTTTTTTTTTTTTTTGAAAGACAGCTTTCAGAGCTGCAGCATTGATGTCCGGCCACTAAGGGGTACAAAAAACAATCTCTGTTCTCCCTGTTATATCCTTTGCCTGCCTTGCCCTTTCCTCGGAGCCTGGGTGTGTGTATGATCACACTCTGGGCTTGCCAGGTTTGTGGTATGTGGCTGTTCTTGAATCCAAAGAACACTTGTAAAATGAAAAAGAGATAAAAGAAGTGTGTTTGAACTTTTCATAAATGAAAACATAAAAATAGGCCTAAAATGGGAAAAAAAATAGAATTTGAAAGCATTTTATTTTTGCCTCTTCCCCTAAAAATCATGTAGGAAGGAGTTTTCAGTTTAGCTGCAGAAGCTGCAGCTTATGGAGTCAGAATGGAAATAGCAGTCTTTGATGAATTTGACTTATTGTTTTATCACTGTCAAAAAGGAAATACACTTTGTAAACTATCAGTGTTTAAAATGGCTTCTTCTAGACATCCAACTAAAATTTATCTTAATTCCGTGTGACACTGCAAAAACTACTCAAAAATCTGACCACATCTGTATTTCTTTTCTCTCTGTGCTGTTATTCAAATCCTTCAGTGTATTTTTAAATGGCAAAAAGGTGTAGGCTTATTTCTAAAATGACAGCAAAATACAATGAGTTGTGCTTTGCTTCTTCCCCTTGACAGCTGCTTTTGAATGTGGCCTTTGCACAATGCAATATGTTTTTTTCTGACCTCTTGTGATTTGTAGCAACAACTTACTTTTTCCTACAAAAATGACTGCCATAACTTTTTCATTTTGCTAGGCCACAGAAGAGCTCTATAAAGAGTCACATTTTCCTCTGCTTTTTGGATACCCAAGGTGTGAAATCTCTGGATTCAATACCAAAGTTGCTTTCAAAAGTAAAACGATTTCTAGGAAGTTTGTTTAGCAATCAAAATACTTTTGTTGTTAATACCTGTAGGTGTGTGCTGTATTTCTGAAAAGCAGCAGGACTCCCTGGTGAGGTCCACATACCAGTTCAGTGTCACCAAAGCCCAAAAGCAGGGGTTTATGCCCCGGTAGCTTCGTGGTGGCTTGTCTGGCTGTTGTGAGACGCTGCTCTGGAGACCACATGAAGTGGCTCTGGCCACGTCCCCATGCACGGGGTGGCCTCAGGCCCCCGTGACACTGCCTGGGGTGTGGCATCTCTGCCGGGGAGGCCCAACACGGACACCAGGAGCCCCAGGGGCCAGCTGATGGAGAAGCACACAGGAAAGACATCTTGTTGTGAAATCAATGTTTGTTTAGGAGCACCCTGTGCTGGGAGCCATATCTGTATGGGCTGGTCAACCATGCACTTGGGAGTGTGCCATCTGTCACCTGCAGCAAGACTGGGGATAGAGGGGCTTCCAGAGGAGGGTGGGAGCTGGTGGTCCTTGGTGTCGTGCCCAGGCTGTGCCTGTCCCACACTGGCACAGAGCTCCTGCTCTCATCTCCCCTCCCCAGCACAGCCAGGCCTGTGGGACGGAGCCAGGGGACAGACAGAGCAGTGCTGGGTTCCACCACTGCATAGGAAGCGGAGTCCAGTTTTTATGTTTGGGTATGTGCTGCTGAACCACTGTATGGACTCGTTTTCCCCAGAACTGCACCCTTGTGAGTGCTGTGATTTGGGGGGTTTTCCTGTGATTTGGGATGTTTTGGTCTCAGTTGTTGTTTGCTGGAACCCTGCCATCATGGAAATGTGGTAGGAGTGGTTTGTGCATGAGTTCCTGCAGCAGAATGCACCCTGGAGCGGGAATCAGCAGTGGGAATCCACCTACCCCTTGGAAGATACAGCACATGCATATGGATATTTTGATTAAAGAAAAAATCTTAATCTTCTTCACTGTGTAATGTGGATACACTCGAATCTCTTGATTATTTAAGAAAAAAAATTAATAAAACTAATAAAGTTTCTTTGCAAATCCAAAGAGATGGAGGCTAAACACAACCTGCAACCTGAGCAGCTCCTTGTATCTGTTCAGATTCCATCGCTGTTGTGGACCCCGCTCTCATTTGAATTTCCTCTGGCTTGGGATTGCTGACTAGGTTTTCTGCAAGAGTGCCCATGCTTACATGGTCATATATTCTGTGTGACTTTTTTTCACTTTTTTCACTTTTTTTTTTTCTGTTCTGTGGATTGTTATTAGGGGATTTTTCCTCCTCTTCTGTTATCAGTTTGATCTTTCTTCCCTGTCCCTGTTTCTTTGGTTTTCTTGCAGGTGATGACAAATTCTCACACTGCAATTGAATTTTTGAACACTGATTGGAAACTGATTTAATCCTTTTGAAGGAGAAGTTCTAGGCATTTAATCAATTAAAAAGTGCAGTAGATAATATACTGGAGACAAACGACTTGGGGGTTTAAAAAGGAAATAAGTAACATTTGAGGTGAGCAGCCAGGTGCAGGGGGCCAGAAACCTGACACTGCACCCTGTGACACCACTGCAGTGATGCTGATCATGTGGCAGGGATGTGTGGTCACTCCTGTCACTTAAAATCTGGAGGAGATGCACAAGTAGCTCCTCAGACTGCTTCAGCACCTGTGCATGTGCAGGTACACCTGTGACATGGGCTGGCAAGCCCTGGAGGGATGACAGTTGTGGTCTTTATGTTCTGTTAATGTATAGAATTGGTATTTCCAGATTCATATTGGTGAGTGTGTCTTCTGTGACTGTATCCCACCTGGAACAACTGCTCAGCAGCCTTTGCCAGGGTGGAGTTGTGATTGCAGGGGACAAGCTGGCACTTGTGGGTGCACACCCCATGGGTGCGTGCACACCCCAGCTGCTCTGCTGAGGGTCTCCAGTTCACTGCCGCATTTCCCACCAGCATGACAGCTGTGGTGGTGGTGGAATATAGGTTTAAGCTGTTTCTTTTCACATGGCAATTTTTACCAGTGATAAGGTTTCTCATCTGCCAGGCTCAGCCTCTTCTTCCTCTCTGTGGTGGTGGAGTTTGATTGCTTTTGCTCTAAAATTTTTCCTAATGTGTCTCTTTTCACATCATATGCGACATTCCCAGCTATCCAGAACATGTCCTGTGAGACAATGATGTTGTTAGCAGTGAGGAAAGAAGAAAATCAAAGCTCTTGTCTGTCCATTCCTGGACATTTGTTGATGGATGTGACTCACCAAGAGTGACATGTCTCCCTTGTATTGCTGAGAACCACCTGCACAGAACCGGCTGCAATGGTGTTTCTATCACCAGTTTAGTGTGTTTTGGCCCTGGTTTGGTGTATTCTGTCATCAGTTTGGTGTTAGTTTAGCATGTTCCTTTGCACATGGGCACATGGTGGTTGGTGTTCCTTCATTTGCCCACTTTTGAACTGTAGGTGAGGAGAATGTGCTCAGAGAGCCTGAGGAGACCCACTGGAGACGACAGATTGCAGTGACAGTCACAAAAGTAGCTCTTTGCCCAAAGTGGGCAGATTTCTCTGCACTTTGCTGTCTTACATTGTGCTGCATGGGTGGTTGTGGCATGAGTGTCTGTACTCTGAGCCCCTGAGGCACTAGAAACAGCCAGGCATCCTCAGGACAAATCTTCCTCCATCAACTCCTTTAAATACTCAACAGCCAGGCAGTGAGGGGGGAGCACGGGGGGAAGCTGCCAGATGCTCTTTTCGGTCTCTTTTTGAAACTCTCTGTGCATGGTGAAACATCAGAGCTTGCTCTGCCCTGCTGGAGCGGGGGCAGTGAGGCGCTGGGTGTGTTACAGCCTGGTGCTGGCAGTCCCTGGCTCATGCTGCACTTCCCTTCCTGGCTTCACGCTACCTGAAGGTAAGACACCAAGCCTGGAACTGTGACTTGTGCTTTTAAAACTTTACCTGCAGAGCTTGGGGGACTCTCCCTGCTGCTGGAGCCAGGGGGTTTGCAGCTGCCGCTTGAGGTGGGGGCTTGCTCCCCATGAGCATGTACAGCGGATGTGTCCACACACACATGTAAGCACAGGCACACATATGTGCTTGTACGTGTACTTGTGGGTGTGTATGTGAAAGTTTGGCATTTCCACCTGCATTATGTTCCCATGGGATATCTTGGCAAAGAAAACTAAAGGAGAAAAAGTTGCCAATTTTGTACAGAAATTTCTCTAGTGTCCCAAAACATACCTGTGAGAGGGGCAGCAGCATTCCCAGCTCTGGACTCCATGTCAGAGGATTCAGCCAGTGACAGCCCAGCACAAAACTGAGCTGTCCCCTCAGGCTGGCTCCCCAGGACACAGGCAAAGTTAGCATCATTTCTCTATACTTTATGCTGAATGGGTGTGTGCTGAGGGGTTTGCCTCATCAGATTTTTAATTACTATAACATTTTTCAGCATAAAAAGAACAGAGAAGAGAACCATCTAAGAAATCCATGTCAGCAGCTGGAGCAGAGGGGCAATACCATTTGCTTTGATGCTCTGTGTGTGTGTGTCTCACGTGGTGCACCCATGGTATATGTGTTTGTATGACTTAGATTTTCAGCTAGCAAGGCCAAATGTTTTAAATACACCCTTTTGCCAAAAACAAAACCTAAAAGCCACACTTTGGTCACTCACTTGTGATTTTTGTGATAGGTTTTGTTCTTTTTGTTTTGAGGAGCAGATTCATGCAGGTAAAACAGCACGTTTTTTCTTGTTATTTCCCTAAAAATGCAGTGATTTAGTGGTGGCTGAAGGTCACGGTCTGTTGTGTTTCGCTGTGGTTTCTCTTGCAGGACATGGTGAGGGGGCCCCAAAGGCTGCTGCTTCCAGGGGCTGGGGGTCATCTGTCCCCATAACAGCATCTGGAGGCAGCAGGGAGCCAGTGGCCGCTGTTTTGGGTCAGAGGGGACTTTTAAAACCATCTTGTTCCATCTCCCTGCCATTGGCAACGACACGTTCCACCAGACTTGGTTGCTCAGTTTCATATACTTTAATCTTTTGTAGGATCAGCCATGAGTTTCCAGTGAAGAAAAATACTTAGTCTGCAAAACATCAGCAAAAATATTCTGGAAAACACAAATGCTGTGTTTGTGATGTGTCAGTGACATGATTTTATGATTTTAAGCACAAATGACATGTTTATGACGTATGTCAGTGATGTAATTTTTTTTTTTGTGGCACACGTAATCTCTGAAGGACAAAAACTGGAAAACACTCGTCCCTTTTATGGAAATGCACATTTGAAAATAATTTTCCAGTGAACTCAAATAATTAGAAGGAGCACATAGAATTTTAAATTTGAAAGCTTGACTAATCCTGTGTAACTTTGTGAAGCTTGAAATATGCAGGACTTTGAAGGAGCAAGCAGGCTCTTTAAGAAGTGAATTCTTAACAAAAGAAAATTTCTCTGGTTCTACTTTATTTTAATGTTGTAGGAAAAGCTGAAAATTTATTAGGGGTAACTTAATTAAAACTTTATTTCATTTTAGTTTGGTAAATACCTTATCTCTTTTCCATCAGTAAGACTGAGACCATTTCTCAGTCAATGTTATGTTGCCACTGCAGTTTGTGTCTTACAGGGAGAACACTTGCTCAGAAAATAGACATGAATGGATAATATGCCCCAAAATCCTTGTCACTCCTTCAGAAAATGTGCAGGTGCAAGAACAGTTCATTCAGGTGTTGCTCTATTTTCCTGTAGTTGCTCTGAGAACACAAGCATGTAAAGGGAACAACTGGGCAGGTGGGATGTGCACGTGGAGTTTAAATATCCGATTGGTTGTTTTATTTTTTAATGTCATGCTTTCCATCCACAAGGAAAACATAGAAACTACTGTTAAATTGCAACTCATTCAAGGACGCAGAAAAGCATAAAAATTGCTCTTCCAACCTCAACAGGGAATTTAGACAGCAAGTTCTTCTCAATTTGTTTTCTAAAATTTAGTTTTGTTACTGTAATTTCAAAGTTCAATAATAAAATGCCACATGAGACACAATTCTGTACAGAACAAATGAAAAATCAGAGTCTGTTCAAACAATTCTTATACAGGAAAAGAAAAAACAAAAATTAAGAAAATCAAAATGACATCAAGGAATCAAGCTGTCTTCACCCAGCAAGCCCCACACTTAAAATTCTAAGTTTTAGTTATTGACCAATTTCAATAGTTAATACATAGCTAATAGAGCAGTTTCTTTAATATTTACACAAATTGCAGTGTAAACATAGATCTTCAAACTGAGGTTTCATTGCATCTTTCTGGAAGCAATTATGCTACCTGTATGCCTTTCGGTTCTGTATACACAAATTTTATTTAATAAAACTCATCCCTGTATGTTTATTTACAGCAAAGTCTTTGCTCGTATGCATATATAATATGTCCAATTCAACAAATGTTAAATGTTTAAAGTAACATTTGTTCATTTGTTGCTTCTTCTTTGGTGTGACTGTCCCACTCCCTTTTTTTTTTCTTTTTTTTTTTTTTTTGTTGAGAGAGCGAGAGAGAGGGATTCCTTAAAATACATGGTGATTATTTTAAAAACTGTAAATAAGTTGGAAAGAAATAGAAAAAAACCCTGATTTGACTACAAGTTGTAAAAAGCACGGTAATGATAGCTTTTTCCTTTAATCAGAAAAGTCTCATTTTCCTTCTGTTTGTTTGGGGATTTTGGTAACAAGTAATAATGAGTAATCACATAGATTTTGGCCCAAGTGATTTTGGAAACTGAAAAATTACTGATATCTCATATATCTGCTCTGTATTTGAGAAGTTAAACTTCTCAGTCTTTTTAGTGCAGTCACAAGATCGGTCTTAGATAATATGTTTTATTGTTAGAGTGTGGTCTCAGGATTACTGCTTTCTTCATTTTGATACTGCCATGCTTCATCCTTGGCCTTGAAGATGAATCATCAATCTGGGTAAAGGAGAGTTGTGGTTGGGCTCAGTGTGTGTCTCACAGAGACACAGTCACTCTTGTTGCTCCATCCCAGTACTTATTTCTGATCCTGAAGGAGGCAAAACGTTGCTGTGGTTTCTCTAGTGTGCTCTTCTTTTTCTCTTTACTTTTTCTGATTAAAAAATTTATTCACCTCTTCCAAGTTTTACCGGTGAGCTACAATATCATCCAAAGTGCATTAAATGCCCTCTCCCCACCTTGCCAAAGCTCTACAAATCTACCTTCAAGAGTTCAAATTTACGTTCCTTGGCCTTTTTGGTCTGTCCCCAAAGTAATCCCCTGACATAATTTCAAATAATAGGAAACTCATCTTTGGAATTATGCAGGTAATACCTTTGGTAGCACATGTGATAGTTTGAAAGATACTGTCAGGTTGTTATTTAATTGGAATACTGTCAATGCTGTATTTTTAAATTATTCATACATTGTGCAAACTTCGGTAAGAGCTAGAAAGCAGCCAGCTGTGGAGTAGCCTTAAAATATGTGTTAGTTATCACACACACACACACACACACACACACACACAAAGAAGAAGAAAGAAAACAGCTGTTAAATGCCATTTTGCAGACGTGAGTTATTTTCCATGGCAGAGGAGAGAGCATCTAATGAATTGTGCTGCTTGAGGATGTTCAGTGTCAGCAGATTCGGGGGTTTGTGATGTTTAGGGCATATTGCATATGTGGGTTGCTAAAATGTTGTGCCTAAGGACAAAAGTGGGGTAAATATGAAGATGTCTAAATTTCACACCTTTGTAAAACTAAACCAGTGAGTTTCGTGACAAAAGCCACTCCATCTCAGCTGTGGGTTTTGAACACAAGAGGTCTCGGATGTGTCAAGGATCTCACGTTTGTGTGTGTATGGAAAAGCAGAAATCCAACTCAGTCTCAAAAATGCAAAGCATTTGGCTGGAACCTCTTGTTCCTGAAAGAAGATGATGCTGCAGCGTAAAGAATCCCTGCAGGGCAGGTGGCATTTTACAGCTCTAGGGTTGTAGTGCAGGTAAGCCAGAGGATGGCATTACCTCGGGAATTAACATCCCACAACACCGGGCAATCCCGGGGCAGCACAGAGACTCGCAGAAGCTGCGGGGCATGGAAGCCTTTGAAGAGAAAAAATGCTCTGATCAGGTGGCAAATTTTAGAGCAAAGTGTGAGAGAAATGGTTAGAATGTGTTATTTTGCTCACTTTTTTTACTAGAGAGACTCTGTGTGTGCATTTGAGTATGTGTGTGACCAAGGGGGATGCTGAGGGTTGTGGCTGTCAGTGTCGTTGTGGAGGGAGGGAGGGAGGGCTGTGCTGCACAGGGGTGCGTTGTAGGAGCTGCTGGGCACAGTCTGGAAATGGGGCTCCGAGAGTCACTGGAGTGGCAGCAGGCTTCTGCCTGGCTCAACTGGGTGGGAAGACCTCTGTTCCAACCAGGAACTGGTGCCAGACAGCCACAAGAAAGGATTCCAAGGTACAGCCAGGGGACAGCCAGCTCCAGGGAGAGGAGCCAGCAGCACACCCGGCTGTGTGCTGACTCCTCTGGCACACAGCTTGCCTCACCAGCCCACTCAGGGAAGCAGAGTCTTGGCACATCCAATGAGTAAAAAAGTGAATTTGCTTACTTAATGACAAGACTTCCTTAATTCTAGCAAAGATCCATAACACACAATGCAAAATACTCTGGTTCTATTATTTTTTCAATTAGATAACCAATAGTAAAACTTTGAAAAGCTTTTAATAGCAAGTATGTTCTCTACTGAGAACATACTGAGAAACTAACTTTAATGACAGAAATTACAAAGGTTAAACCTTGTTTCTGGCACTTCCTTTCTCCTTTGCAGTGGGTTCAGGTGAGGCCCATGCAGTCTGAGCCTCGAGTACGATGTGTTCACCTGCTCTGTGGCCTGGCATGTTGTTGTGATCCTATCAGGTGTGTGTTGAAACAGACTTGCTCATGATGTTGTGGAGGTGTTCACCTGAGGAGCAGAGTCATGTTCAGGTGTTCACTGTCCTGTGGGACTGAAGCCTCCGCTTGGCTTCTGTTACTACTGCAAGAGGAAAACCTAGTGCAAGAAGGAGACTGTAGTACCTCTCTGTCTTCTTACGTTTGAGTTACTATTTCTGGAATCCTGGCTGCCATGCTTGAAGTGGGGCAGTGCAAGTAAGTTACAAATGTAAAATTTTAAAAATACAGCAATTTCTTCTGAGTGTAATGATGTCTCAGACTGTTAAATCAGTGAATTAAGTTCTTACTGTTTCTTTCTATATTGCAGAGATCCCCTTAAACCGAATAAATATGTCAGATTTAAGACGTGAAAGTTCTGTGCTGCTCTTTAGAGAAAGAAAGAAATAATAGTGCTAAAGTGGCATTCTTTCAGCCTTAGCATATCTGTGAGTTCAGAGCAGACACACAATGTACAAAACTCCTCCAAAATCTTAGAAAATTATTTTCTGGTGTATTATTGTAATTGAGCAGATCCGGGAAGCTAAAAGTCTTAATTGCCATCAGTTTTCTCTCTTCACCATGACAGCATTCCTTTAATTAAAAAAAAAAAAAAAAAAGAAAAAAAAAAAAAAAAAAAAAAGGAGAGTTCTTATTTTAAGTAACTCAAATTTTGCTAGTACTTGCTTTGAGGTTACTCAAAGTTCTGTTCTATCACTAGTGTGTCACTGAATGCTGTGATGTTATTTTCAGTATTAATTTCCTAATTTTGCGGAGAAAACAATTTTAAACACATTAATTGCCAAGAAAATTAGGGTAGATGTAAAATTAAATTTATGCAGTATTTCAATACTTGCAGGAATTGCTTATAATTTTAAGGGAATTTTCAGTTTTCTTGAATACAGGGGTTATGTCATCTGAGTTTTTAACTGTATAGCATTTCAATGCTTTTTCAATAATTCTCACTAACTTCTGTTTCCTTTAAAAGAGAAATTATATGCAAAAATAATCTTTACTATAGATACTAAGTTGAAGAATCAAATATTTGGATATTAAGCAGGGCAGTTTTGAGACTGAATACTTATCTTTAATAATGTTACATTCGTTTTAAAGGATGTATCACAATATATCATTGCAAGTTACTCCTTTAAAATAACTTTAAAATAAAAGTTACTGCAGAGTATACTTTGTTTCAAACTCAGATATTTTTCAGGACTTGATTTTAAAAACTGCCTGAGTGGTACAGAAATTGACATACCTTCTGTGGCTGAGACTTGTGATGTTGTTGTGCAGGTTAATGGTTTTTAAATCCTATGGAAAACAAACAAACAAACAAAACCCACAAGAACCAGCTAGCACTAAAGGAAAAAAAAAATTACAGAACAACAAACCCCAGTGTTAAAATTGCCGAGGCATTTAATTGATGGTTTGAAGAGCGTGCCGTGAGCACACACTGCACACGGCAGGAGGGCTCCGGTTCAGCACAGCACTTGTGCATGCTGCACCCCAGATGCTGCCTGTGTCCTCCAGATGTGGGGGTACAGCTCCCCTGGCTGCACCTGCCTCCAGGCTGCCGGTGCAGCGAGAAACATTTCAGTTCGTAGTGAGAGTGTGAGACTGGAAGAGCGGCACAGCCATGGGATAGTTTTCAAGAAAGAGAATATTTTCTCCACCTTTCACCCTCCTGCAGCCCTGCGGCCCCGCCAGGGTCTTGGCACTGCCATATCCCAGGAAATGGCACCTCCAGGTGTTCCACATGATGACCTGGGATGGCCACATAGGCACAGGCCTTGAGATAATTTAATTTTTCATAGAATCACAGAATTGTAGACTGGTTTGGATCAGAAGGGATTTTAAAGCCCATCCACCTTCCACTATCCCAGGTTGCTCCCAGGCCCTTCTGATTTGGCCTTGGACACTTCCAGGACAGCCTCAGCTTCTCTGGGCACCCTGTGCAAGGGCCTCCCCACCCTCACAGGAAACAATGTTTTCCTGATAGCCCATCTAACCCTGCCCTCTGGGTGTGTGAAGCCATTTTTTATGTCGTGTTTTAAATTGTAATATATTGTTCATTTAAAGCTTTGTGGGAGGCATTTAGTGAAACATTCTAACAACCCCAAACAACCCCTTCCAACCAGGTGATGGTGAGGCACTCTGGCATTGTCTAGCATTGGCTCTCAGAAGCTGTTCCACACCAGGCAGCACTACAGTCTGGGGCAGTATGCTTCCTTTTTCGCATTTGCTGAATTTTGAATAAATCACAGAATGTAATACGCTACAGATAATGTTTGTTTTCTTCTGACTGCTTGGTATATTTAATACAGAGTGATATTAGTGAAATCAGGACCTATATTGTAATGCTTCTCTTTTTTCTCAAAGCATTTCTCTATCAAGTGGACATACACCGCTTTAACTCCGTAAGACAAATAAGCTGAGTTCTTTGCAAAATTTGGATAGAACCTTTTCACCTGGCTACTTTCCTCACTTAAGAGACACCATATTTTATCAGCTTTTCAGCAACAGTTGAAAGATATGTAAATACTGTGCTCTTTTGACTGTGTTAGTATGTAAAGGGGCTCCAGAAGAGCTGGAGAGACACTTTGAACAGATTGAGTGTCAGGACAAGGGAAAATGGCTTCACACTGATGGGACTGGGTTAGATGGGTTATTGCGAAGAAATTCTCCCCTGTGAGTGTGGGGAGGCCCTGGCACAGGGTGCCCAGAGAAGCTGTGGCTGCCCCATCCCTGGAAGTGTCCAAGGCCAGGTCAGATGAGGCTTGGAGCAACCTGGGATAGTGGAAGGTGTCCCTGCCCATGGTAGGGGATGGAACTGGATCAGCTTTGGGGCCCCTGCCTACCCAAAGCAGTGTGTGATTCTGTGATTGTGGTGGTTGGAGCTGGTGGGAGCAGCAGCCAGCCCTGCCGCGGCGTAGCAGTGACAGCAACACGCTCTGTGCACGTGTGTAGGGAGGTGCAGCCATGACGCCGTTTTCACCAGGCTGCAGTGGACCAGGGGTGAACCATAGGACTTTAAGAATTTATGATTGTTATAAAGTTGCTGTAGTGTCCAAGCTATTGCAATGTTTGAAACATAACAATGTAAAATGACTGGTTTTTTAAAAAACCAACATTGGCTTTACTAAAATTTAGCCCAGATACACCATGCTACAGTAACCATTAAAGTTTTTGTTCTTATGGGAGCACTTGTTTAGCAAATACAAATGAAAATAACACAGTTTATTGAATTCCCAGAAGAAAAATAGGGAGAAATTAGTCTTAATATTCTTAATATTTGGCATGCTGGGTTTGGGTGCAGAGGACAGCACAGGGGTGCAAAAAGGCATGGGAGCTTAGAGCTTTAACAATCAATAGTATTCTGGATGTCTGCTGTCAGTTTGTGCTCATCGTGACGTTAAAAAAAAAGGTAGATATGCATAATGTATCAATGCCCTGTGTAAGACTATATGGATCTCATTTTAAAATGAAGATGAAAGATTCCCATTTCTGGCACTTTTATGTAACAAAATATTTTAGTGTGTCCCTGTCAAGGGTTGGAGCTGAATTCTGTATTTCATCTATTTAGACAAGTGTTGCTTTTACTACAGCAGTGTTTACAGAAATAAGTGTATTATCAGTGAAAGGCTGAGTTGGGACATTGGTACCAGTGTTTTAGTGGTAGGCCAAGGTGTGGAGAAGTTGGGTGGCAGGGCCTACCATGTCTAAGAGAGCTGGAAAATGGATTGGCATACAAATCACACTGTTTCTTCCCAAAGATTTTTCAGATTTTTTGACATCTTGCCTTTTACTTTATCATGGGAGAAATACAAGAGGTTTTTCATTCTGTGCCTTAATCTCAGCGTATCTGGACACACGACTTAGATGAGCACAAAGCAGATAGGAACAACCTGTGTAACTCTTTCTCAGCACTTTTTATAGGAAAGAGGTGGAGCTTAGTTTTTTTCACCTGTCACTATTAATGGTGTGTTCCTAAAATATGATGGATTTAGGAATATGTTGAACATATCTTTCCTTTTTTTTGTCTTATTTCTGTGCTCCTCACTTGCAGGCACGATGGCTGAACAATGAGCTGTGTGGTGTGACAGGTAAATTTCACAATTTACCTGCTGTAATGGTGTGCTCTGTGCTGCCGTTCAATCATCTCAGAATTTTACTTGCCTGATTAGTTGAGTGCAGCAGATTTTCAATTTAAATGTAACTTCATCTGCTTGATTAAAAATGTAACAGAACATTATCTGTTGCAAATAAATTTCAGAGGAAAAGATGATTTTGCCTGTTTAAAAATAACATCTGTTTATATTGGCTGGGAGCAGATGATTAATACCTCTCTAATTTCGAGGTTTACCAGTCCAGCTCACCTGTCTCTTTGC
This sequence comes from Climacteris rufus, assembly GCA_013398175.1. Taxonomy (NCBI): domain Eukaryota; kingdom Metazoa; phylum Chordata; class Aves; order Passeriformes; family Climacteridae; genus Climacteris; species Climacteris rufus. The sequence goes on along the minus strand of VZRZ01004125.1, from coordinate 77,075 downwards.
ATGGATAGCTGAAATTGATGGCTGTCGGGTATAAACATTTACCTGTTGATGTTTATTTGATGGATTTCTTTTTTAAGGATAATATAGAATCCCATCATTGGGCATTCATTTATTTGCTGCTCATCAAGATGATTGACAGTTTTGCCAGCAACATAGAAAGAGGCTTTCCTCCTTGGCACGCACCGGAGAAATTCACTCCTGAGTGATAAGTGCCTTGCTGAAGAGAACAGATTTCCCAGATTTTCCACTGGCAGTGTTTATTTTGATGGTGCCAAGGGGAGGCTGTGGCTGGTGCGTGGGGTGAGGCGGCAGTGGGTGTCTGACAAGCAGCCAGGCAGTCCCGCGGCCTCTCCTCGGGAACTGATGGCTTGATCAAGCTGCAGAACAAAACCAGGGAAGCTCCCTCTGGCTGGAACAGTGGTGGTCCCAGCAGCACTCCGGGCCAGTGGAGGGGTCTGCAGGGTCACTGGCTGGGTGCTGGGTGCAGACCCCAACAGATGGGGACCCGTGGGGAGCTGTGACCCCTGAGCTGCTCCATCGTGCTCTGCGGGAGCACTATTGATCCCTGGCCCCTGTCAACCCGTGCACAGAGGACAGCAGCTGGTCCTGGCTGCCGTCAACATCATCCCATCCTGGCCATCATCAGCGTGTCCCGGCCACCAGCCCCCACTGTGCCCCTGCTCCGCGCCCACTCTGCAGTGAGCCAGGGGGTGCCACCGCCACGCACTGCGCCAGCCCCGCTCCCTCCCGGTGCTGCCCTGAGGGCTCTGGCTCATGCTTGCCCAGAGCAATCCTGGACTTGCCAGCTGCACCCCAGAGGATGGGAACAATCAAGGCTCCCTGTAAATGTTATCGGTGAGCAGGGTGGAAAACAGGGGTCAGGCTGGCACTGCCCATGCCAGGGAGCTGTTCTGCAGCATGTTGCAGAGGTGTGCTGAGTCCTGCATGGGGTTGTGTCCCTGTGTTTCTACTGGTTTATGCAGGTTTGGTTTTTTTAATCCAGAAATTTGATGTTTTAGAAAGATCTACAGATTCTTCATTTCACTCCTCTCCTAAAGCTATGAAAAAATAATTATTTCTGTGAGAGATCAAGCTGTAGGTAAATTCAATTCATATTAAGGTACCTGAGGAAAATGCTGTAAAACTTTTGTCTTGTCTTTAACTGAACCAGAACTGTGCACATCTGGATCACAGTGACACGGCATCCACAGGACAGGGCCTGCAGCTCCCAGTTCTAGGCTGTTTTGCTGTGGTTTGATTCCAAACCATGGTGGGTTTGCTGTGCAGCTTACAGCAAAGGCTGCTGCTGAAGATAGTGAATGCAGTGGTGATCCATGCTTTCCTCATATTCATGCCTGGTTTTTGTCCCAGGCTAAGCAGTAATGCATTTTTTCCCTGTTTATTCTTTCTGAGTCTGGGTATTCCCAGCCTTTCAAGACCACATTACATTGTTCCCACAGCATAAACTGACAACAGCTCAGCAAAAGAACTAAAACTTTGATGTCAGTGTCTGTGTGGGTGGCGATGCCCTCCTCACATAATTCTCTATGTTAAGTGGAGCCTCTTGTCTTTTCTTACAAACAAGATGTGCTACACAGCTTACCTGAGGAGTTATTGTTTTTTTCCACTGCCATAACACCTTGGAAAACTCACATCGTAAGTTCAGTTCTTTTCCAGTGGTTTTAAATTGTCAAATACACAGATGAAAATCAGTCTATTACAAGCTTGACTCTCCTGTTGCTGAAGTTGGCATCAAAAATAATTCTCCCTTTCCAGCTGCAGCATCTGCCTCAAACACACCTCACCTTCAGACTAATATAATGCTGAGTTAGGGGACCAGCCCTTGGTGTTCAGCTTTTCCTTTGGCACATATTCAGGAATTTTTGGTGTATGTAATAACAGATGTGAATTTGTTTATTCTTCTACTATTAGATATTTCCCCTAAATGTATAAGTTTCTTAACAATACAGCCTTGATACCACCAGAGGCTTCCGTGTTTGTCAGCTCAAGACATGAATGTCTCTTACTGCCACCTCTGTGAACATGGCACCTCTGTGAACACGTTCAAACAGCTTGGAAAAAAAAGTTTCTTTTTGAATTGCCATTTGTTTTGTATTGCTTTGCCCTCTGTATTGTAAATACAGAAGAGTTCTATGTGCTGGGCATGTAAATAAACCTGTTAGGTTTGGGGTTTTTTAGTATAGTCTATTTCTCTGTATTATATAAGAGTGAAAGGCTTATTGTATTTTCTGATCTAGAAGCTCAAGACTAATCCAGGCTGCGTGGAAAACAAGGGGGTGTACTTCAGAGGATTTGCTGGAGTTGCACTATTGTTGGCCTCAAAACACGGTTTCAATGGGCTGAGATGACCTCATCTTTCGCTGCCTGCTAATCCACCACCTCCATTTTCACCATGTCTCAGAAAAGTTTATTTAGGGAGACTTGCAGTGGAATAATAGCCAACACTTTGCATAAGTCATAAAGTCAAAGTTGAACAAGTACATCTGTGTTGTACATTGTGTACTGAACACTGAAGTAAAAAACTTCAAAATTTGTCATTGGACTAGATTTTTATAATAATACTTCAATTTTACAGGGTGATGTTAAAACATAAAACAGCCTCGTGCAGTCCATAATTAGAGGTTCAGTTTAGTGTCTGTGGTTCAGTTATCAGTTTTTGAAATGCATTTACTTCCTTTTTCAGTCAATGCTAAGAAAAAAACAATAACTGCCATTGAGTGGGAATCTCATTCCTTGTGTTCTTATGCCTCTGCCCCATCCCTGGAAGTGTTCAAGGCCAGGTTGCACAGAGCTTGGAGCAATCTGATCTAGTGGAAGGTGTCCCCGCCCATGGCAGGGAAGTTGAATTAGATAGACTTTAAGGTCCCTGCCAAGACAAACCTTTCCATGATTCCATATTTCTGTGATCCTTGGATCTGCTGCTCATGTCAGAGCCCTCCTGACCTATGTCACAGCTGTGATTGGGCATGAATAGGTCATTTTTCAGGTGTGGATTTTGCCATTGCAGCTGCACCCAGCAGTTGAAGTTGTCTGAGGGTGCTGCAAAATGCCATCCCCCTCTAAGGATAATTGAAACTTATTATTTTACTACCCATTTTAATTGGAAGCCTCAGCCTCTTGGTGAGGAGATCCTCGCTTTTAATTTTTTCAAGGAGCTGGAATCTAGCTATATGCTACATAAAGCTGCCAATAAGAGTTACTTTTAAAAGAAAAAAAAAGCAAAGCAGACCTGCAAAAGCATTTTTGTGGTCCTACCCCCAATTATTATTAGGGTTGCTGGTAGGCAAGAGGTGTGTGGGTTGTGCAGTTACTTGACTGGTCACAGAGCCTTTAAATAGGACTTGAACATTAAAAAGCTGAAGTTCACCAAATAAGCAATTAGAGTCAAAAGTTGATCCCCCCATCTCTTAGTCACACCACCAACACCTGTAGCCATTGCACTGGCAGTCGGACCATGACCTATCAGTGCTTCATTCTGCTGGGAGGTGTCTGTGTGGCTGTGCCTTGTGCCTGGTTTGGCTCCATACCAAGCCTCTCAGGAAATCTCAGGCTCGCATTACTGCTGACACCCCTTTCCCTCATCTTTATTTTGTTCCCTCATTGTTTTCATGCCCTTCTTATCCTGCCTTTGATACAGGCAGAGGATCAGATCCAGCGTGCCAAGTCAGTGGTTTGGTTGTGTTGCACAGAGCCTGACCACAGGTGAGCAGGTGAAAACGGTGCCTCAAAGCCTATGTGGCACTGAGTTCTGCCGCCTGCCTGTCCTGCCGCAGAGACTGTGGGGAACAGGCCAGGCAGGAACAGGAGCTGGCAGCCCAGCCAGACACAGCCCTGATCCGTGCCTGCTCTGGGCGGTGCCCATGCCATCCACTCCAAGCCCCAGCAGTCTCATCAGCAGATGGGAGGGGCTCTTTGCTTCTCAGGACTCTGCTTATCTCCCTGTTCCCAGAGCCCAACAGCCGTGTTTGCAGTCTGGGAATGCTTCCCTTGTCTTGCTGGGAGAGGAGGCTGGGGTTTGTAATATCAGTCCCTCATGCTGCGGTGCCCAGCTCTGTTTTATTGCCAGGGGCATTCACTGATCATGGGGACAGCACCCAGAACATCCTCCATGTGGGGTGAATGGGGGCAGCAACCTGGGGACAAAGCATGATAAAAGTCTGGCAGCAGCAAAATTGCACTGTATGTGGAGAAACACGGAGTTCCCTGACCTCACAGAGAAAAATTAAAAAGCCTCAAACCTATGGAGTGAACAAATTAGAAATGAATTTGTTAACTCTCACATTCAAATCACCTTGCAAGACACAATGATGCCAAAAGCTGTTCCCAAAGCTGTGATGACAGAAATTTTTACACTGATTTTATATCCTGAGTTACTGTGTGGAGGGCGAGGGGAACACTGTAACACAGTTCATGGCTGCATAACTCAGTTATGGTAGGCCTTGTTAAAATGCCACTTACCAAGCGTTTCTCCGTTGGTTTGGTTTGTCATGCCATTTTTTTAAATCCACGTAGATAGTAATTTGAATTCTTTTAGTTGAATGTGCTTACCTGAACATCAAGGTAGAAAGGGCTGTACTGCAATAACAGGTAACTCTAGATTGCTGTGCATAGCCTTCTATTGTTTTGCAGTTTGGATCTGGCAAAGGGATGTTTTCCTTTTGCAGTTTGCCTTATAAATGCCTATTTTTACTCATACTAATGCCTGTTGACAACTAGAAGAGTGACTGCAGCCCTAACATCTGTTTGAAAGCAATTTTACTTACCTTTTTTCTGATGATTTTACTAGTAAAAATAACATTACTAGGATTTACAATCCCTTGCTCATCAAGTAGCATGTGATCTCCTACATATATGCTATATTCAGAATTGCTGATTTTTACTGCTTAAAGTTTGCTCAGTCAGTATGAAACTATTCTGGAACTTGACAGGGTTTGGTAAACGTGGTTCTTCAGACAAAAGCATATTTTTTCTGCTATTGGTCAGAAAGTTGCAGCATTACAACCTGCTACCTTAAAAACCTCCCCAGGAGATGCCAATTGGTCTTTGTAGCTACACAGATTTTCTTTCGTTTCCATGTTATTTATAGGAAATCAGAAAAACTCATTCATCTGTTGCAAAAAAAGCCGTTTATAAAACTCCAGTTTCCCCTGTGTTGCATGACCATGACAAAGATACCTTTTTTCCCTTTTCATACAATAGTGCTGTGCTCAGCCCTCGCATTGGCTGGTCCACACTGACAGACCATTGTCCCTTGGGAAGGCTGTGCCCAGCCGAGATGGGGCCAGGCAGGCAATGCTGCTGCTGGTGGACACTTGGCTGTGCCTTGCCATCCTGGGGATGCCTGTTGCAGCCAGTATCCTCCCCAAATGGGTGGGGAAGGAGCGGGGCGGGCCCTGGGTCTTTGTTCGGTGCCTATCAGAGCAGCCACTTCCTCTGTAGCCCTTGCTGCCGTGTACCAGGTGTGTGTGAGAGCCCGGAGAAGGTAAAAAGGAAGTGCATGAGGAACTCACCCTATCTGGGGCTGACATTTCCAGGGGAATGCATACCCATGACAAAGAGCATATGATGTGTGCAATAGCTACAGGAAATGGATTTTCATAAAGTTTTTATCCAAAGCAGTGGAATTTTTCTGCACAGCATAAATGGTGTTATGAAAATGTAAAGTTCATTAGCAAGCTGTGTATTTTTGTATCCACTTGAATGTCATTTAGAGATTATATACTGTAATAGGATTTATAACATTATTCTGTTTAATCTTGATGGTGTTACATATGTGTTAAGCACAGCTGGCAGAACCCAGCACTTGCCTTCAATGTGGAAGTGCCCCAACATACAACAACAAGCCTTACGTGCTCATCTGCAGAACTTTTGTTTCTTGTATCAGTATTAATGGAAATAAAGAAATCTCTCTAAGCACTCTACAGCACAAACCCAATGTACTCATCATCTTATTCAGAAGGATGAGGTGGTCCTGGTTTGAGGGAAATTTCTGTTCTATGTGGAGGGTGTTTATATCACCATGACAGCAAGCTGCTGTGCTTGAGGATGTGTTTTAAAAAGTGACCTAGAAAGTGCCATGTTAGCCAGGGAAAAGATATTTTTCTTGAACCCAAGGAGTTTAAGTTCTTTACTATCTTGTGGTATAGAAGCTCTGAGCTAAACGGTTTGGGAATAGGTGATTTCTCCTTTACAGTCTGGAGTACAAGGAAAGCAAATGCCCAGAAATGTCAGAATGAAAAGCCCATGAAAAGCAGAGGGTGCTGTGACAGACACTGTGGGGCTTTTAATGGGTATTAAAACATTAGTCCACGTCAAGCTATCCTTCTTCAGTGTGAAATGCTTCTAGGAATTCCTTTATTGTGCCATGCTTTCTGAAATACATCCTTTTAGTTTGCATTTTAACCTCAAAATATCACACAAAGATATGCTTCTGCAGGATCTAATATTACCTGGGATTCAGAACGTCATCAGCCCTGCCCCAAAAAAGGGACTTTCCAGTAGACCTGATTTTGTGTCTCCCTTGTTTCTGGCTGGATGCAGGAAGTTGTGCCTCTCTTTCCTCTGCCTGGTCAGACACGTCCAACACAGCCAGGTGCTCTTGCCAGGTGTTTCTTGTCCTTAACAAAATGAAGGACATCATTACTTCATGATGAGTCACAGTCACTGGCAGCAACTAAAGAAGAGGTGATGTTTCACCCGTGAATGTTGTGTTGGGTAGAAACCATCTTCTTTCGTGAAAGGGGAACCTTCCACCCTTCTGGTGGTTCTGCTGTGTCAAGTTCAGCATAAGACACAGATTGAAGTGACACACCTTTGCTTGAAGACAACAGTGTGCTGGACTGAACCTGGTTGTCAAACTGTTAAAAATTCCATGGTAGCAGTAGGAATGTGTCTTGTTTTCACATTCTGTCATCACTGAGTTTTCATAATAATCAATCAGGTATTACACACTCAAAGGCTGTAATTTTACACCAATTTTGGGACACAGTGCTGATTTTTGCCCCGTTTAAGTCTACGTTGAACAATCGTGAAAGTTCTGCTGGCCTACTGAAACACAGAATATTTTAGAGAGAGGGATGAGAGATAAGAATTTCTGTGTCAATGACAAACTGTATCTTGTCAAAGAGAAAACAAAGTTTCAATATGATGAGTCAGATAGTACTGACCCCCAGATCTCGGTCTGCACCAAGAGCTGGTTGCTACCCTTCAGAGAAGAGAAGCAGAACTAGGCCTTTTTGTGAAGCAGGGGAAATTAGACACAGTCAGAAGCTGGGGATAACTTTTCCATTTCTTCCAGAATCTAGAAGCGTTTATAACTTGTGAGTTTTTGCTTTGTTAATAAAAAACACTGCGTAATATACCTGTCAAAAGCACCACATGTCAAATGCCTGCGTTGCAAAGACCCAAATCAGAGCCATTTCTGCACCAAAATGTGATGCTGAGTGTTCATGATTGTGGTGGCAGGAGTGGGGCCATCGTGTCACCCCTCAGCATGGGTGTGGGTCCAGCTGCTGCCACCTCCATGCCCCTCGCCCAGGGGCTTGTGGCTCTGCTGCCCCTGGAGCGGCCACGGATGGTCCCTGTCCCTGCAGTGCCTCGCTGGCCGCCCGCCTGGTCCAAGCCGTGTCCTGCTCTGAGCTGTGTCCTGCTCTGAGCTGTGTCCTCCCAGCCGTGTGCTGCTCGGTCCCTGTCCCCTCACTGCCTCGCTGGGCTGCTCAGCCACGACCTGGCATTGCTCCTGCACAGGGAAACGCCGCTGGAGAGAGACATCCAGGAACACAGCAGACACGTGAGCAGCGCAGCTCCAACAAAGATCTGTCTGTCAGTGAATGTCTCCCCACAAACCTACCTAAAATGTCCTTTTCTTTCTCACATCGCCCTGTACAGCTTTTCTTTATTTTTTTATACAAAATGACAACTTTTTAGCTTTTGGGTTATTCCTTAGAATGGCTCTTTTCTTTGTGTAAAATAAGCTTTGGGTGTTTATTTAGATGTCCACTGAAACTGTGTAGAGTAGTAATTGTGTGGTACTAAAGAATTAATCCATTTAGTCATGGGAAACCCTACTTAGCCTTTTTTGCTTTTTCTTTGGGTTTTTTTTTTTTTTTAGCATAACAGGCATTTTTAAAGAATTACAACTTTATTTAGAAATTTTGTTTTAATAATTATATTGCTAAACTTGTTATTATCTTGGGAAAAAAGCAAACTCCGTGTATTTTGTTATTTTAAAGAGAATTGTCACTTTCCATAGAACTCTATTTTTGTGCTTCTGTTCCCTTTATTCTTCGATTTCTAAATGGACAATCTTCTTGTAAAACAGGTGCTTCTGACTATTTTGTGCAGACTGCTAAGCCAGCTTAGGGAATCTTAACATTTAAGCATATAATTGTCTACTTAGAGCCCTAGACTGGTAAAATAAGCTTGCTGTACCTCATGTGTTGCCTTTCACTCCCATTAAAGCGGTCATGCTTGGGGGTCTTTTGTTGGTTTGGTTTTTTTTAACCTCCCCAAGCATGTTCTGGATCTCACTGTACAGTGCTGCTGTCTCTCTTAGCAATGCAACAGGGAACCATTTGTTTACTGGCTGTCCAAACCATTTCCAGCAAAATTCCAACATGTCTTCATTGGCCTTGGATATGTCCAAGGGGTGCATTCCAACCTGCAGACAGCAGTGGGTTCAGCTGCCCAGGGTGCATCCCCTGGAGTGCTGGTCCCTAGGGGGACCAGCGGACTCCTGTCCATGGGCTGTGGCAAGGAGAGGGACTAAAGCAGGGGGGATGTCAGGGCACAGGCCTCGGGGTTCCTGGGGAAACAACATCTGTATCAGGAGGTAAAGCCATTGATCGATATGGGGTCCAGGCAGATGATGTCCCAGAATGTGTCCACAGTCTGTAAAAAACTGGAGGTGTCTGTTGCTTGGTCAGGAGGAGACCTTTGTATTTCATGGTTTTAGAAAAATGTTCAAAGTCACAGACAATACAAAAACAGAGTTCAAGGAGCATTTGGACGACACTCTCAGGCACATGGTGCGATTCCTGGGGCTGTCCTGTCCAGGGCCAGGAGTTGGACTCGATGCTTGTGGGTCCCTTCCAAATTGGAATAATCTGTGATTTTGTGATTCTATGATGATACATTAGAAATTGCAGCATATTTTGAGTGCTGAAGTGTTTGATGCTAAAACCAAATGGCCAGCTTTGCCTGTTTTCCCTTTGTACTTGTGAAATGGTACACAGGTAGGGAGGAAATTGTTGAAAATAAACCAACAAATGTGTTTATCAGTGGCATAAACTTGACATAATCAGCAGTTTGCCTGCAACATCATGGTCCCTCAGGAATGGTAAGTGGAAATGCTTTTAAAATTAGTCTGGGCCAGAGCAGAGCAGCATATGGACTGGGAGCTGCCACTGGATGTGCTGGTTCTTACTCTCCCAAACCTTGTGTGTTACTGGCACAAGAGATTTTCAACTCAGTTGTTAGTATCTACCTGTCAAATATAATATCTTCATTACAGTAGTGCAAAAGTAGCAGATCTTTTTGAGCTATACGTGTATGTCAGAAGTGTGTTTAACTTGGCATATTAACAGACTATCTGGCAAGAATAGGACAGGTGGAAAGGTAAGACATATGGGTTATTGGTTACAGAAATGCAATTACTTTTGTTTTGCCATCAGTGAAGGTTACTGCGCATGTCAGCGCTCCTGGATTTGGAACTTGATTTTCAGACATTTAAAATTGCATGTGTATTTATGCTGTTAAATGCTGTCATTACACAAAACTACACATTGCAAATGCATTCAATCAAGATAGATGTGACACTTTGTGGCAGCTTCAAATACTCTTTAATTGCTGATGTTAAACGAGGCTTCAGAGACAGTGGGAGGGTGATGGAAGGGCTGGGTAATATCATGTGTGTGTGAAGAGGATAAGAGAAGTGTTTTTGTTTTCTGTCCAGTGCTAGAACCCTGGCAGCATCCACTGGAAATTGTGTTTGAAACAAAGTTCTGGGCAGGCTCCATGTCATTATTGTGCTGTAAGATTCTTGGTGGGCTCAGAAGAGCTGTGAGGAGCTGTGAGGGCAATGAGGGCCACTGGCCATGAGTGCAGGTGGATTGAGAGTCCATTCCCCCTGCTGGCCTCAGTGCTGCTCATCCTGGCCCCAGCCAGCGAGCCGCACTGTGGGAGCTGCTGCGAGGGCAGAATGACCTGGGGTTGGGGCTGGGCTGGAGCTGGCAGCACTGCAGGGGGACTCAGGGACTGCCCTGCACCAGCCGGAGTCTCCTGTCCTGCCTCAGGCCCTGTGCACGTCGCACTCCGTCATGGCTCTGGGGCCCCCTGGGAGGAAGTACAGGTGGATTCTTCCTTCAGTCACATCTCCTGGACAATGCATAGTACGTGCGCTTTGGGTAGCAAAAAGGTAGAAGGGATGCTCTTCTCAGCAGCTGTAATGCCAAAAATCCATAGCTTGTTTTAATTTTTAAAAAAGAAAATAAACAAAGGTCTTAAATCAGTCTTTTATTTAGACCTGGCTTTATTTAGAAGTTTAATATGGATATAGAAATTCAGTTCTCAGCACCTGTGTTTGAAACACCATCACACCGTACTGGGCAGTGCTGAGCATCCAGCAGTGGAGCACCCAGCACCTCCTTGGCATGCTGGGGTGTTCAGGGCCACCCCTAAAATGTGCCATTGGGAGACATCTGGCTTCTGCTTAGGACATTCGTGGGGTGGTTGCCTGCTTAGTTCAGTCATGAGGATAAGTATTTCATTATTTTCTGCTGATCGGGCATGTCCTGGCTTTGGCCAGTTTCTCCTAGTGTCTTTGCTATCCCATTTCCTGGTCCTCACTACAGGACGTGGTAAACATTTGAAGCCGGGTTCAGGAAAATGTCAATAATGGGTACTTTTGACCCACATTCAAAGCTGTCTTAGTGTTGCTGAAGTATCAACTCTGAAAGGCCTGCCTGGAGATCACACCAAAATTTTCCCTTCCTCCGGCTCATTGCTTTGTTCCATGTCTTTTTAATCAGACAGATTTTCATCAGAAGTACTTACTTTAAAAAATTAATTCGTTTTACTGAGATTTATTGTTTTTAGGCAGTGTCCTGGGGTTTGCTTAATATAATTACAAAACACAGTGCAGCTGCAGCAGAGTGTCAGTGAAATAAGGAAGAAAAGATTGGGTAGAGAAAAAAGCACCAAAAATCTCTAAACAAGGGCTCTCTTGGCCAATGCAGCAGAAACCAATACGCTTATGATTTGCCCTCATTCGTTCTTGGTGCCAAGAAAGAAATCCTGACAGGACTGTGATATGCTTCAAGTTAGGTGCCTTTGGCAGCTATCTTTGATTCCTTACCTGCAGGGAAAACACTACGTTTGGGGTACCTGGACTTGCAGCCCCTCAAATGGTTTGTTTTACCCATTTTAAACACTTGGAAGTTTTCTTTTTCAATGAATGCCCAGAGGAAAGTGTACAGAAAGTACTGGTTCTGCTGGCCATGTCCTGTTTTTCCTGAAGATTTTGCACACCAGCTCACCATGTCCCTGCTGACGTGGGGTTTTCTTTGGGGCAGAGAGCAGTACAGAGGGTCGCAGAGCTGCAGCGAGCATCTGCTGGCACTTCTGCCCCGAGAGGGGGAGTCACTGTTATTTATTCTCTCTTTTTTCTCCTCCAAAGACAGCAAACTGTAATTGAAACCAAGTTGCAGCAACTTGTTAAACAATCCAGGCCCAGCACCCATTTTCACCCTGCACCAACGTTTGGGCTGCAGCTGCTGCAGATCAACACAAGGCCCCAGATGGTGTTGCCTAATCCCCAGGAGAATCCGTGTCCTGGAGGCAGCTCTTATCGCTCCAGACCACTGCAGACATTGTCTGCAAGTCTGCTATAAGGGGGAATAATACAAACATGCAATGCATGAGTTTCACTTCCTTGAGTAACACAAAGGCACAGGAAGTGAAGTTCGACATTACAAGAATAGAGTTCACATTACCGAAAGCTGAGCTATTTTTGCTGCCCCAATATGTAGCTGGTGGTTGGAGGGGCAAGGGGCACACTCGAACGTCCTGCCGGTTGTATTTTGCCGCTGAGAATTGCGGTGTAAAGATCGTTGTAAGGAACATTTTTGCATTTGTTTTGTCTGTGCAGCCAGTCACCGTTAGCTCACCTGGGGAATGAACGTTACAGAAGCTGCTTTGCTGGAGGTGTTGGAAATGCTCAGATTCCTCAGTTTTTGCAGTGGAGGTGTATCCTGTTTGGCTGTCCTGGCAGGTGTAGGACAGACAGGCTCTGCTCCTTCCCAGCTTCCCCTGGCTGGCAGAGGGGTTTCTGCCCACAGGCAGGGGATGTCTCCTGGCACTTCTTTACTAAGTCACTTTTGTGCTACATAGCAGACATAATTTTGCACCTTCTTGTCTGTTTCCTTCCCTGTGTTCCTTTAAAAATCACCCATGTTAGGTTTTTGGTGACCCAATTTTAATTTTAAAAAGCAGTCTTAATCAGTTAATCCTGGCAGGTCGTGCAGGTTGTGTTCATGTACAACTTGATCTTGTCACCTCTAGGGTTCATTTTGATCTCCACAGCAGTTATGACCATGCTTCAGCAGAGGCCAAGGCATAGCACTGGCTCAAAAGCATCTAGTTAAATTTCAAAATAAAATAAAATAAAAATATGTATTAAAAAAGAAAATTAAAAAAGAAGAAACAGTGGTCATAGAAATACATTATTATCAGTTTATCATTAGTGTCTTGTCATTTACTGAGATGTAAAGCTTGTACTGGTTTCACATTGTACATGTTGTATGCTATGCTGACTTGTTTCACTCCATACCTAAAAAATTCCAAAGGCACTCAGGTTCCTGATTCCTCTTTCCAGTGCTATATAAGAGCCTCTTTTATTGCCTAATACATAATACGCTGCTCTGGGATTAAAAAATAGAACATCTCAGGTGTTTCTGTGGAAAATGCCTGTCTAAGTCCCTGTAACATTACAAATGGAGTCATAATTTGGGGGGTTTATGCTCTATTTAAAAGATAGCAAACAAAAGGAATTAGACTTTTCATTTGAAAACACATTAAAATCCTGTAGCATTTTTTACCACATTAGAGAGCAAAAGTCACACAGGAAATTATTGACACTTTTAGTCCAATGTAGGTCCAGCTGCACTTGGAAGAAAGCATAGGTGCATGTTTTTCTCTATTTTAAGTAACTGTGTCCCAGCCAATATAATGTTGGTGAGGGTGTACGTGTGCTGAAGGTGTCATTATTCAGACTTATTTCCGTTGATACTGTTTCATAAGGAAATACTTAATTTTTTCTCTCTAGTTTAATTTGGCAGAAGCTCGTGGAGCTAATAGTACCTAGCAAGAGCAGTGCTAGAAAGCTTTTATACATTCCATTTGTGTACCTAAATAATTATTTTTAGCATTGTTTATACGGCATACGAGTTTCCCAGGCACACATCATCTCATCACAGTCACTGCAGAAACACAACAGAATGATCCACTCTCCAGAGCTGAATATACAAGATAAAAGATGTTTGAGATTAATATGCAGACATTTGGAAAACAATGGAAATGGGAAGCAAACTGTGGAAGGTGGCTTTCCTGAGTCACAAAACGCCCAAAGACAAGGAATGTGGGAGAAGGTGGCTGTGACCCCCAGGAGCACAGGCATCACAGAATTTGGGCATTGTCGTTGTGAAGAGCAAGCCAGGTAGGGTGAGGGTTTATTCCCAATGTAACCGTAGAAAATAAGGTACAGCAGGAATTAACTTCCCAGTTTGTACTTGAAAGGTTTCTCTGTGTTCTCTTTATTTTTAACAGCATTGATATTCCGTTTGCTTTATGAAACCCTTTATTACAAATAGTTATGAATATGAACATCTCATTTGACTGCTGGTGAACAGAGGGGAAAATCTAAATTAAAACTTTAAATACCACTATTTAATTACCCAAATGGCTTTGACTGTGTTAAAGAGTGCCTGGGATTATTCTGTTTTTCAATTTGTTTTAATGCTTCCTTGGTAAAAGCTGATGGATTCCCAGGCCCATTGCTGTCACTGATGAACTATATAAAGATAAATGACATTATGGTAAATTCCACTTAATGACACATTTTTAATTTTCAGAACACAGACATTTTCTGGCTAGTGAATGAAGGCTAATTACCTCAAGATCAGAACAAAATAACTCCTCATTTTGAAAGATAATAGAAAAGAAATGTTGCAGATTAATGATGCTATTTATCTTTAAAAGAAAAAAACCTCTATCTTTATCCTGATAGTGCTGTTCCCTGAGGAACACAGTTATAAAATGAATCTGAAGTCGCAACTTAATAGGTTATTAAAATTATTTGAGTGTGGGCTCCTCTGGTTCAGCCTTTCCATAAATTTAAATTGGAGGTCTGCTGTATTTCTAAAGAAAGCAGCTTGTTTACGAGGCTATAGGGAGCAGACGGGATGCTGACAAAAGACACGCCTCACCCCATGCTGAAGCTGCTTTTCTAAGCCTGTATGGAATTGATATGTTTCAGAAACAGTTGAGAGAAAAGTTTGAAATGTCTGAATTATGTTACAGCAGTGTCTTTTCTTTCCAGTGTGTGTCATGATAAGAGTAAGTGGAAATAAAGGGCACAGAGAGAAATCTGCTGTGTGGACACGGCAGCAAACAGTGTCAGCTGTGAAGTGCCAGGCTCAGAGGTTTTGGGACTGATGGCACAGGTGGCAGTGTCGGTTCTTGCTGAGGGACTTTAGCAGTGCAGCCTTACCTTTAAGAAGGATGGGTGTAAAAACATACTGAGTGTGTGCTTTGCATGTGCTTGTTGAGGCTGTCCCACTCTATCCGTCGTTGTCCGCAGCCGGACCACAGGCAACACTTCTGTACCTCTCCCTCCTGGTATGACACATATCCTGGAAGCAAATTCCTGTCAGATACCCTTCTCATGCAGGCAACTAAAGTGTATGAAAATGTTATTGAAAAAGGAAATTTTTGTCCATTAAAATATCTTTAACATCTGCTGTTGTCTAGTCCTGGACCTCTGGGCTCTGGTGCACTGGCAGCCATGCTACTGCAACATGTCGTGTGTAGTGAAGCCTCTTCTGTCCTCCATCTCCTCACAGTTTTCCAAGCACCATGGCTGTTCTGTGAGACATGGCTTGTGCTTTGGTCCTGGATTAGGTCACTGTGGAGCCGGAAGTAACAGCTCAGCTCAGCTGAACAGATTGAGAAAGAGTACTTGGAGTTTCCAAGGCTGGAAGACAAGAAGGTGAAGGGAAATCCCACTCACTAGGTTCAGCTATTGTGGGCTGAAGGCATAACTGGGTATTGGGATTGGTTTTTGCTTTCTTTTCTGTCCCTCTTCATGCAGCAGTGTCATGTTCACTTGATCAAGCTCAGCTGCATATTTTGTTGTGGCTCTACCCACAGAGGAGAAAGGGACTGCTGCTGCCACTGGTGCTGCAGGAGGCTGCAGGGATGGACGTGTCCCTCTGTGTTGGCTGGAGCTTGCTGACACAAGGGTCAGTGCTGCCATCTCTTCCCCAAGCTGTTTGTCCTTCTCTGCCTTTGGACAAAGTAGTTAGGTATTTAATTACTGAATTAAATACCAAATGCAGTATTTAAATGCAGCCTGAACTTTAGCAAGCTCCCTTCATTTGCAGTGATTCTAATATTTTCTGTCCCTCCAAACCCCTCACAAACCCCTCCTTGCTCAGCCCTGCTCTCTGTGGTGTGGCAGTCTAGGGTTTCGTGGCACAACAGGCTGCAAGGGGGCTGGTGGTCCTGCCACACGCTCTCCTCTCTTGTGTCCTTCACTGCCAGAGAGGCTCTTGCAGAGGTGGCCATGCAGCCTCTGCGGGGCTGGTGACATCACTTCTCTGCCAGAGTCTGTCCTGTGCCGCTAAATCTGCCCCATCTCCACCTCCCTCTCACCCAAACCTTCTTGAGGAGATTCTGGAAACCCCTGTAGTACTGGTAAAATAGTAATCTAGAGGGAGTATTTTATGTTATTTGATTTTATATTGTTTGGATACAAATTGCATGCAAAAAGATGGATATATCATCCTAAGAAAAAATGCCTTGGTGGCAGTTTATGTTTGTTGAGTTTAATATTATTTGTTTCTATATTAAGCATGATGGAATACATTGGCTTGTGTGTGGGGTTGAAGCAGAGTTAATTACAGTTAAAGCCCGAGTGAGGTCACTCACTGACAAAATGCAACACTTCTGATGGCAACATTTGGGAACAACATTTTGCACCTCTGGTGCTACTGTATTTTTCATAGTTCTTACTATTTTATGCATGTTCCTTCCACTCATCTCTTCAGTAACATCTGTGCTCTTTGCCTGTGACTTTCCTTTTGGTTTGTCCATCTGCTTTGCAGACATTGGTGACCTGTGGTCTGGTAGAAATGCAAAAGTTTAGGCCATGATCTGGAGATCATAATGCACAATTAATAATACATGGTTCCAAAGTAAAGAAGGAAATAGAGAGCAGATTAATTTTGATTGAGTTGTAAAATGGTTATTCATTGAGCTTTTACGGAGGTCTTGGCAAACCTAAGAGGTTTCACGCCTGTAGTTTAAGATTCCACCATGGGTATTTGTTGCTGTGGATGAATCAGCAGTTCATACAGCAGCATTCTCTGTAAATTATTTATCTATTCAAGAAAGTGTAATGTGAGCATATTCTGTGTCCTGAAGGGTTTGTTCATGCAGGGGAGCCGTGTCTCACACACCGAGGCAGTCCCACACGATTTGGAAGCCAGCTAGCCCCTGTGGCAATGTCCCGTGTGACCTGGTGTGTCTTCCAGAAGCCCAGCAGATAATTCAGGAATGGTTACCAGAAAAAAATAATTTCTGTAAGGAAACGGTTTACTTCCAAAACCTTAGGTTTATAATGCCAGCTAGGATTGCCTCCGTTTTTGAACTTTGTTTTTGAGAATTGCATAATCTTACAGAGTCAGTTTTACTTTGTTCAGTTTGGGTTTTTTGAGGCTTAGGATCATGAGGATAGTCTTGAGAAGAAGCTTCTTTTAGGTAGATTGTAATATCAAAATGATGTAATTTCTGTTTGCGTAATTATGGTGCTGCATATATAAAATGCAAATGTTGTGTATCACTTATATTTTAGTAAGAATACAGTGCTTTATGGTCACATTTCTAGAGTTAGTTTGTCCTGATTTATTGTAGTAGCATGCTGGATATCAGAGATATGTATGGAAATATTTTGCCAATGTTTCTGATGGATTCTGCCAGCAGACACTGCAATTTTTTTATTTTTTTTTTAGTTTATATGGCTTTGGGTTTTCTGTTGGACAATTGTCAATATGACTGAGGAGATCTTATTTAAGAAAAATAATAATTTTCATTTAGGTGATGTTATCCATGGCTGTTGTGGCTCATATGTAGCATTCATACATAAATTCTTCCAATTGTACTAATGGAATTCTAGTCCCAGGCAGCAGCATTTTACAACACCCTAGCAAAAAGCAATGTCTGAAACTAGGAGTGTCTCTAAGAAGTTCTTTCACGTTGAAGCAAAAATGTGCTCAGCAGAAAGAAATGTAAATTTAAGGAAAATCTCCAATTTCCTATTCTATGCAAAGCTTTGATTTTTTGCTGATTCAGGCAGTAGGGTTGACATTGGAGCTTCTCATTTCTTCTGAAATAATCACTTTTTACTTTGGAACAGCCTTTCATTTTTCACAGCACTATCTTCTGAAACAGTCCACTTTGTATGTATGAATCTGTTTTTCTCCAGATAACACAGAAAGTAAAACTATTAGAAACAGGTTCCCATCTATTACTTTCCGGAGTGCATAGAGAAATACTAATTTTCAGTGGCACCCATTTGGGAACTTTACTGATGTCTTTTGCCCCCCTTTCAAAAAATGACAAAAAGAGGAAGAAGGAAATGCATCTGTAGTCTAAATTGACTGTGCCAAATAAAATGTTAAATTTCAAAAGAACATGTAAAAGGCAGATAGTTAATGGTAATAAAGCTGTCAGTAAAAGTCTGATGGCTGAGGAGGATTGCAAAGCCCATCTTGGAGGGGTCTGAAATGGTCTCTGGAGGTACAGGCACTGCTCACTGGGTGATGGTCAGCACCATTGGTCATCCCTTAGGTCTCATACAGCACTTCCTTAACACAAGCACAATTTAAACCTTTATTTAACAGTGGGATGGTGTGTTATGAAGGTATGGTGAGCATATTCTAGGCAAGAAGCCTAGATAGATTTGCCTTTTTTTGACCTGGGGGCAATCTGATCTGCATGCATCCCTGGCCTAATTACTGCAGGAGTTACAAACACACCAGACTCATTGGAGCTCTATTAAGGTTTGCTTTGTGTATGGATTTCCATTTATTGTTTCTCTCTTCTGATCACTTCTACTGTTTCAGTATCATTTTTTCATGGAAATAAAATCCCAAATTGTCCCTCCTGCTGCTTCATTCCACAGAAGTACCTTCTCTTTGACTCAGGTTTCTCAGTGAAGAGATCTTCTGCACCCAGGTGCTTCCTGACTTTTCTTTGTGATGATCACATCATTGCCACTGCCCCACACCTTGGACAAACGCCCCGGGAGTGTGTTGTTCTCTGTCTCTGGGGGCCACAGCAAGGTTCCCATTCTCGTGTCCTTCCATCTCTGTGGCTGTACTACAGTCTGGTCCCCTCTGCAGAAATTAGGCATGGATGAGGACTGCAGTGGGCACTCTGCTCTTCCCCCTGCTGCTGCCCCCCATGCCTCTGTACCCTGGGATCCCCTTGGATCCTGTCTGGTGCTTACTGTCAGTGTCAGGCTCAGAGGCTGTGCTGCACTAGGGTACCCCATGGCTACTGCAAGCCTGCATGGCCAAGTTTTATTTATTCTTTTTGACAAAGATGCTTTGCACCTTCCAAAAAGCAGCTAGTTTTTAGTACACACCTTTGGAAACAATCAGCTCCAATGTGCAAGTATTTAGGTTTTCTCCAGCCACTGTTCTTGTTCATGTTTTTGTCACCCACTGCCACTACAGTTACCTCTAATTACCCAAGTTAACATATTTTGCAAGACCTTTCTGTAGGAAGAGGTCTCTCCTTTAAAGTAACTTCTTGAGTGTTCTTGGCACCTCTCCCCACCACAACATTCAGTTTAAAAACCCATAGGTAGCAAATGACACATTCACTGCTCCTGTCAATGTCACGGCCTTGCATTGCCATGCTGAAAGGTATCTCTTCAATTTATTGTTCCCTGGTAGTTATTTCTTTGGGAGCAGGCCTCTTGTATAGCTATTTGTTGAACTGTGTACCTACTGAATTAGTCAAAGACCTGTATAAAACCATTTTTTTCTTTTCCTCTTTACCCCTCCCCCAAACTTGCTTTTGTTATGTATTGGCTTGCTAATCCTTGTGTTGAGCAGTATCAGACATCACCTTTCTTGGGGGCACTTAGTCCACTCTTCCGCTTTCTTTGTCAAAGGGCTCCCTTAATAGGAGAAGTCAACAGGGAGGACAAAAGGGATTGAAAGTTGTATTTAATCGGGGTCAGAGAGGTGGTGTTCAGAGTGACGGGCCCACAGGCAGGCTGGCCTTTTATGCTTTCCGACACAGATGGTCCCAGAGCATTCAGCTAAGTGAAGAGAAAGCTGCCCAGTGAAAGCTATTGTGGGGCAGCATCGTTACAGTTGAGAAGGGTTGCCGGGGTAACTGGAGAGTATCACCAGCATCCTGTGATCACTAGTCTGTGCCATTGAAAACCCCAGACCCAGGATCGCTCTGGGTCCTGTGGCATCCTCCCGATGCTCTGGCGTAAGCAACAATGTCTCATGCTACCTTTTTAAAATTTAATATCAGTATTTTTACTTTGAGGCACATAAACTGTAGAATCATTTGCATTTCTTAATTTCAGAGTAGCCACCTTCTGCAAAATATACAGCTACTTGCTTTAGAGCATATTGCTTTTCTTTCCTCAGGGAATAGTCTAATAATATTTGAACTTATGAAGATAACACTGTGTTTACAGAAACTTAATTTTTTAACATTTTTCTGAGTGCATGAATACTGAATTTTAAAAAAAAAGAAAATCCAAAAAAGGAAGCTTATATAATTCAACATGGATAAAACCTGCAGGCATGTATGAAAGCTTTGGAAACTGTGCCCAGAAGAACCCTGGGGGGTTTGCCACAGTACCTTCTTTGGTCTAACCAAGTGGCACAGCACAGCAGGTAAAATGTGTTCCTGACAAAATAGTTGAATGCTGCTTTTCTTTTTAAACAGGAGCCCTACTGATTTTTTGTTGAAGCCATTGGTGCTGGAGATTGTGACTGTACCATGAGTCTCAGGTGAAATGCTGTTTGAAAATGTAAATACAAGCATGAGTCTTGAGCAAAAGCATGAGAAGCTCAGCACGAGAAATTTGCTGGTGCCCAGCAGCCATCCCTCAGCATGTGCCAGCAGCAGCTGTGGCCACATGGAGAAGCCCCGGGTGCAGTTAGGGCACCTGGTACCTTAGGACAGATCTGGAACAGGCAGCTTTGGAACCAGCTGTGCCTCCCAGTGTCCAATGTAGAACCAGCTGTGCTGCTCATTATATGGTGCAGAGCCAGCTATGGCATGCAGTGTTCACTGCAGAACCAGCTGTGCTGCCCAACGTCCAGGTCAGAGCCAATTGAGCTGCTCAGTGCCCAGAGCAGAGCCATCTGTGCTGCCCAGCACAGATCCAGCTGTGCCACTCAGTGCCTGGTGCCGATCCAGCTGTGCCCCTCGGTGCCCTGTGCAGATCCAGCTGTGCCACCTGCCAGCACCTGTACACACAGGGCACCTCCACTGTCGGCAGGTGCCAGCTGGGCCTCGCTGCTGGGACAGAGGCTGGTGGGCACACACAAGGGGTCACAGCCCAGTCTTTGCCAAAGTATTGGCATTTTGTTCCCGTTAGTCACCATGAGAGCACCACCTGCCACAGGGCCGTGGGGCAGCATCTCAGTGCTGACATTCATGCAACATCAGTCACGCAGAGAGTCCCCATAAAGAGGGTACAACTCAAAGTGAGAATTAAATGAAAGTTTCATGTGGATTTCATTACATAGTTGGAAATTTAAATAGAAAGGTGGCCATTTTGGATATTTCAGCAATTCTGGACATTTTTACAGTGAAGTGCAAATACTGTCTACGATTAAACAGCTCACATTCTCTACTTGTTTGTTCTCTGCTCGGATCACTGAGATGTTCCCATCTGAGCGTTCTTATCGATATCAGTGACAGTGATGGCACCTGCAGTGGTGGCATCTGGGTTCTCCACACCACTCCTTTTTTGTGCAGTGACAGGGTGAGGTGTTATGGGTAAAACACCGTACATGTGGAAGAATTGTTTGTGGGTTTTGTTATGGCACTGTCAGATTGCAAAGGCAAGGGAAGTTTTGTACGGCTTTGTCAAAGCGAGCAGCTTTGGAAGTCAAAAGTATAATCTTCATTATAATGAAACATTGAAATAATGAAAGCTGGAGGCAGGTGTGTAATTCAAAGAGCGTGTTGTCACAGACAATGGCAAAAAAGGAAATCGGTGTTTCTACAACTCCTGAGGTACATTCTTTTCAGGCAATGAATTTATCATTCATTATATTTCCAAAAGAGGGAGGCTAGCTGTGCATTCCTTTCCCAGATTAAATAGTTGGCCCACTTGTTTTCCAGATTTTGAATGTTGCTGGTGAGTGATGTAATCTGTTTGCTTTAAATAGTGTGTTTACTTGCCTGCATTTCCATTGAGTGGGTGGCTTTTTACTTTCATACTGTATTTTCATCTTTTAAAACCATTTGAAGAGTCTTGCTGGGTAAAAAATTGCAGATTATCTTTCCCTTATGCTTCCCTCTGTATCTCTGTTAAAAAAATAATAGAAATGTAGAGATCTTTCCTACTGCATCATCAAGTTTGTTGATCTTATGTGAACACAGGAGTAAATGAAAGAAAATGTGGAAGAATGCATCTCAAATGTACTTTCTTCACATTTCCTTGGAAATTATTGTCTGATTTTCAGACTTGTACAGTACATGCAAAATACATGTCTGATTTCTGTCATACTGGATCATCTGAATCACTAACTAATGGCAAAAGGAGAGGCAAACTTGAGCATCTCAACATTTCTTGATTGCTAATGTGTCCAGGACTTGAAATAGAATTGTTTGAGGTTCCTCTGAGCAGAGGTCCTCACTGCCACGCAGAAGTCATAACATTTTGGGAGTTTTCTGCCTCTGGTCTTGCCCTGATTTTAGGAGGTGAGTCTATGGGAAGAAATTTGTAACTCTGGTTTTTAATTGGTGACCAAGATTTGGATTATTTTTCCTAAACTAAATGTGCTTGGCTTCCAGGCCAGATCTTGTGCCAGCTCATGGCTGGCAGAGCCAGGGGTGCGGTGGCTTTGCCACGTGCTCATCCCCGTGCTGGCGCACTCCCGTGAGCCTGGGGCTGAAATGCTGCTCCTCACTGACGTGGCCAGTGGCCCAGCCCTGCCACAGGCAGGGCTTCCAACAGATGCGGCTTCCTTTAGGCTGAGGTGAGGAGATGTGGGGCTAGACCTGGTAGCCAGCACCAATACGAGTGTAGTCTCTGGCAGCACAGTGTGTGGTGAACCCACAGCAGTGGCATCGGCCCCATGTGGAGGTGATCCCACTGTGGAGACACAAGCAGGACAGGATCTGTCTTTGGACAACCTGTGGGAACGGCACTGGGGCTGCCACAGAGGCGCCCCTGTGTGCTGGTCCTGCTCCCATCCACAGGGAGGGATCAGCTGTCAGAGGGAGGGGGGCACTGCAGGTCCTCTTCCCCCCACTCCTCCTCCTCCTTTTCTTTCTCCTTTTTCTCCTCCTTCTCCACAGCCTCGTCAGTCTTTTCTGATGTTTAGTGTGAAATGGTGCCAGCTCCCTTCAGGAGTGTCTCTCCTAACATCAGCCACATATTCCCCTTCCTAGCTCTCTAAGACTTTAGGAACAGGACTGGTCTTCATGAGCTGTGGTGGTTCCTGTGCCTCAGGCTCCGAACAGCCGTCTGATGATCCATTGCTTTTCTTGTATCCTTCCTCCCTGCCCACAGCCCAGTGACAGACAGTGGGAGTTAGAGAGTGTCTGCATTATTTGTTTTTAAAAGAATGACGAACTACCACCCTGCTCAGGAAATTTGGTTGATTGCACATTTTAAATAAGGCCTGGGTGATTTTTTTCAGTGATAGGACTGGTTGTTTTTTTCCCAGTGTTGCTAGGTAGAAGCAGGATCTGCTTTGCAACCAGCCCTTCAGTCATGGATTCAGGCATCCCTTGCTCTTGTCCAGACAAAGAGGGAAAACCTGAATCAAAGATTTCAGGAGTTATTGGCCAGACTTGTCATATAGAAAGTATATTCAGTCAGTTGCACAGTAGAATGATAATTCTGCTGCAGCGTAGGGGGCTTGCACCTGAGGTGTGCAGGCTAAACTGTTCAGATGATTGAGTCTTTATTAGAAAGGAATGACTTAAATCTTTAGATGTTCATCAGCTTTCTTAGATTAATACAAATGTTTCACGTTCACTTCAGCTCAGTCACAAGAAGTAATTGACCTGAATTAAATAATGGCATATTTTAAAGAATACTGCAGTTTAAAAATGAACATTAAAACAAAACAAACAAAAAAACAAACAAACAAAAAAAAAAAACCCACAAACCAAAAAAAAAAACAACCCAAAAAAATAGAAGCTTTAATTAAGCAGAAGGATATAAATTAAAAGAGAAAATATAAGTATGACGTGTGTAACAGTTTCGTACTGGAACAGCAATAAGTTGAGAGTTGCAGTATTTGATTTAGGTAGGAAGTACTAGTGTATAATATGCTTTTCATTTATATTGATGTCAGGATGAAGTGATATTAAATGCCTTTAAGTGCTGTTTTAAAAATAGTTATATACACTTTAACTATTCCATGCTGCTGTTGTCTGATTCTTTTTCAGTAAAGGCTTGTAAACTCTCAGAACTCAAATGCTTAAAATCGAGTGTAGACTTGTGAGTTCTCCTAATATCTATGTTCTGTTCTGATCGCAGGCACATCACAGCCTGTGAAAAGACCTGAGCAGAACCCACTGGGGTTGGTGTGGTGTTGAGCACATCCTTCTTGGCCTCCTGCCTGGCAGCACCTGGGCAAGGGCTGCAGCCACCAAGCTCCTCAAGTCTATGAAAAGCTCGTATTGTCAGAGAACCTAAATTTAGTAGATCTGGAAGAAAGTCTTGGTCATTACAGCAGTGGACTTATGAGTTGCTTTTTGGTAGCAGTGAGAAGGACTTTCCTATTGCTGTGGTATCTGTTTAAGGAAAAAAAGGAAAAAAAAAAGGAAGAAAAATGCCCAACAGAGAAAAAAGAAACGAAAACCACAGAGACAACTGCTCAAAGTAGAAATAAATATGTCTTTAGTATTGTAAGAGGTGCTTTTGACCCCAGCATTGAAGTGTCAATTGTGGTTACACTGCATGCACAAAATAGAAAGTAAAAAAGAAAGAGAGAAAGATCAAGTAGACACTATTTTTAAAATCTCTTATTTTATTTATTAATGATAAAAAAAGCATTTTCATCCCATGTTGCAGTGGAATGCCCTCCCCCCTCCTGAGGTGTCTGCACCCCACTGTTGAGACCACCATGCTAGTATACATGGGAAACAGAGATGAAACTGGGGTCTCAGATTCATTTTATCTCCTTGCAGCATTGAAAAATTTTTAAACAAGCAAAACTGATTTCTCTTCATTGAGAATTGTTATTTGCTGATTATAGAGAGAATGTTTACTTTTCCTCACTTTTCTTCAGAAAGAGAAGGAAAGAGAGTGACATCTTTTCTGCTGTAGTCTTGTTGCAAAAACAGAACTTTTGTAGTCAGTGAGATTTAGTAGTTCTTTGGCAAGGTCACTTCATTTCTCATCACCTCAAAATTGTGTCTCTAAGTATAGAATGACATGTTTCTGGAAAACTGTTCTCTATTGCGAGCAGAAGACTGATGTTGAGAAGGTGTCCATTCCAGTTGTTTTCTGTTCCCATGAAAAGGATGTCTTTCTCATGTGAAACAAAGCACACCAAAAAATTGGGACTGAAATGGAAAAGGACGTTGTGTGGTTTCTGATTCTTTGGTATGTTCCAATCTCCCTCCCTCAGAGCCCAGCATAAGACCAGCCTCAAGAGGTGTGAGCCTTAGGCACCTATTCAGTGCTGTTACGTTCCAAATATCTACGGTCCTCCATGGCAGTTTGAGAGCAGAGTCTGTGGGTCTGTGCTAGGACCCACCACAGCTTTCCATCGTAGTGACTCTTGCAAGACCTGCTGCACTCTCTTGGTACATGCTTTACAAGCCTTGGCCAAGGTGGTGAGAAGATCTTTCAACTTCTTCCTGCTGTAGAGGTGTTTCAAGAATGGACTAAAGGATCTACCTGTGGTGGTAAGGTCATAAAAGCCCAGGAAGACCAAATTAGAGCAGAGTGCTTAAGCTGGAGCTCTCTTTTCGTGGAGCAACTGTGCTGTGGCATATCCTCAGATGCATCAGCATCTTGTTTCCAGTCACTGTCAGGAGTGCTGTGTCACTGCATCACTCCTCCCTTTTCTTGGAAAGCTCGAGTTTGAAGATTTAATGTGCACCCAGGTTGCATGGTAGATGGGGAGATTTCTTCAAATAGACTTTCTAGGATAACTAGGAATTTCACCTGCTCCATGTCTCCGTATTGACATCAGCTCAAACTGCAGTTCTGCTCTCAGAGTAATGCAGTTTCCCTCATCCTGACTTTGACCAGGCTCTTTGGAAATTCTTTTGTCTGGAGCTTATTTGAGTCCTTCCAGCAAAAGATGAAAGTGTGAGAACTGGCCCCTTCAGAGCTGTTCTGGGTCTGTCTCCTCCCAGGAACCCTGTGGTGATCCTCCTCGTGTTCCAAGAGCTGTTTTTGGGAGCCTGGTCTGAGCATGAGGGTAGGAAGGAATCACCAGAGCCGGGATGATTTAGTTTGCCTTTGCCCAATGGGCCATTTATCAGCATGAAAAAAAAGTGGAATCAAAATTCTGGCCCATGCCCAAAGACTGGCACTTAGCCTGAATTGAAATGTGGGGTTTTTTTTTCCTGGGTTAAAGATTTTGGGAATTTCAGAGAAAAAGTTAAGAGCTAAGATCCTCAATTAAGCTTGACAAATTTCAGATATTCATCTACGTCAGTATTATTCCAACCCAGGAATTATTTCCCTATTTCATTGTTTATGGCAGCATCAAGAGAGCTGTGCTGTTTCTCCAGGATGCAGCTACTGGTGAATGGTTTTAGGTTTGCAATTCAACTGAAGCATTGAATTTCCAAGAAGCAATTAATTTCCGAGAAGCTTTAAATCTGGATTTCATTGCAGGGAGACACGTCCCGTTGTTGGCACATACCTTACATGTCTTTTTATAGCCACAGAGACTTTGCTGGATCAGACACCACAAGCCTTAGCAGAGCAAGGTTCTGTGGACTTTGTTGTCTCTTTTTTATTTATTTTTATATTGTTATTTATATTTCTTCCATTTTGTATTGGTGAAAAAAGATGCAAATATGTTGCCAAAGTAGACTGCCAAGACACAACTGCTGACCTCCTATGAACAGTGAGGAGTGAAGCAAGGGTGTTCCTCAGGCTCATGTCCGAGCAGTTAACCAAATACCATTTTATCCAATTTATCTGTAAAAAATCCGTAAAGATCCCCACCACAGAGCATGTGCCTGGGCAAGGCTGGCAGGCTCCAGCAGCTGACACCCCTGTGCGGGCGCTGATTAAGAGGTGAAGGTTCCCCATGGCCGCAGCCCCAGCTGCCACCACGACCTGCCCAGGGAAGGGTTGTGCAACCCTGACAGAATCACATCTCAGACACAGAAATAGTCCCGGTGACGCTGAGTCAATTCCTGGCAGCCCATTGATCCCAGAAGGCGTTTCAGAATATCACTTCCACGGGAGCTCAGGCCGTGCAGACCTCTCAGCCCTCCACACCCAGGCCCTGGGCTGCTCCCGAGCTCCACATCCATCCATCTGTCTGTCCTGAGGAGGCTGGCCAGGCACAGGTCTGCAGTAATTCTCAGTGTGTTACCACAGCAAATGCTGCAGACATGTTGTCAGAGGAATGACACTGGAAAACTAAAATTATTATTCCTGTTTTGAAATTATAATTGTATCTCAAAATAAGTGTTTTTATGAATAACTTATACCAGTCTTAGGCCTTTTTTGGCCATAACCTACTCTGAAATTTTATTTTATTACTTGTGGTTTTATCCCTGTTTTCATTTTTCTACATATAATTCTGATTTATTTAGTACTTGTGGTTTTATCCCTGTTTTCATTTTTCTACATGTAATTCTGAGTTATTATTTATTATTTTTCTCTTCCTCAAGGATTCCTGGAATCTAAAAGGTATTTCAGACAACTCAATCAAATACCTAAAAAGGCTTTCTCTTCAAAGTAAAGTATTATTCTCTTTTCAGTCATATAGAAAATAAGTGAAATCTTGATGCACCCGATGAGAACAATAGATTTGTGTTCAGCTTTTGCTTCTCTAAATTAGAAATCATAGTATAGACAATGGAATTTCTAAATCATATATTATACCTTATTTTCTGGTGGGAATAAAATGTTCATGTTTGCCTCCTTTTCTCTGTTTAACTTTGACTGCTGTGAACGCTAGGAAGAATAACCCTGCAGCTTTTCTTTCTTTTTTTTTTTTTCTTTCTTTTTTTTTTTTTTTTAATCTATTCACTTTATACTTTTCAGACAGATTTTTCCCCGGGGTGAAACAAAGGTTAACTGAAATTTCCTCTGTTGTGTACCTGAACGAATCAGCAGTTTGAGAAGGAAATCCCATTGATGGGCAAAGAGAGTGACAGGCTCTATTTAAAGAATTCCCCCGACTGTGTGGTAGACCAACCATGCCATGAATTTAACTGTTCCTGTGGTCCCCATACTTGTACCCACCAAAAAGAGAGAAAAACCTACTTTGTTCTGCAAATGTTGCGCTAAGCTTTGAAAATCATGAGCCGCTGAGTTTTGTGAATTAACATGGCCAGCAGTGGCCAGGGCTGAAGGAAGCAGTGTTACAGCACAGACAGAAAACAGACAGGAAATTATGCGTGCTAACATAATGGAAAGGGCACACTACGTGTTCATGTGTAGCATGTGTCCCTGCATTTTAGCAGTTTGGTGGTACATATATTCCTCAAAAATATGATTTATGGAATTGTCTTTTGCTTTTTTCACTACATATTTTTATTCCCACTTGGTGCATTAGGTGTTTTATCCACGCAGAGCTGCTGGAATAAATGGAGCTGAGGGAGAGGCAGAAGGGCACATTGTGGAGGAGGGTGCAGGACGGGTCATTGGAGAGGTTGTCTGACACAGAAACATGGTACAGGGCCAAAATGTGGTACCAGGGACACGATTCCTGATAGAGCAGCAGGACACACTGACACTGGGGTGATTTCTGTATTTATTAATATTGCTGTGACACCAAAAATACACATCTCTGCCTCATTAGGTGCTCCTAATTCATGCACTCCATGGCCTGTGATGTCCCTGGGAGTGGCAACCCCAGCCCTGCTGTGGGGCCGCAAGGGTGGACACGCTGCCAGGGGATTGCAGCACCAGTCCTACCCCAAGCGCCAGGCTTCTCCTCTCTGGTAATAATGGTTAATTCTTATCCCGTGGATCATGGCTAGTGACATTTGCTTGAAGTTACTTTTACAACTCTTGGGGTTTTTTTCCTCGCTTTTGCAGGGCTGATCAGAGGTTTGCAATTTTCTTCTCCTTTGAACCCTGGTTTGCTTTTGGCCAACTCTCCCTTTACTTCAGTCAACTGCTTACATTGAAATTAATTTCAAAATGCATTGAGTATTGTTTTGTGTTGGATTTTGTGATACTTGTTGAAAACAGCAGATAAAGGTTGCTAAAAATAAAGCATTACTGCCAAAAAATGTGCATATTACTGGCACAAACATAATTTTAGGTGTGAAGGGGAGAGGCAAGAGAGCCTTTTTTTGCCATGAGAAAATTTCTCAAATTGAACTTCTGTCAACGATTCCATTGACTGATTTCCCTGCGGGAGTTATGGATCTCTTTAAAGCTGTGTTAAAGAGATATTGACGGGTATTCCATTAAACAGCAGGTGTTTTGTTTTTAAGTAAATAATCTCTTTCTCATCAAGGAGGAGTTGATAAATCCCTAGAAATGTCTAAGAAAAACACACCAGGGTTGGTGCTGTTCCCCTCTGAGGGGCTGATGTGAGGACCTGGGGGGTGCAGAGGGGGCTGCGACCCCATGGCCACCAAGCACATGGCAGGTCCCAGCCAGGACCTGCAGGGAGGGGTTCTTGTTGGGATGGATCTGGAGCTGCTGAAATGGGAGCTTCAGTCGGCACAAGGAGGACCAGCTCCTTCTCCTTTACAGCTGTCTGCAGCAAGCCAGGATTTCTGGTGATGCATGCGGGGGTGCACGCACACACGTGTGCGCGTGTGGACATGTAAACATGCATGGACTCCCAGACTTATCCATGCAGACACATTTGTGTGCAGGGTATTGGACTGCCCCTTCCTAGAAGGGAAAGGTGTATGGCATGTCCTGGTCCACAGAAACTGCACTCCTGTCCTTCACAAAATTTGATATTGGGAGGCCACCTCGATTTCTGTTTGGGGACAGTGCAGCAGTGGCTGCTGCCCCAGAATACTGTCATTCCTTTTTCTTTTGGAAGAAGGATTACTTGGGCACAGAAAATGTGAAATTCGTTAGAGCAAGCTACATTGCAGTAAGACTTGAATCACTTCGGTTCACACATAAGCAGGAATTTTCAGATATATGTGATGTGTCACAATGTGAAATTCTTATATATCTAGTTGATTTTTAGGGGTTTTAAGGCTTATCATTTTAAAATGTTATTCCACTAGCAGCAGACGCTGTGTCCTGGTATGGTAAACATTATTCAGAGATATGTCTGAAACAGTCCATGCCACGGAGATCTTACACTAGAATATAATTAGAGTTCTCTATTCTGTAATATGCTATATTAATTAGAAGTCAAAATCCAATTTTTAAAGCCCAGCTTTGAAATGTATTTGCCCTTCAGGCCACGTATCATTGTGCCACAGCTTGAAGTGTCCTGTTTCACTGGGTTGATCATAGAGTAAAATAAAAAAAAAAATACATGTTTGCATGTATTTTCCAATCAGAAGGAAGGGGGAACATAAGCACTTGTTTCCTTCTTTTAGGAAATTTAGTGTTTTATTTTCAAAGTTGGATGTCCATGCTCTGCAGCTTCTCTGTGGTTGAAGAAGGTGATGACACAAACCCTTGCAGAGCAGGCAAATCTTTCGCAAAGACATGCTTTCTCCCAGCCCCAATGAGCAAAATACGAGTGTGATTTGGGGGGGCCACAGCCCGTGCCCTGCCTGGCCTGGGTAGCCTGGTCGGCTGCCGGGTTCTCCAGCAGAGCTGGAGAGTAGATAAGGAAATCTTGTGAGCCATTTATTGTTTATTCTGAGTCAGTGTTTTGTTCCATGGAAGCAGATTGTTCCTCCGGGCAATTTCAGGTTTTGACTGCTGGTCCTCATTCTCCCTCCTCCCCTCCTCTCCCTGTCTGCGTTGAAAGAGGGGAGGTTTGAATGCACATTGAACAGTGGTCCTAAATCTGGCTTCACCCCGAGCACTGCTCAGAAATTTACATTTTCATGCTGGTGGAGGGATACATGTGAATCTCAATGATCTTTCAAAATTTTTCTTTAAATGAAAGCAAAGCTGTTGATTGCCATTCATCTCATTGTGCGGGGGCAGAGGATAGCCAAAATGTGATACTTGATAAAGGGAGAACTTTGTGCATGGCTTCCATTTTCATATAAATGGTGTATATTTTACATCCTCTTTTTTCCTGATCTGCAGTTTGACAAACTAATTTTCTCAAACTATAAATACAAGAAGTTTATACAGTACAATCTGTTGTTTTTTTCTTTAGTATAGAAATATATATATAATCATAGTATAGGAATTCATCTTAGTGTTAAATTTAGTGTAGAAATTAATATAATCTTAAGAAGGAGATAGCATTTAACAAATGAAGATGAGGAAGATTAAAGCACAAATCTGTTAAAAATGTTCTGGGTTTTATTCAATTCACAGGACCCTTTAAGTAAGTTTCATGTGTGCAACTTCTCCACAGAAAAAGCGGAAAATCTTGACAGAGATTGTCTGAATCTTTGAAGTGCTGTATTCTGATGAGTAAAAGTAAAGTAAATGTAAAACTAAAGCAATGACAGCCATTCCTTCAGGCAGAAATCCACCCTCTGTCTGCATATCCACCTTAAAAAAATGCATGAAATCCTCTAATGCGGTACTGGCGTGGCCTTGAAGGACATCAGATGGCAGGTGTCATATCAGCCTTGGCGAGGGACGGAGCTCTCAGCAAATGGTGTGGCTCTGTCCAAAACTGTCCTCTCTACGTCAGGTCAGGGTCTGTGGGATGGGACAGCATCATCCTTGGGCACACCAGCGTGCTGGTGAGCCCAGCTCTGGTCCCTGGCCCCTTCTGTGTTGATTTTGGGTGGCAGCTGCCCGCCTGCCCCGGGCAGAGCCAGCGCTGCGTCCCCAGGGGAGGCTCCTGCCCCTGCTGCAGCTGAGGGACGAGCAGTAAAACAGAGGTGAGGGTACTGCAGGCTGCAGAGAGCGTGACACAGCGAGGTCCCCAGCATGCCAGGTGTGCTGACGCTGGTGGGTGAGCCAAGAGAGCAGCCGGGAACCACCCCCAGGACACTAGGATTGCTTGTGGGACATACTAATTCATCCAAATAAGCAAACAAAATCAGAGGGAAGAGAAGGTATCTGTCAATTTCAGAAGAGTTTTGTGATTTGTTTCATGATCTAGAGCCAGACAAAACACTGTAGTCAGCAAGAAATATTGTTGCAGATTTTTCTATGTGTCTCTGTAGCAAGATTTCACCTTGGTTACAGAAGCAAAACTGTCCCGAGGTCTTCCAGTGTGAACAATTTACAGTGGGTGAAAACAAAGCCTTATGCAATCTGTTGTGAATTAGAATGAACTATTACATCACCAAACAGGTTTAGTAAAGGGAGATTTTGTTGTAATATTTTGTTCAGCGTTTAAGCTCTTGTATTTATCTTCTGAGTGGAGCAGTTTTAGCTTCTTGTGTTAGGAGTATTTGAATCATTGTATCATGATTTTCCCCTGTGAAGCAGGGGATTTTGACATTGAAGAAGAGAAACTTGGTTTATCCTTAGGAAGGACATGCCTAGTGATTAACAGGAGCTAATTTGCTGGTAATTTTGTTCTGTGACCATTCTGCATGTGTGTTTCTGTGCAACACGGCACTTGCAGTGCTGGGTGCCAAGGCAGAGCTTTGAATTACAAATACGTGAATTACAAATTCTTTATGAATGAATTTTCTTAACAGGCATCTGAGCCATAAATAATGCACTCAAATATGACAGTGTTTCTTTACTTTTAATGATCAGGCCTCAAAACTCTTGGTTTTCTCTTGGGTGTATCCACAACTCACTCACACCAAAGGGCACACATCTCTGTCCCATCCATATTTCCTGGGATCCCAAACGATGCTGGGCTGACAGTTCAAGTGGGTGCTGGAGTCCTGGTGGCAGCAGTCACATTTGTACCACAAGTCAGCTTCATACATCATTCAAATCACTTTTTTAACAGGCCGGTTAGTGTGTTATCAATGTCTCAGTGATGGTCATTGACATGAACACGTGTTGAAAATGAAAATACTTCAGGGTGTTGCTCAGGTGAGAGTAGGTGGTGTGAGCCCTGACTGGTGAATGAAGAGCAGCCGTAAGCAGGAGTTACTCTCTAAAGCACCTGAGTGACATACCTTGTATCCAGATACTACATCACACACTTCAGCCAAAACTACTGAGTTTTCCAGTAAATGAAGGGGTTGACCAAAAATTATAGATGATATAATTTTAATTTTTAGTCATCCATCTTCTAATGGAAATGAATAGTACAATCAAAATGGGATAAATTTTTGCTGTCTGTGAATTGCGATGTTGGTGTGATTTGTGTTAGTAACACGTGGGTACCTCAGATGGGGATTGCAAGGTTGGGATGGGGTAGTTTGCATGTGAAAGTCCACAAACATGCAGGATTGATTTGCACACAGGCTGTGATGTTTGCAGTAAAAATACAGGTGAGATGAGCACCTCCACTGCCATGAATCCTGCCGCAGCAGTGAGGAGCTGTTGTGGCAGCACAGCTGTGTGCGCAGCCCGAGCAGTAAGCGGTGTTGGCATTCAGCAGCTTTAAAAAGCTGTAGCTGCATCCCTATTCCTTTAGCTTATTGCCTTTTCATTTCCTTCTTGGTTGGTTTCTTTTCATTCCTGCCAGCCCAAAGGCTGCATGTGAGAAGGTTATGGTGTGACAGTCGATAATTCAGTGTGTCCTCCTGATTTATTGCACATTACCAAACTTTGTTTGGAAACAGAGTTGCTCGGCTTACACTCTGGGTGGCTGAGGTTATGCACGCAGCCGTCAGGATTCAGGGCTGGAGACACAGACTTGGTGAATTCAAAAGGAGGAAAAATATATTCTGTGCATTCACTTGTTGTTCCATGTGCTCCCACCCCTGTAGCCTCTGGGCTTGAACTGGGCATCCCCATGAACGCAGGCAGGGGGAATTCCAATGGAATCGGGACCTTTGGAGCCCCTACCTCTGAAGGAATTAAATCCCCACCTGAATTTAAAACCCAGAGGGCAGGACAAGGGTGTGCTGTCAGAAAAAGTCCTCCCAGTAAGTGGGCATATGCTGATATTCAGGAGAGGCAGACTTGGTGCCCAGTGGGTCAATAGCTTTCCTTTGCAAAAGACAGAACTAGTTTCTCTGCTTTAGTAAATCAAAGTCTGTTAGCAGTTCCAACAAGTGCAGTAATCATCATGTTGAATATATTATAGAAAAATATTCATATTAATTAAATATAATTAATTTTGATTTTGTTTTTTAGGAGAAATTGATGTGGACTGGTCCATCTGTCATAAAGACTTGGAGGTAACACAGACAACCAAATTTTTCTGTAATTCTTTACTTTGATGCTTATTAAGAAGCACAACAGAATACAAGGGATTGGAAAACCCATCTGTGGTGTTTGTGTGGGACTGTTAGTATTGTTGTCCCACAGGAGAAAGGAGCTCCTGAGCTGGGGCTGACACAGAGGCAGGAAGGGACAAGGATGCCGGGAGCTGCAGAGCCTCCACAGAATCTGCAAGGAGGACATCAGCTCTTCCTTTCTTTCTCTTTGGGTCCCCTGAGCTGTTTTGCAGCAGACTGGTTCCATTCCCAGGCAGCCCTGGGAGCCAGATGTGTGTGGTGCCTTCCCCGTTCAGCACAGGGATGGGCGTGGGGAAGCTGCAGCCTGGAGTTCCCCGGCAAGCTACCAGGACATCCAGGAGGAGTGACTTTCAGCTGCTGGGTCCAACTCCTTCCCTTTTTCTTTCCAATGTCCAGTAAAGCTGATTCAAGCAAGTGACATTAATAAATTCTTTCCCTGAAGAGAAATTGTATTTTTGTACCTCTCCTGTTCACTTACCCAAATTTTCATTCATTCTTTTAAAACTTGTGATGTTTGCTAGGCAATGACATTTGTAGATAGGATTATCAAATCTGGCTGCCTACACAGAAAGTATGTGTGAGGTCACTGGGAGAGAGATGGTTGTTTCCAGCTTCTCTTTTTTAATTCTTTTTTTAGTGGTTAAATCTTCCTTTACAATTGCAAATTGCAGAGTTGGTCCAGACTTGTATTGTACTTTGTCCAAGCCATATCCCTAATGTGTGCAAGAGAACATGTAACTTGCATTTGCAGTTAATGTTAGTTATATTTGTGTACTGGGGGAAATTCCAGTTTGTCATGACATAGGACAGTGAGTAAAAGTCTCTTGGCTAATCGAGGGAAAGCTTCACAACTGCACTTTTAAATAGCAAAAAAAGATGTCCTGAAGTGGAAGTGTGAACAAGAACTCTTCTTCCAGACAATGCAGGTTTCTCTCTAACAGAACTACCCATTCCAATCCTGAATGTGTAAATTGTACATGTGAAATATTAGATTTCTGCTTGATCACTGCCAGCAGTGACCTTTACAATTCCCAGTTCCCAAACCACAGAATCTCAAGTGATAAATGCATTTCCCTCCCTGTGTTTCACCAGGCACAGATCTCCAACTATGCGGGTGTGAGGCACAGCAGCATGCGGTACTACAGGTCTGCCAAAAACATCACCTGTAGGAACTGCGGCAGACCAGGGCATTTGTCCAAGAACTGTCCCACTCCAAAGGTAAATGCAACACTTGAATCACATGCAGCTGTTTTCCTAATATCCCCTTGTGCTTGCCATTAGAAGCATTGTTTCAGTGGTTTATCCTTTCTTTGAGGCATTGCTCTGAGTTGCCGGATAGCTTGCACAAGGTCTGTTTACTGTATAAAATGATCCTTCTGTTTGGGCACATGATTGCTTTTATTGTCTTTATAAAAGAAAAAATATGCAGAATTATATCATATAGAATCATATTGAATGGTTTGGGTTGGAAGAGACCTTAAAGCTTAACTTGCTCCACTGCTCTGTTACGGGCAGGGACAACTTCTGCTAAACCGTGTGGCTATGAACTGAGCAAGAAAAAGAGTCAAGTGCCGTACAGAAATAGCTCTTTTTCTTATTGTAAAGCAGTTTGAAGATGCAAAATATTTTTCAGTTGTATTTTCAACAAGGAGAATCTAAGGAATCAAAAATACAGCCTTGGTAAATAACTGAAAGCAGATATCTGTGTAATGAACCATGATATGAATAATGTTAAAAATTGTGGACAAGACAAAACTGGAGGTAACTTTAAGCAGGTCAGATAGATGCCATATATTCCAAAAGTTTCTCCTGCATTTAGAGGTTTAACAGTCAGTCACTAATCTGTCAAGAAGTGGGAGCCATTGCATGATAGCCTGGATTTACCAACCCCCACAACAGACTCTGTAGAACACTCAGCCCTCATGGCTGTTACCTATGAGGGTACTCAGGGTGACCACATACCACTCAGTCCTCAGGAGGAAATACTCTCACTCACTGGGAAAATTTGCTTTACAGAGACACAGGTTTGGCCTCAGAGTAGTTTTCTGCATGTTGTATTTGTCACTCCAAGTGCTGAATTGTGTGAATCATGAGGCTGTGCTGGGTGAGTCCAGATGGCAGCCAAGTGCCCACCCAGCTGCCCCTTACACACCCCTGTGTAGGAGAACTGGAAGGGCAACAGCAAGAAAATCTCATGGATTGAGGTAAATACAGTGTAGTAAGTGAAGAAAAACCCTCCAGGGGTGCAAAACCCTCTAAGATCATCAAGTCCCATGGTTCCCCTGAGAAGGCCACCACTAAGCCATGTCGCCAGGCACCACAATTATTGTCGTGTTAACTGAGCACAGACCATAGGCACCGGGCACTCAGCACCTTGCTGAGGCAAGGTCCACATCAAGAAGGTACAGGGGGTCTGTGGAGTCATAACTTTGACTTTTACTCTGTTCGTACTCTTCGTCCACATCTGCTGGTAAGCAGTAGGCACTTGAGAAACCACTAGAGCTGATTTCTTCTTCCTTTCCTCTTTTGATTCTTTTTTTTTCCAATCTATTGAAACAGTGTCGGAGGTAACAGTGTCACTTAACATGATTCTATTTTGTTTCTCCATAGAAAGTTCCCCCTTGTTGTCTGTGTGCAGGAAGAGACCATCTCCAGCACAGCTGCCCAGCACGTTTCTGTCTGAACTGCTGTTTGCCTGGGCATTATTTCAGGGAGTGCCTAGAGAGAGCCTATTGGAACAAACACTGCAACCGCTGTGACATGAAGGGCCACTATGCTGATGTGAGTATGGCCTGTGGCACAGAGACCTGGCATCATTTGTTTTGTGTCTGTCCAAAACTGCATTTACAATGGCCACCATCTCGCCATATGTCTTTGATTTTACGTAGTGCCTGTTTGTGTAAGCATATGAAAATGTTGTGGTTAATTATTACTTTACACTATCACAGTTTTCATGGAGAATTGTTCAGAGAAAACAAACCAAAATACTGTCAAGAGTGGGTTTGGTTCAGTTTAGTTGTGGTGGGCAAAAATGTCCTTGTTTCTGTGGAATTAAAGGTGTAGGGAGGTTGAAATCAGGTGAAGTAGTACCTGCAAGTGTGCCAGGAAGAGGTAAAGAGTAACTCTGACGCATCAAGAGTTCCAGATCTATGTCTTTTTTCACTATGATCAGATATTAATCAGTGAAAATATTATTAGGGAGAAGTAGTTTGAAGGCTTTGGTTTTGATATGATCTACTAAACTAAAACACAGAAGAAAATTAAAGAGAGATTCAACATACTTGTCTCTTTCTTTCGCCTTGTATGATACTATTACAGTTTTATATGCCCCCATCATTCAATCCTATATGTACCAGTCAACCTTTTATGATACTTTTTTCTCTTGAATTAAACACAAAAAGGTGAAGATAAAAGGCAAGCTGTGATAACATCAACATACATTCACACTTCATTTTCTATCTCTAGATGTGGCCTGTATGTTTGTCTTTCAAATACACCTGCATCATTCCTGGGTTTTTTGAAATTCAGAAGTATTTGAATCTCTTTCTAAACGTCTCCTTCCTGCCTTTATTTCTTCTGTTTGGTCAAAGAATGTGTTACAGGCTCCACACAGACAATGGTACATGGGATGTGCAAAGGACAACCAGCATATTTGGGAGTTTGGTATTTCTTATGGCATTTGAATGTGTTCTAGATGTGCTTTTGCTTGTAGCTAATGTGCACACAATACCGTTAAAGAATGTGAATGGTACATTTCTGCACGCCCATTGTGGTAGGCAGTGAGACAAAATCTGTAATCTGTAATTTGAAACATCTTTTCTTTGCCACCTTTACTCTGTTACATACTTTATGACACCAGTTCTCATAAACTGATGTTCTTTTCCGTTAAGAGTCATGAGTGCGCTGTCATCCAAACATTTAAATCCTACCTGATTCGTGCAGGTTATGAGAAACATCACAGCATGCATTATTTCTGCTCATTCAGATCCACCTTAAATCAGAAAGGCTTTTCTTTGAATATTTGGGCAGTTCTCATGCGCTCCTGCATGGCAGGTGTGAGGCTGCCTGTGTGGTGAATACGGGCACGTCAGAGCAGGAGCTCACCCTGCTCAGGGACGGCACAGCAGAGCAAAGAGAAAGGAATGAAAGCCAACAGTAAATCTTTCCTGACATCAGAGCAAGAGGTCAATGAACAGGTGAAGCCAACAAGTGATCAAGACGTGAAGGGAACACTTGGGCAGGACAAGGTTGCTGCTCATGGCCTAAAGGTATGTTTTTGCATCTGGGGTGTTCATAGCGGAAGAAAACAGGGATGTTCCCCCACCAAAACCTGATTTTGTGGAGAGGATCACCAGAGAATTTGTCAAATAGAAGAGAATGTGAAGGGTACTACAAACCTATGAGTGCTAACCCATTACCAAAACTGGGTTACAGTTGCCCAAAAGCTGCAGAGGACTGGGAAGGTGAAATGGCCCGACTGGTGATGGCAGTGGGACACCTCATGCTTGGTGCCTGAGTGGTGGCTAATGCAAGGACAGTGTGTAGCAAGTGCTCCAGGGAGAGATGGGGTTCCGAGACTGCCAGCTGCACACATGCACCAAGCCAGGGGGCAGGAACCATGGTTGTGGCATGTTGGGATGCGTGTATAAATATAAGATACATGGGGTGATGCAAGGCTGCTTTTGTAAAGGAAATCCCACTTCTCAGGGATTTTTGGGGTTCTTCAAAGGAGCAGGTTGACAAGCATGTGTGTAAACATGATCCAGTTGACATAGTCTACAAATTGCAAAACGTGTTTTACAAAGTTCTTGACCAAAAGCTTTTAAGGAAAATAAACAGGCATGGAGTAAGAGGATAAAGGTGGGATATGCTAGTGTGACGTGGAAAAGGGTGAGCAATGGGGTGACAAGATTTGCTGAGAAGACTGAATTACTTAGAGAGTCAGTGCTGTGAGCCAGCTGTGCAGAACTGCCCAAGGACTGTAAGAATCAAAGAGAGAACACAATAAAGTGTCAATTAAACTTGAGTGGCCAAAAATGTAAAGTCAAATAATCCCACCTTGGCATATGGAATAACAGGTTCTGATCATTACTGTTCAGGACTAGGATTATAGTTATGAGATACGATTCCACAATAAATCCATTGAGTCTTCATAAGCTGTCAAAAAAAAAAAAAAGCTGGTGAAATATTAGGAATCATCAGGAGAACAAGAACACCTGGGCATAACTTTGGTCCCTGTGTTCTGTATCCCTCAGCACAGCCACAACTTCTCAGCCTGGAAAGGAGGTGACAGAGGGAAGGGTCTGTAAAACCCTTCAGAATCATCTGTGATGCGAGACAGTGGTTAAGGATCGGTTGTTCATCGTTTCTTCCAGTACACCTGACAAATGCAGTAGAAGTCAGGTTGAGAAGAGACAGGGGGAGGTGACTCTCTGTACAGTTGGTGGCAGACCTGGAGACTCCTTACTGAGGGATGCAGATCTGCCCTGCTTCCAGAGGAAATGAGAGCAGTTCATGGAAGAGAAAGCACAGAATCCTACAACACCAGGTTGGAAGGGACTGCTGAATCATCTGGTCCAATGTTTCTTGGCAAAGGCATGGTCTACACAAGACAGCCCAGGACCATCTCCAGCCAAATCCTAAGAGTGTCCAGTGCTGGGGAATCCCTCAGGAGATTAATGTTCTCATTGTGAAAAGTTTTCTTCTGTGTCCAACTGAAATCTCCTCACAAATAACTTGTAGCTATCACCGCTTGTCTTTCCCATGTGATTTCTTGTAAAAAAATGGAATCCTCATCTTCTTATTCTTATACATATGTTTTCAAATGCTTTGAATGGTGAAAGGAAGTTGTAATTAGTCTGTCAGAGTGACTTTCCACTTTCATCCAGAAGTGGATGTTAGATAGATCAAGGTGCCTCACCTAGTTTGGTTAGGAAACCTTCAAAGTTATTTGAAACATTTTAGGGTCATACATTTCTGATGTTAGGTGAGGTTTTTTTCTGTGAGACAGCACTGAGAACATACGGAGTCCTCGTAGCTGGAGATATGTTGGAAATAGCCCAGCCTTGTGTGGTTTCCTTGGGAGGGTCATCAGACGAGCCGTGTTTGGCCGGTTCAGTGGCAGTTAGGTGGATGTCATGAGCTTTGTGATCAGTGTACAGCCTCCCCTGCCAGCAGCAGGAGTGGGGTAGGACTCCATGAACAGGGTGATGTAGCAGGGAGCAGGCAGAGGAGGCAATGTCTCCCTGTATACTTGGAAAAAAACAGCATGCAGGTGCTCACTGAGCTGGATGGGCTCACCTGAGAGCTGGCAGACAGCAGTGCCCAAATGCTTGGCACCCTGCAGCCACTCTGTGCCTGATGGCCCCATCCAAACAGCCAAATACCGTGTTGGCAGCACTCCTTCCCAAGAACCAGCCAGATGCTTTGGCTGGCATCTTCTCCGCATGTTCTGACAACTTCTCTGGACATGCAAACCATTGGCCTCTTCTCTCCTGGGAGGTTCCTTCTGCCTTTGTTGTTTCTGGCGTACTGCTGTGGGTTGGGATGGAGCTGGAGGCAAAGGGATGGGTCCACAGGGGCAGCTGGTGTCCACGTAGCCAACTGGCCCATTTCTCCTGGGCAGAGAGCACAGGGTTTGCCCTTCCTCCTTACTTCCCCAGTGTCCTTCCCCACCCTTCAGGCCTCTGGCATGTCCCCATCAACCCAAGGGTGAGTGTAGAGCCATGGCATTCACGGCCAGGTTGATGCCGGCGGTGAACCAGCTCTGCCTGCCCCAGTGTCTGAACTGACAGCATGGGGAGAGGTCTCGACATCTGCTTGTGCAGGAGTGGTTTTGAAGGGAAGCATTGTGTGTTTTCTGCGGCGATTCCCATGCGGAGGTGATGAAAAGTGTGTGTTTTGGCAAATCTTTTGTTTTATTGTGGTGGCTTGCAGCGGGGCAGCTCCGAGCAGCCGCCGCCGCTTTGACAAAGCACCAGAGGATTCTGTTAAAAAGTTGTGTTTAGTAATTGTAGTCGTCGTGTCAGACCATAACTGACTCGGAGCTGAAGGATTTTTGCGAGATGAGTAGCTGTGCCAGCAGGGACCCAAGTCTCCTGGGCCAGCCGCGCTCTCATTAAGATTTGCCGCTAGCCGTGGCGGTGTTCGGCAAGTATGTGACGTGCATGCTGTTATTGTATGCTTGGCTTGTCAGCCTGCAGCTTTCTGACACTCACTTATGTCACTCTTTATTCAGAGACGAAGAAGCTTTTGATAATTTGACAAGACAAGCTCTTAAACGATCTAGGTCATGGCCTTCACTGTCTGTGATTGTGAACATATTTCCTGAAAGCCCTGTCACTCATCACAGCTACATTTTCTCCCGGGGAGCCGCAGGCCCGTCCCGGTCTCCTGTCAGCGCGTGCATTTTGGTTATTCATACGCCAAATACAGTAGTGGGGTTTTTGCTTCCCTTTCGGCGGCATTCGCATGTTAACGGGGCTAATCCGCACCCCGCGCCGCGCGCCCCGCAGCGCCGCCATCGAGGGCCCTCTCGGCGCGAGGCAGACGACCGGCCGAGGGGAGCGGAAAGGAGGAAAGGCCGCTTAGTGCCGGTTTTGTGTTTGCTCATTGTTGTGGAAATATGAGAACTGGTGGCAAGGGCCTCGTCTATTGAGCTCTTGAGTCCCGGTCTGCTGTCAGGGGCTGTTTGAGATTGAGTGTTTTATTTTCTTTGATGTTCACATTGGAGAATAGGGAAGTGGGAATTAAACAACAGATGCATTAAGCTGTTGTTCTGGTAAAACAATAATTAGCACCTGATAAAATTCAATATGGGTCAGAATGTACAGCACCCAGAAGTGATTCTCCCAGTATGGCACCCTGCACGGGGCCGGCCTCAGGCACAACTGGTCACCCATCCACATTCACTGAACGTGGTCCATGGCGAAAGGGACATGAATTTGGGGGAACAAGAGCCAGGCACTTGTACAGCCAGAGGTGTCGGCAGGTGCGCCCCTCACTGCCACGCCTGCGCAGCAGCAGTGGCACTGCCCTCCAGAGTAGGCACCTTTTGTGCTGGTACATCTAAATGCAAGTAAGGTCAGAGCACTGGGGCAGGAAATAAATGCAATTTTATTTTAATGTAGTTCATCACGCTACCATAGTAGCTGGGTACCACAAGGGCTTTTCTTTGAACAAGGGTCATTCATGGTTAAGTTCTTTTAAATAAACAAGGAAAATCACGGGTTGGGCAGTGGTTGTGTCTGGCTATGCTCTCTTCCATAGCAAACCTCTCTGCTTCATTTGAAGAGCCTGTATTTGGTGGTAACTGTTAACCATAGTTAGTCGTTCCGTGATAGAAGATGCAGACAATAACCCTGAGCTGATGTGAGGTAACAAGGCTCCTGGTG
This sequence comes from Climacteris rufus, assembly GCA_013398175.1. Classification (NCBI taxonomy): domain Eukaryota; kingdom Metazoa; phylum Chordata; class Aves; order Passeriformes; family Climacteridae; genus Climacteris; species Climacteris rufus. The sequence goes on along the minus strand of VZRZ01004125.1, from coordinate 34,572 downwards.
AAAACCATGATCTCTAAAAAGCTTTGGCTTAATAGTCACCCCTCCTTGGCTGTTGCACCCAACTTCAAAATGGTGAGCAGTATTACCCCAAGTCACCATCTGAATGAAGGAATATGCTCAGCCAGTCTTCCCTCACCACCTTCTTCCTTACCTCCTTTTGGTTTTCCCACACCCTTGAAGCATCCTTGAGGATAAAACCCACTTCTGGACACCACCACAAAGGCACTGGGGCTGCACCTCTCCCAGGGTTTTGACAAGAGCTTTGCCAGCTGTGATTCCCACTCTGAGTTACAGATTTTTGCTCAAAGTGATGCCTTTGTGTCCAGAGCAGAAAAAATACCCAAACAAGCAGTTATTAAAAAATAAAGTATTTTTTATTATTATGATGATTATTAAATAGCTGTCATGTGAGTAAAGGTCATACCACGAAATGGCATTTTGCCAGTATAGGCCGACACGTTGATTGCGATTTTTCAACCGTATTAGCCTGGGCACACTGTGGTAATCGAAAACTATCCAGAACTAATGTATAAATAACTGCCTGCTACCCCTGAGCCGGAGCAGCACAGCTGTCCTGCACAGCTGAAGCCTCTTCAGGTCTGAAGGAGACGCGGAGAGCTCTGGTACAAAATTGTTACAGGTTAGACAGTGTTTATGTTTTGCCTCTCTGAACCCTGGCTAAGTTAGGGAAGAAGGAAAATCCTTTTGTTTGTGCTGAAAGACAGCTCGAGTGTGTTCAAACTGTCAGATCCTCGGTGAGGAATGTGATGTCCTTCACACATTTCCTTTATAGAAATATTAATATAAAACTCAAATATTTACACACAGTATTTGAGTAAGAGAGGAAATGTTGAACCATTACACGGAAACGATTGTAGATTTTTCTGCAGAAAATTATGTTACTGGTGGACTGAATAATAAATACTATAATTTCCATCACATTTGGGAAAAACACTGTGTATGTGCCACGGGGTGACTGGCAAAAACTTGGATTTTATTTTGAGACATACTGGTTGTGGTGTGTGGTTTTTTTAATTAACATGCTTCATCAAAATAAAAGAAGGCAAGAATTTAGGCATGAGTGAAAAATTTATTCGAAGTCTAAAGAAATGTTAATAGTACTCATTTGCAAGTAGTCAGGAGGCTTCAATGTTTGAAAGTGCAGCTGCAGGATATTATGAAGACATGGAATAACTATATTTCTTCTTAAAATACTGAAAATGAAGGTTGGCAAACCAAATTGCTAATTGTTCAAATTACTAAGGAGCTGTTCTAATAAGAGGGTAAATGTTTTAAAGAGAAGTGAAAGCCCTCTACTGCAGTAACTGTGCACCAAAATGATAAAAACTGCCACAATTTCCGTGTCTGTCTGTGGCTAAGGGGCCATCAGAAATATTGTACATTTTGTAAAAGTATTAAGAACCCCTAAGAGTGATCTGAGCCTCAGTGTCCACCAACACTGAGGTGGTTCTGATTTTGTTTTAAAGATCCATGTTTTCCTCTTTACCATCTCTCGTCCCTCAGGTCGATTGTGTCGCTGCTGTGACTCAAAAACCTGCTCTGAATTTTTTTTTTTTTTTACAAGGGGCTGCACTTCAGAGTTGGTGTTAGAGTCTGGCAATTTAAAAAAAAATTAAAAGAAAAAAAAAAAAGACAAGCAAGCCATTGTAAAAATAGAAACATTAAAGCAATCTGTTATGGTTCTTGTTTACAACTCATCTGACATGAGGCTGCTGAGGATTATTACATGTAACAATTATATTTTGATTAGGAAAGAGATATGTACAAAAAAGATAAAATATTTCTGTTCCTACATGAAAAGAAGGCACCTTGTGGTTTAATTTCTAGATTGTTATGTAAATTTAAAATGTCAGAAAATGTAGAATTTAAATCCGCCCCTGTTTGTTTTGCAGCATTAATGCTTCCTACAGTCACGAGCACACTGCTCTCCCAAACTTCTGCCCCTCGGAGAAAAAGGGCAGAGAGAAAACTGTTACTGGCTTTCTGACAATGGCAGGGAGTGTGTTAAACCAGTGTAAAATTCAATTAAACTGTCTAGCCGGGTTTTTGAAGCTGAAATGCAGACCCTTTCAGTTAAGCTTCTTATTTTCCTGTGACCGACACCAGTGGATACTGTGTTATGCCAAAACCAACAGGCTGTAAAGCACCTTGTTTCATGCTCCTAGCTGATCAATATTTTTATTTTCCAGGCTTGCCCAGAAATATGGAGGCAGTATCACCTAACAGTAAGTAGAAACACCTTTTTTATTTTCTTCTACACCCAACCTATTTACTCCTCTGTGAACTGCTGACCATAAAATATAGACAAGCATCTTCTCTGAGAAGATAATAAACATCTGAAGAGTTTTTGAACTGAAGAAGGTGATGAAACACTAGAACTAATTTTTAAACATCTTTAGAACTTTTTTCATTTTAATACTGGAATACTTAAATTAGTGCCTTTCCTCTCTCCTCTCAGTGACCACATTTACACGTAGAAAGAGTGTTAAGTTTTAAGTTGGGATGCATAGCAGAAGCAGTAATCCAATCTCAGATATCCCAGATGCTGGTAATTAGTCACTCTGTGTGACAAAGCTTTCTTTTTACATAAGTGAAAGAAATTTCAGAGTGGAAACACTAATTTGAGCAAAATACCTCATAAACTTTGCAGAATATTTATAATTAGTCAGGATATAGCTGTGACTGCTTCTTTGGCCTGCATTAGTTGATCTTTAATCCCTGAAATAAGAGAATAAAACTTGGTGAAACTGTACCAGTTTATTACTTAAGGTTTTTCCTCATATGTAAAATAGCTATCAAAATGAAACAAAATGCATATAAATATGGCTCATATTAAAACCTGGTACAGTATTTAACCAGTAAAGACAATATTCCTTGGATTGGAGTGAAATATATTAATTTCTAAATTTTTCACACATAAAAACACCTTTAAAGATCAGGGTTTAGTTGTTTCTCTGAAATTCTGCTGTCGTCGTTCCCCAGATCGGCCTCACACATATTTCTCTGTTACAGATAATTAACCCCTGCTCTCTGCTCAAAACAAAGTAGAGAAGTTTCTCCACTACTTTTCTTTTCGGGTCTTTCGCTTTTTCTCTGGATCAGTAGATGGGATGTGCTTTATAATTTGTGCCTCCACTTTTTCATGGCAGTGGAATGCGCTTTTTCTGCTTTCTTGCTTTAAAATTCAATGAATAGCAGAAATCGGCACTTAAAACTTCTCATTTGTGTTTTGTGCATAATGGTTTTAACACAAAGATCTGCCCTGGAAATCCACCACTCTTCCTGAGAATTTACTTTTAAACACATTTGGTAAAGACTTTTTTGTTTGTTGGGTTTTTTGTTTTGTTTGTTTTTTTAAGAAAAGCATTATGAGCAAAAGGTGCATTCACTGAGTATTTTTGTTTTGTTTTTTTTATTTGGATGAAGGAAAAAGGTAAATGCTATCTTTCATTATAATCCTTAAGGGTGCGTGTAAAAACAATTTCTGAAATGTTTATGGTACCTGGAACTTATTAATCAGATAGAAATATTTGGTGCAGTAACATCTTGGGTTCTGGTTTTTACTGAGATTGAAGATTTAATTTAATTTTAGTCTTGCCTGCCATTGAAAAGTCCTCAAAAAGTGAGTTTCCATCAACCCTTAGAAAATATTTATGTCAAAAAAAAGAAGGGGATAGCTTAAACTTGACTAAGTGGGGTTGCAGGGCAAAATCTGAGGTGTCTAAAAGTAGGAAATTATTTCTGTGGATTTTGTAGAAAGCATTCAGGGTTTACACAGTTTAATGTAAAGCTAAAACTCATGTCAAAACAAGTTCTTGTTAGAAAATGTAGTGGTTACAAATATGGGTGTATTATTAAAAGTACCCATTTGGAAATTTGTGGTGCATTTTAAGGACATTTTGAAATATGGCCAAATGTGTGCATACAAAGATTAATTGGTATCGAGTCAGGCCTTAGCTTCTGATAAAGAGGTGTTTTACTTTGCAGTGAATTGCAGATTATCTGCAAATAATCCACATTTTTGACACGTAGGAAAGGTTTCTCACGCCTCGATTTTTTTGCATGGGAAGAGTACCTTCGTCTCAAAGTTACATTAACAGTTGAATTAATCCTGGAATTTAAAAATTTGTGTGATAAAAGACACGCTCGTTATTTGGAGTAAGAAAATTAAAAGAAACTGCATTATCTGAATTGTTTAAAAATATGAGTCCTGGCTTTTATTATTCCCTTTAAATGTTCTATTTTGCACCCAAAGCAGAGCAGAAGTAAATAATGTTCTGGCAAGAAAAAAAACTTCTGCATTTTAGAATAATGTCTAATGTTTATATCTACTATATATATTTATTTATTTGATTGTTTATTTATTTATAGGATTGTTACAAAAAGACGAGATTTTTTACTCTCATACAGCATAGTAGTATTTCACTGTAGCAATTAGCTTACAATTTTCAAATGTTAGAATAAATGTTTTGATACAAACGGGAGAACAGCATAAAGAAAAATAAGACATGTTTGAAACAGAAGTGCTGTTGTGGCTGTCATGGCCCACAGAGGCTGCCTGGTCGTTGAGGGCCACAGAAAAGCTTTTCCTGCACTTCAGCCATGGACGCAACACTAGATTTAAACTGGTTTTGGTAAATTGGTAGTGAACAGCCCACACGCAGGTACGTGTACATGCAGATAAACTCAGGCATTCAGTTTTGTGATAAAACACTGTGTTTTTGGCACTGTTCACAGAGGGGTGTCATAGAGTGTGCCTGAACATTTTGCGTTCTATAAAGTATTCTTAGTTAATTATAGCGAGTGCCAGTGAAGATCCACACAGCCTTCCACCTCTCTCTTTTACGCGGGTTTTGGTTATTTTATTCATTTCCCAGTCCTTTCCTAGGAGATGGACTGCCATCTATTGACTCCTCAGAGCCCCTGCACGGCGCGTGGGGCTCCTCGAACAATGACTCAATAACAAACCCTGCTCTTGGGGATGGTGGTGGGGTTTGTTGATGTTGGTCGTGGTGACAAATTTGAGCACATTGCATTTGTTGTGTGGGCAGACACATCTTATTCCAACCAAAACAGACTGCCAGTGCAAGGAATCTTATGAAGAAATGGCAAAAAGGGTTATGAGTGGAATCTTTTAATTTGCCTTTTGATGGACAAAAAGATTATCATATGGCATTCAATGAAATCTTAGGCTCAATGATAATCAAAGCTTTGTAAGAGGATAAAAGTAGTTTTTTTAAACTTGTTCTTTCAATTCTCTTAATTAAAATTATTCTGAACAAAAACCTCAATCAAAGTCAGCAGAAAAATCCAGTTCCCACCGAGGTTTAAAATAATATTTAATTACCTCTTTCAGATGGTGATTTAAAACTTTTGCAGATCATTTTCATCGTGACTCTCTGTATTTCTCCTGTATCAGAGAAGGGAAATTATTTTTGTCAAAACATATGTTGAGCTTCTATTTGTGTAGTTTTTATTCGTATTTGCAGTAAATTGGTTGGTTTTCATATCCACTAGTGTTTATCAAAGGGGTTATTGTCAATCAAATAATAGGACAAAGACTTCTTTGACAGATTCAGGAGAAACTGTTTTGATTGTAGCTTACTGGAGTGTCAATGATGATATATGTGATTTTTTTGGGCACAAGGCATATGGAGGCCTTGTTGAGTTCTTTGTTCTGGGTTATGAGGAAGCTGAGCTTACAACTCTTGACTTCCTAAATGCCAGGTGCTCCACAAACCCAGAGAAACGTAGCCTGTGCTCCACAAGACATGCCGTCACCCTGAGGATATGGGGTGCGCACAGTAGCATTTCTCACTCACAGAGCTCTTGGTTCTTTTTTGCTCTCTCGTCACGTCGGATTTGGGCTATGAATGTAGCGATATTTATTATTTATTGTGAGTGGACGCCAAGCTATAGCCCTCTAACTACACACAAAAAAGATAAGCACTAAATAACACTAAAAAGATCAGTGGAAAAACTAGTGAGAAGAAGGCACCCAATGATTTTCTTTCATTTGGTTCAGTTTGGCAGTTTATTCTTAAAAAAAAATATTTCCCTTACAAGTTTGACGTGTGCCCAGTGGTATACTGCAGTATGCCCGGTGGCAGCTCCATCCTCAGCGGGTCCAGGCTCTGGAGGGACAGAGCTGGGAGTCCACTGCAGCCCCAGGGTGACACATTCTGCGGGGGACAGCCCTTCTTCCCTCTGCTGTGGGTGTCAGTAGCCCAGGGCTCGGCAGGGGCCTTGTGCAGGCACAGCAGGCTGGGCTGGGCTGGGCTGGGCTGGGCTGAGCTGTGCTGGGCTGTGCTGGGCTGGGCTGGACTGCACTGGGTTGGGCTGGACTGCGCTGGGCTGGGCTGCCCATCGCTGACCAGCGGGCAGGGCCTGTCTCCTGCCCCGGGGGTCGCGGTGGCTTTATGGCCAGAGTGACCCAGTGAAGCTGCGCGGGCAGTTGCGTTTCCCCCCTGTAGATGACATCACTGGAGAAAAAAGAGGAAATTTATTTATTTTCAGCACACAGTGACCCTGTTTTGCTCCGGGCGTGAAGTTGCACTTCTGCCGTGAGTCCCCAAAGCGTAGCCTGGACTCCCCCAGTGCACGGCAGTGCTGGGGTGGAGGGGAGACAGAGAAGGTGCGCAGGACGTTGGTGTGTTTGGTGTCAGATGGAGAACGTGCTGGCTGCAGATCGCACCACATCTTCATTGTCAGAGCAGCTTGTGCCATTCAGGAACCAGTGCTGCCGATCTGGCCCAGGATCAGGATGAAGATACCACAGTCAAAGGGGAATGAACTTTGCAAATGTTAGAATCTTCTCAGTAAAAACCAAGTAAAGAAATTCTGTCCCTAAAATGGGCAGAGCAAGTTTTTCATTCTCCTGAAGTGTTTCTCGGTGTTGATGTGTGTTTTAAAACACAAATCTCACTGGGATGAGGTGTTTTCCTTCTGTAGGGATTGCTCATTTTTGACAGCCCTTGCCTGCCCTGGTGCCGCTGCAACCAGCCACGCTGTCTCTGTCCCCTGTGCCCTGCCTTCACCAACCTCATCTTGCGAAAGCTCCCAGGCCAAGATGGCCACCAACAGAGTTTTAGAACCATCCGAATTTTTAACTAGCAGAAGCTATAATTTAACACACTTCTTGACAGTTTGTTAATCTTACTTTTAATCCACTTATATAAAGGAAGGTGAACCAGGAACTGGCTGGTTTGGCCCTGTGTGTGAAGGATGTGAAGGATATGAAGGGACAATGCGTCTTTTGTGTTTAAATTTTGCTCTCAGATTTCTTTGTGTGCATTCTTAAAATTCCTTGTGGCCTGCTAATTTTTTCCTGAAGTGGAAATGTAAGCCTTACCTCTGAAAGTCAATTTCTATCCATTACAGTGTGATTTCCAGACAAGGAAAATTAAAAACAATACAACCTGGCAAAAAAAATATAATCTTGAGAGAGACAGCGTGTTTGGATTTTTTTTAGTGTTGAGTAGTGAGGGAATGGATGGATTTAGCAATATTTTTGGAAGGAGGTTAATTGCCGGCTTCCTCATAGCTGTGGCTGTGACACGGCCACAGGGCCGTCTCCGCTGGCCGTGATGCAAAGCCACAGGCCATGGGATCAGCATGCTCTTCTGGAATGCTTCAGCACCTGGCCATTTCCTCTCCAGGTGTTTTAAGGCTATTTCTAGTAACTACTAGAAACACCACTTTGTTTTTCAGATAGGCCATGTATTTCTCTTATTTTGAAATCCCAGAGTGGGCTCACATGTGCCAATGCTTCAGTATCCATTCAGCAGGATATTTTACAAGGCAGGCAACTCAGAATTCCCAAGGTATGGGGAAGATGACTCTGGATCTTGGGGATTTTGGGGCGACACAAACACCTGAAGTGTGGTGGTGACCCCACTCCTGCTCGGGAGGTGCTTGGGTTCATTAAGATTTCCTGCCCTTCGAGATGGTGCTCACCCTGTCAGCTGCGGCAGAGCTTGGCCACCAACAGGCAGATATTTTGGTTTTAAACTCTGTGTTTGCATTGTCCAAACCTGGACCCTCTTGTAAGTGGTTTTCAGTGTCAGAGATACTCCTGACATGATGCCAGCCCATTATAGCTGTCCTGGAGAAAGCCAACAGGTCAGAGGAGGTCAGTGTGCAGGGCAGAGGGATTTTACTGTTTATTTTCCCCTATTAATTGTAATTTGCCCTATGGCCATTTTGTTTCAAGTTTCGGATATTTTTTGAGGCTTCCAGAAACCTAGACCTCAAATCTTTTCATATTGCAAAGAAATCATATTTCACAAAAGGTATTCTGTCTGATAGGTTTTCCTTTTTCAGAAAACAAAGAAGGTTTCAGGTCCTGAAATGTTGTGAGTTCAAAGCACATCCTATACCTTTCAGTACAAAAGCATGTTAGCTATGAGTTCTTCCCCAATTTTTATGGGAAAGCTGTATTTAAATTATGATGGGGAAAAGAAGTAGCTTTAAGAACCTTCCATAACTTTTCTGCAAGGAGCAGACGTTTCAGGTGGGATGCAGAACCTTCTAGTAACATGGGCATCACCTGCCACTTACCCTCATCATGTGGCAACCATAGACAGCGTCCTGCTTTCTCTAACCTTTGTCTGCCCCACGCTCTTCTGCACCTGATCCCCAGAAAACAAAACTAAAGGTGCTTTTAAATTGAGAGTTAGAGACAGATTACATCTTGACCAAAATTGCATTTTTTTATATTTCTGGAAGCAGTATGGGAGTGGGGAGAGGGTGGAACAGAAGACTCGGCTGACTGAACTATTTCATTCCCATTTCTCTGATTTTGGGGTTCCAAATGCCATTGTTGGGGTGTGTTGAATGGCGGCATCCCTGAGAGAACTCCGACCAGCATACGCGTTGGGGTGGTGTCGGGAACCTGTTTGCTGCAAAAGCAGTGAATGTCGGGTCTGCCTTTGAAAGAGAAAAGATGAAGAGCAGGGGATGGGAATTAATGTATTTTAGTGTTTTAAATCTCTGGTTAGCTAGCCCCTGCATGTCTCAGATGCTCTTTGTGCAGTACATAACATTTGGTGACATGTGTCCCTCCAGCCCGGTGCACCGCACAACTGGAGAGGTTTGGGTTATTGTCATGATACACCAAAGCTGTTGAGTGGTTAATTAGTCAAACAGAATAATCAGGGAAGGTTCGCTACTGAAATATTTCCCCTCCATATAGTGAATTGGAGTTCTTTTAAAGGAAAGGATTAAGCTTCTTTTTCCTTTAGTGCTTGCAAATTCGGTTAAAAAATTTCACCTCTCTTTTCTTTAGTTTGAAAAGGTGAACTTACAAAAGCATTTGAATTATTATTTCAAGTAGTAACCATCTAAATAAAGAAGATAGAATTTTCAAGCTAGAATGAGGTTTCAAATGCATGTTAAAAACATTTGGAAAAAAAAATTGATTTTTCAATGCCATCTTTCTGCAGTCAGTGCTGTGTATGAATATTCATATTGAAGTTCCTACATTCTGAGAGTTCCTCCAAAATTCTTCCAAACTTGATAAGAAGGTGTCTTTTTTAACTTTTGTTAGAACTTAGAACCGGTTTCAAATTTCAATAGGAAACCAAAAATCATCTGCAAATTTAAATTACATTTTTAAATGTGAAAAAATCACACTTGCACATAGGTAATATAAAATGGATTTTGGTGCATTTTTGTATTGCAAAATGTAAAAAGTGTCAGAAGTCAGTAAATCTGCCTGCACTGTGTGGTTCCTCTTGTCAGTGATTTGTGTGCCGGAGCAGCCCAGAGCTCGTGCCGGTAAGACAGTAACTTCCTCAAGTTATGCTCGATCATGTTAATAATCTACGGATTAGGATTCCCTAAAAATATTCACTGATTTAATTCCAGGAGGGTCTATCATGTCAATGATATTAATACATCTTGTTAGGTCCTGTCATGTGTGTAGAAAAGTTAGTATCCCCGTGACAGAATTATCCTGATTTTGATTTCAAATGTTGAAGAATCAAGCATAAAGGGAATTAAAGGAGCCGAGGGCCCGCACAAAGTGGTGAGGAACACAGAGGCATGAGCAGGTGCTCACGGAGAAGTCTCAGAAGTGTGTATGAGGTGCACGGTGTGTGCACACAGGCTGTGGCACCCGCTGAAGGCCACAGAAGAAGGCAGCCCACAGAATTTTTGGTTATAGGGGAGTGAAGTTGGGCCTTCCATTTTTACTCATTTTTGCATGTTGAACTGGGTTAAATTAACTTTTGACAAACATACGCCTACAACTGTGAGTTCGGCTGGGAAATGGGCAGAGGTAGCCCCCCTCCATGGTGGAATGGGAACCCCAATCCGTGTCTGGCCTGGCGAGGCCGCTTTCCATGCTCCCTTTGTGGTGCCTGCATGGTGCTGATGCTGAACAGCGTGGGTGGTCAGGTGGTAAGAAAGAGGTGTTGTTTTTACATCAGAGCCGGTGAGGAATTCACAAGGGAAGGACACTGCCTGGCCCAGAGTTTCTCACAGTCAAGTTCAAAAGTGCCGTGTCCCTTTTTTTCCTTTTCTTTCTTTATCCTCCCCTCAAACTTGAAGTTTCTCTGCTCAACTTTTAGCCAACAGAAAGTACTTTTATGTTGTTTCTTGACCATGCAGTTAATTCTGTTTCTAAATTATTTTTTTGACTTCTTTTGCCACTTGAAAAATAGGGTGGTGAGCACCTGTGCAGGAGCACAGACACTGGAGGGTTTCTATGGACTTTGGAATAACCCTGAAATTTCTCCTCCTTTAAAATTAATTGCCCTGCGTTTGCATGAGATACCTAGTTTCCGTTGTTGTAATGCCAGATGAGACCGTGTTTAAAAACATTCTGATTTTCTGATCATGGCATCAGTAGGGAAAGAGAAAAGAAATTATAGCAGTGAGATACTCAAAAGTTTCAGGAAATTGTTTTGATCAACAGCATGTTTACACAGCGTGAGAGAGCAGAAATCTGAAACACTTTGATCCATTTTTAGACCCTGTACATTATGCATGAAACCCCAAGTTGTATTAAAGTAAAAGCTTTTTGGAACTGAAAACATTTTTTTAAAACAGGCGTGCAAAAAGAACATGGAGAAGCTTTTTTTGGTCAGCGGTTGTATACAGGCTGTCACATATTTCTGCAAGGACATATTCGGGATGAATGTCACTCATCATGAACCTAGGTGCAAATAAATACGGTATTGCTGAACATATATGATGCTCTTTAATGGAGAACACATGAAAAAATTATGAGGAAATAGATAAACCTTAACACGTGCAGTTGGCACGTTGGTTATGGAAGGAAGGTGCTTCTGTGAAATTGGCCGTTAGTGAAGGATACTGCAGGCTGAAGCCCAGCTGCTGCGGAGTCTAAACGGACAAGATTCAGTTATTATCTAATTAAAATGTACCCCAAAACTCACTGCTAGCAAACTGATGCACTGCTCTCTCGGTATCTCACATTTTCCAACAGCACTACAAATTTTTCCCATGTTTACTTCCATTTTAGCTATTATTAGAAATCACTTCAAAATAAATATTTATTAAGAATCTATTTATTAAGAAATACCTATTAAAAATGCTCCCCTAAGAAACTTATTTCAAACATGATACTTCCTCCTTTTGGGTCCGATGGTGGGGGACAATGAGTAGACAACATAAACGTTAAAGACAGAGAAAGAAAGCTGTAAATCATCAAGAATGACCGTAAAAATTAAAACCTTCGGGTTTGTCAGGCTCCCCTGTGTATTAGCTAATAAATATAACCATGCTTTAGTTGTGTTCATCTTCTGATTTCACAGGCTTTGCAAATGTTTGTGTTCAGATTAATGTATAAATGTATGTGTAAGTATGCATATGCTCAGCACGCGGGCGCGTGTGCACCCGGGCCTATGCCAGGGCAGAGATATAGGTATATAGGGATATGTATAAACATTTGGCCAGTCCCCTAATAAACATTCAAATAAAATATACGTGTCCCCATGCATGAGTCTCCTCCTCCACCTTCTCCTCCTCTTCCTCCTCCACCTCCTCCTCCTCCTTCTCCTCCTTCCTCACGGTCTCTCCCCACCTCCCCCACCCCACTTCAAAGCTTGTGGTCCTTTCTCCATCCATGTACTAAAAGGTTTCTTTGTGAGCCAGGCCATTTGTCCGTCATTGTTTGGGGCCCAAACGGTGGTAAAATACCCTGTCACCGATCTGGAGCACGGTGAATGGCAGCTTCTCTCCGGACAATTGGCGGCGGTGCCGAGAAATATTCCTGAGAGGATTATTTAACCTTTCAATTTAGGGGGCACAAAGCCCGGCTGATTAATGAACTTTCTGATGGGCGCTGATAAGCGGATCTATTTCTTTATTTCCTCTAAAAGTGATTCCTTCTCCTGTCCCATATTACTATAATCTTAAACATAAAATGTGGCAAATAGATTAAAAAACAGCACTAAAGAGTTTATCTGGCTAGCAAACTGAAGGAGCTAAATTAAAATTGGTAATGAAAGCAGTGGCTGAGCCCTGTATATGGTTTTTAAATGCGCTGTGTATTTTGAAGAGACTTATTCTCCAGCCTGCCTGGTAATGACTGCTTTGGGTGCGCAGTCCGGGTCCAGCTTCTGTTATCCCCCCAAAAAAATGAGTTGTGTTATCTGGATGACTGCAGACACATATGCATCCCCCTTTCTCACTGCATGGGCAGACAAGGTCGATAGCATTACAAGGTATTTGTGGCAGTGCTTGTTTCAGTTTTCAGAGCTGCCAGTTTTCAGCCAGATTTGAATTACAAAAGAAGAAGCTGGCATGAAAATTGAAAGGGTTTATCGGCTAGTCTGAAGCCTCATAGCACATTGCTTATTTATGCAGTCCATTTGCACCAGGAAATGTAAAAAGGAAATACATTTTTAAAATAAGGTCATAAAGACCCAGATATGTTTAAGATGGCAAATAAAATATAGATACCTATAATATCTTTCCAGGAAACGATTTCACTTAATGTTGCACATTACTTCGGAGGAGCATTTATGTTACTGTCATAAATTTGTGCATTTGTGTCACCATACAGATAGTCCCCAGGGATTAGGAAGGAAGTGTTTGCTAACTTACTTTAAAATTAAAATAGAAAGGGAGATAGGTTTGTAGTTTGAGAGCCACATCAGCAATAGTTGGAGTTTAATGCACCATCCTATTTAAATAACATTTTGCATTCCCTGTAAAATTAGCCATGGGTGGCTAGAGAGATGCCACCACCTTTGGTGAAAATTGGGATGCCTTTTAAACCATGAAAATTTTGAGGTATTCAGGGATTGTATTGCTGTTATCCTCACTATCTTGCATATATTCATTTTCTCTACAAACTTGAGGATTTTTTGTCCGTTTCGTAGAAAAGACTTTTTGAATTAATATTTTAGGGTTTTCTTCTCTGCTTCTGAGAGTATCAAAAGACTGCATTCATTTATTTTAAATATATAATATTGTATTTTTTGTCTCTTCCTTTAGCGTTTTCACACAGTCAATTGTAGATGCTATTTGCATCTGTTTAAAATGCATTGTAGAAATGTCTTATTTCTGTAGAAAAAAATCACTTCACAGTGCTCATACTGTGGACCGGGTGAGTTAAATTCCTTCCTCTGGGAAAGGTTTTAGTTCTCCAGACCATGCAATCAAAAACTAAAATTTTATTTATCACTTGGTAATTTAATGGGTATCATGGCTATAAAACAAAAAAAAGTTTTAAAAAGCCCTAACAGCTGAATGAGATCACTTTTTTCTTGGTTATTTCACTGTGTTTTGGTGATGCCCAAAACAGTGGGAAGAATATCAAGAGCACATTTAGTAAAGTGTACTTTGTGGAAAAATGCTCAGGTGTGACCTTGACAACTCCTGTGGGAAGAGCAAGGTTTTTTAGATGGATGAAAAAATTATTTTATTTCTAGTAGTTTGGAGTTTAGGAAGATTAAAAGTCAAAATACTAAATTTGTACGTTTCTTGTTTATTAGCATGCACCAAGCTCAGTGTGTGTCTGTCATGAATTTTCATAAGGATTTTTACTACGTAGCATGTGTGGCTTAATGATGCAATCACCTGATAGACTGGGAAGACTCCAAAGGAGACGTTCCGGTCTGTTGTGTACATAATACTTGTTTCAAAAATCTGCCTAATTAAGGAATTACCCAATGGAATGCAAGTCTACTGGGTGCATGACACGGTTAAAGAAAATAACAACAACAAAAACCCTGGGTATAATTACAATATTACACGATACCTTATATTGGCAATTTTGAATATAAGGGAATGATGCTAACCTGCCATTGTTTCAGCTGACATGCAAGTAGGTTATGATAATTTGTAGGGGAAAATAAATGTATTTTTTTCCATGTTAGAGTTGCTCTGACCATTTCTCTGCCCAACTCCAGCCCACCGCCCACAGCGCATAACGATTCAATGATCATCTTTCAGTGGCTCAAAGAAGTGGTGAAACATTGCTGCTAATGCGTTTTAGTCCCAGAATCATGCCATGTTTGTCTTGTTGAGTTGAAAACAGCAGCCTAGGTTGTTTGGAAAGCCTGTGGTGGACACAGTGGTGGAAAGAGTGAAATTATTCCCTTGTGTTCTCAGAGTTGTCCAAATTCATGTTGGATGTAAGCAGAAGAAAACACCTCAGTCCAAGCCTTTGTCAGGCAAGGAGGTAGCTGTTGGGTGCTAGTGGATCAAGGGAGCCCATGCCCTTGGTTCCATCCACATACAAGGCTCTGGACAGTATGGGCAACTACTCTGAATTTGACTTGTTTCTCAGACGAGATTTTGCTGGAGCAGAAGTAGGGTGGAAAGCTGTGGCAGGTTTTGGGTCCAGTGCCTCTCTGTGTGTTGCAAGAGGTCACATGCACAGGCTGAGCTTGGCTGCCCTGCAGGTCACAGTCTGCACACATTGCATGTCACACTGCACATCATACCCTGCACACACCGCGTGTCACAGCCTGCACACGCCGCACGTCACACCGCACACCTCACTGTCCTGTGTCAGCCCTGGCACACCTGCAGAGGTGCGATGGCCCAGCAGGGGCTCTTTGGGTTGCACAAAGGAATCTGGCCTCTAGTCCTCCCCACCAGCAATGTCTGTGCGTCACATAATGGGGAGAGCAGGGAAACATGCAAAAGTAAAGGTCAGATGATTTTCCTTAATTAGTGAGATTTAGCCAGATTGTGGATCCTAAGTAGTAATGAGCTTCGTAAAAGGGAGCCCTGGTCGGATCAAAGTCAGTGCAGATAAGGGGAGCTCAAGGTCACCAAGGGAGCTGCCCAGCAGGGCCATTTGCATAAAAAATTACTGTCAGAAATAGGCCAGAGAGGCAGCCCTGGCATTTTGATCTCTTGGCCTTTGTCATGGAGATTCCTGGTTCAGAAGGGAGGAAGGCCAGTGTCCCAGATAATGATTAACTGTTTTAATGGCATTCATTCATTCATTCTGCACTAACTACTCATGCAGAAAAAAGGGTTATGTAAAATGACATTAGAAGAAAAATCATTTGTAATCGTTGCATCAGGCTGCACTTTGAGGAGACATTAGGAGTAAATCCATGGCGTGGTAGGCTTATGCTTTATCTTCTGATATTTACTGAGTTTACTGGTGCATGAAAAGCTTTCAGCAAGAATAGCAGATGGGATGGACCTTTCATAGGTAATGCTATCTACCAGGTTATTACTTCTATATATTGATAGTGAAGTAATCTCGAAGATATCACCCTACAAATATAGATTATTTAAATGTTTTTAACAAAAAAAAAAAAAAACCTGTAACATAAAGAAGCTATGTTGATGAATAGTTTACTTTGTATCCATATGGCTGAATCTTTAGATTATTTTTTAAGCCTTAAATAACAACAAAACAGAGGGTTTATAACATGCAGGTTTCCTTTTTAGTTGGCTTTGGAAAGGAGTAAAGTTATGTAGAGTTTAATCTGGCCGGAAACTGTTCAGTTTAATTTTTCCCATAAATATGGCCTTTTGTGTTAACTAAATAAAAGCAAGCAGGACAGGGGCACTGCCCTGGAAGGCGGAGGGTGGGGCACTGGGATGTGTGTAAGCCCAAAGGAGCCCCGTGCAGGAGGAAAGCCCCCACCTCTGCACCTGACCAGGTTTTGGCCTGGGGGACCATGGTCAGACGGCCACTCCACAGGTGCTCCTGGAGCTTATCTTTTCTGTAAAAAGTGTTGAGAACTGGACACAAGTGTTGCTACTTTCAATTTTAGAACAGTAGCAATGGCCAAATCCATAATTATTTTCATTTGAGGATGTCATTCCACAGGTGAAGGTGTCAGACTCTTCAATTGTAGTGCATGAAGCATCTTGGAATGTGAAGGATCGTGTGTCTGAAATAATACCTGCTTTTTGGAACTACATTATATCGTCATACTGCACCTTGCAAAGCCCACACAGTGCGATGGTGTCATTTTCACAAGGTTGTCTCTCATTGTGAGGCCCAGCTGGCAGGAAGCAAGCACAGCAGTGCTGTGGTGGTCCTGGTTTGGTCTGTGACACCTGTGCTGCGCTCGTGTGCCGGTGGCACAGGTCTCTGGCAGGCAGGAATGGGCAGAAGGAACCCTCAGGGGTTCTGTGCCAGCATCCCCATGTGGTCAGCAGTGGCCTCCAGCCTTGAAAACAAATTTGATATAGGCAAGGGTCTGCATGTTGGGAAAGCAGAGGAAGGTGCCACTCACATGGTTATTGCTGCTCTGCAAGAGCCCTGTCCAAGGCAGATGTGATTTCTGGGTAACCTACTCCTGCTGAAAACTAACCAGAATAATGATGATTGATACAGTAAACAAAATGCACAGGTTTTTCCCCGGGGGGACTATACAAGTGTTTGCATTTTGGTTTGTTGTTTTTTATGTCATTGTCTCTTCTGTGTATTTATGATAAAAGAATACTTGAAAACCTGAGCCAGCTTAGTGAGTCACTTACACACTGCTATTATCTGGAGAGCTCTCGCTGTGAGATGTAGAAGAGAAATACACAAATTGCTTTATAGGTTGTAGTTTTTTCCTTTCCCTGTTTCCCCATCTTTTGTCACAAATCACTGTTGGATGTGTCACTCTTCTTAGTCTTCCTTCAGGCCCCTCCTGGTGCGTGGATGTGAGCTGAGGAACATGACTCCAAAACACGCATTTAAACCCAGGGCTGGGGAGTTCACAATAAGGTGACCCTGCAAGTGTGAGCAGATTCATAAAGAATGGCACTGGAAGGTTTCTCTTGTTCCTGCCTATTTTACAAACACTGCTGTCATTCTTCTGGAGGCTCCGCCACAGTGCACAATGGCTCCCACAGCAGAAGAGCATGGCAGTACACATTTAAGGAAAAAAGACATTCCTGTAATGAGCTTTGCCCAGTAGTAGTAGTTTCTTTGAAAGATGAGCCTCTCTTCCGTGCTTCTTTAGTCACAGAGAGAAGGAAACGTACAGAATGTGTTACAGTCACTCTTCAGCCCTGCTGCTTTTGGACCAGGATTCCTGCATCCCTTGTTGGTCCTGGTGCCTGCCTGTGCCAGTGGACTGTGGCATCATGTCTGTGTCATGGGGTATGGGACTCATCCCCCATTCTCTCTGTGGATTGGCATTGTTCCTCTCCAGCTGATGGCCCCTGTGAGAGAGGAGGGCTTGGGAGAACAGGAGGAGGGGGGAAAGATAAATCAGCAGCTTATTTGCGTGCCTTCAGAGCTGAAATAACATGACGAGGTGGATCAGATGCCAGGGATGACTCTTCCCACCTCATCTGTGATGCTCGGGCTGAACCTCACTCTATAAAATTACAGTAGCATGAGCCACTTGCTGCTTTTTCAAACTTAATATTCCAACAGCAAGCAGGAGTATATTGATCTAAGCTTAATAAAATTTTATTTATGTAATTTTCATTTATTTTTAATTCAGCATTCAGAATACTGCCAGACCTAATTCTTGCCCTTTTCTGTCTTGCAGACAAAGCCAGGACCCATCAGGACAGCGGGTTCTCCCTCAGAGCGCCATGTGTCCGTGTACTGCTACAACTGCTCCCGCCAAGGACACTTCGGATACGTAAGTCTTGCTGCTCTCTGCCTTGGAGTGCATGCTTGGGGTGGAAATCCATCCCTACCACAGTGTGTGTGTGTGGTTGGAGGGAAGAGCTGGCAGAGCCGAGCTGGTGTGACACAAGGGGTGTGTATAAAGTGATCTCGCCCATGTAATTTAAAGATAGGGAGGAAAGTAAAAGTTACTATCTCTCCTTGGCAGGTTTATTGATTTGAGACTGCTTGGGAGAGAGAATATTCATTGGAAAACCATTGCTGAATATAGCCTTTTTTTTCCTTTTTTTTTGCTTTCTTTTTTTCCCATTAGTGCCTCACTGCCATGTTCAACATCATGTCAGGTTTTTCACCACAATCAATCAGCCCAACTATTTGAGTGCTGTTTTGGGAATTTTCCAGTTCTGCCTGCTAGTGGTGATCTTTATTTGTAGTTTCCTAGTTTAGTTCCAGATCTGAACGAAGTTTGACATCATCCTTCTGTAAGGTGCAGCCTGGTGAAGGAGACATCATAAGCCTTAAGCGGCTTCAGTAAAGACAGGAAATGTGCTCCATCTTCCAGGGTGTTTTGCTGATATTTATCACCTTTTTCAGTGCTAGTCATGTAAGTTCAGCTCTGTACCTGCAAATACCAACACGCAGAAGATATGTGGGTTTTTTCTTTTAAGCAATAAGAGCAGGAGCCACAAATACTCTAAAAAATTAATTCTATTCATGCACTGGATGTGTTCAGTTCATTTTTTCCTATGCCTTAGAAACAGCACATTGACAGCAAATTCCTCCCTTCCCTTCCACCTGCTCTTGCCTTCAACTACTGAGTCTGTTTTGTTTAAAGCTTGGGCCTTCAGTTTAGTTTAGTTTAGTTTTATTAAACTGTGAAAAAAAAAATGGCACTGGAGGAAGGCATACATGGACACAAGTAATGCTGCTGTAAAAATTAGGAATGCTGTAAATTAATTATTTAAGTAATTATTAAGGCTGCTGTAAAAATAATTAGAAATTAAGTGGGAGGAGCTGATAGCAATTACTTGGATAGAAACTGGTAGAAACTGTATAAAATCAGTGTGGGAGGAAAGCGACTTGAGGACATTTTATGGCTCTCAAAGTTAAGGAAGTTAAGAAAGTATTTTTAATAGTGTACAAGGAGCAGAAACAGCCTGAGCAATGACTGACTAAAAGGGTTTAAGCCAATAGCAACACATAAGGGCAGAGATACCAGAACTTTCCATGTGCACACCATTCCCAAAAACAGGAAAAAACTTGCAGAAAACTCATTCTTCACTAAATTTCAGGCAAGTGAATGGCAAAAAGGTGCTGAGAAATGCAAAACTCATCCAAAATGCATCTCTGATGTGCTCTACCTCAAGAAGAGAGAGGGGAGCAGGCAGGAGGATGCACAGGGAGAGGGGTTGCCAAGGTGGCACTCAGTGGGAGCAGTAGCACACACAGGAAAGCTTCTGGTTCCGTGGTGCAGACATGAGATGAGAAAAAGTTCCTGGTAGGTTCTGGAGATTGGTGACACCCAAACCTCACTAGAATGCCTTCAAAATGAAAGAAAGTAGAGTTAGATTAGCTTTCAGGAAGAAATTCTTCCCTGTGAGAGTGGTGTGGGCCTGGCACAGGCTGCCCAGAGAACCTATGGCTGCCCCATCCCTGGAAGTGTTTAAGGGTCAATCGGAGAGGGCTTGGAGCAACCTGGTCTAGTGGAATTTGTCCCATGACAGGGGATAGAACGAGATGAGCTTAAATGTCCCTTCCAACCCAAGCCATTCTGGGATTCTGTGTTTCTATGATCTCCCCAGTATCCAAGAAGAGAAAGATGATGAAGCAAAGCCCAGCAGGTAACAAGCAATTTACAAGGAGGATAAACACCTGTAAATGTCACATGGTACCCAGAAAAAAGACAGAACCATAGAAAGTGTCCCCATTAGCCTGGCTCACAAGACATGACTAAAACTGTGTGTACATCAGTGAAAAAATTCACATTCCTGTGCCAAGTGTTTGGGAACATGCACGTGATGCCAGAGCCAGCCCCTTCCTCACCTCACCTGTCTATTCAGGGCTCTTCTCCTCTTCTTTTTCCTCTTCTTTTCTCTGCACTCTGACGTGTGGACAGCAGCCCGCTGCAGGATTTGCCTCTGACTTGTCCCTGTGAGGGCAGATCACACGGTCAGGCCCCATATCCCTGTTGCTGCTCCCCCCACTTCCCCAGCCCACACACCCCTTTGGCCACACCTCTGCAGGGAGCTTCACCCAAAACGACCCAGGTGCCAGGCTGCCCTGCCATGGCACTGTCTCCGAGTGGCTGGACATGGGGGCAGCAGGAAGCAGCAGAGCCAGTGCTGGGGTCCTGCCTGCTGGCCGGATAGCCCTCTCCCTATGTCCAATAGTTCTGTCAGCAATTTGCCTGGTGTTTACTTGTCCTCACCTGTTCTTCATCCTCTGTTCTCTGGGTGCTACAGATGTGTAGTAACTGCAGGAAGACAGAGGATTCCTTCCATGTGCTTACACAGAACCAGTGTTTCAGTGTGTGCAGGAGCGATTATGAGCTGATAGTGAAAATGTCAGTGCTGACCACATCTCCTGCAAGTACAGACCAGGACCTGGATGATGTGGTGCATTTCACTTCCAGAAATCGCCCCTCAGACACTTCTAGTGACCTGAAATGTGTTTTGCAGGAGTGCTCGGAGAAGCGGATGCAGGGGAGCATGTTCCCCAGCTCTCCCTTTGTCTACTACTACGATGATGAATATGATATCAAGAGGAGAGCGAACAGGTTAAAAAGAAAGGTGGCAGGTACGCTGTTTTTGGAGGTCCCTCCTGCCTTTCGGTTCTGTGTTTGTCCTTTTTAGAAACATTGTGGGATTATTTTCATGTGTTGGGAAAAGGTGCATGGATTTGAACAGGTAGTCTGGTGGTAATCAAAGATTTGTGATTTTACTCATCCATGTCTATCATGGAAATTGACTGTGTCAAAGTCACTCAGTGGGTGTTGTCAGATGTTTTAATTCTGAAAAATCTGCTGACATTAAAAATGACATAAATAGCAGGAAGGGGATTAAATTGCAATTTTTTAAGATTATAGCCTGATGACAGGGAAAAACCCACAGTGAGAAGATCTGCCAGAGATAAATTTTTTGTCTAACTTCAAACATAACAAAGGAGAACTGTGATGGCTCAGGCACCAGGTGTTAGGTTTTTTAGGTATTGGAATAATTCACACTGCTTTCCAGATCTGCAGGAAGCTGGCCTTCTGCCGGAACAGTCTGAAACACCACTGCAGGAAGAACAGCTTGAGGTGCACAGCCACAAGAAAAAGAGCAAACTTTCAAAAGAGCAACACAGGAAGTACAGCAGGAACAGCGAGCAGCACAAGAAGATGAGGGTGTCCCAGGCTAAGAAGCCCCGAGAGGAGAAGCACAGGAGGGGTGCTGAAATCCACTGCACAGCGGACGGGGCCTTCCCTCGGGGGTACAAGCAGCCGGGGTGCAAGGGCAGCAGGGGCCGTCACAAGTCACTTTTCCAGGCTTTCTCAGGCAGCAAGGCCACGTGTATGCGGGAGACTCTGGAAGGTGCCAGAAGGAAGAAGAAATGGAAAAAGCAAAAAGATGCTAGTCCTGACAGCAGGGACAATCTATTCCTGATAAAACAGCGGAAGAAGAAGGCCAAACAGAAATCCTGGTGATGGGGAAGTAGGCAGGTAGCACTGGCATTTGCTGGCTCTGCCTTCTCTTTATACCTGTCCCTCTCTTAGCACATGAATTTGAGTCCGTCCCTGACCCAGAATGCTGGGCACCATCACCCACCCCGTTCATCTCCACAGCCAGAGCAGACCAATCCATCTCTCATGAGCTGTCCCCATGGCAAGCAGGATGCAGTGCTCCTGCCTGGGGTGGGTCCAGAATAGGCTGTATGTTTGTTTTCTTTGCTTGGGAGCCATGGGGGACACGCTGGGTTTGGCAGGGTTTGTTTCTTCACCAGTGAGATGTGGCTCTGCTGTTGGAGCACAACGCCTTTGGGGCCAGTGCCAGGGAGATTTGGGTCAGAAGGGATCAGGATGGAGGAACATGGGTGTAAATTACATTCCCCCAGCCATCAGTCCTCTCCAGGGCACAGAAGAGTATTTGGCACTGCCCTCCCCACTGCAAGAGTCACTGCTTTATGCTCTGGGATGCAGCAGTCACCCACCTTGCTCTCCAGGGCAGTGCTGTCCATCCTCTGCCCTCAGTGCTCAGCTTGCAGGTGTCCGTCCCTGTCCTGACCAGCTGGTCAGCAGGGCAGGAGCAAGCAGTTGGGCATGGAACAGAGTTTTCGTCTCACACTACATCTGTTCTTGTTCCCCTTGGTGTGAAAGCTGTTTCTGAAGAAAAGGAGTGGAGTATGGAGAATATACTTGGTTCCAGTCACACTGTGCTAAAATTTACTTTTTCTAAAGACAGTTATTTTTGTACACTGGAATTCAGCATGTTGTTTTAAGGTTTGTAAGAATAAAATGCTTTATCAAAGGACTAACCCAAATAAAACTTTACATGGGAAATCTGAAAAAAAATGTATTTGTTCCTCATTTCCTTGCATTCCAAACATAATTGAAAACAGCATCATGTTCTCTTTCCTCAGCTGAAACTACATCACCTCTGGCAAGAGGAAAGGAAAAGAAAGGAATGTATTTGTACTTTATTGTTTTGAAAAGCAAATTATCTCTACCCTGCTGCTCTGTGATATGCTCTCTACTATTCCACTCCTTAGTGAGCAGCTGATTGTAACAACACAGTGTCAGTCAGGTGCAAGTCCTCTCCTCATGCTGCAGTCCTCTGTTAAAATTAAAAATTATTTGTACTCTGTAGGAGTATCTGGAAAGGGATATGGGCACCCAAGAAAAAATAGAGGACTGTCATTCTGCCAATGTTATCTCATGCCAGTACTCCCTAAATTCATCAGGTTGTTGTTTGGCAAACAACAGTGAGAACACAGGCGTTCTCATGACCCTGTCATCCTGTCTCAGAGGTGTTTGAGGTAGAGATACACCTGCGTGGTACTTGGGAACCTAATATCTATCTTTGCTTCAGCATGTCATAGCCAACAAAAATAAAGTTTTTGCTTAACTTCATGTATTGCTTGATTAAAGAGTTCCTTATGATACTGAAAAGAAAATCAGTTTTAGCCCTAATGAAAAGATAAGAAATTATTTCCTTTTCTGAAAAGACTTGCTTTTAACATGGAAACTGCTCTTTTCCCAGACTCTGTCTTCTACATCCTTTTCAGGTTTTGAATTCTGGGTTTTATTTGAGTGAGTCAGCATTGGCCTTTAGCCAAACTAGCACAAACCTGGCAGAGAGGGAGGAGGGTTGTTTTCAGTGATCAGTTTGATCATCTGGCAAGCTAAGTTGTCTTGAGATGAGTGAATTTCCTGCACCTAAGAGATGCCTTTACATCATCCGTGTGCAGGGCCAGAGAGTGGAGCAACTCCTCCCCTGAGCACCAGGTGCCTGGCCAGCATGGCAGGATTTAGACCAGCCAGGAGTTCCAAGCTCTTTCTCTGATGCCCAGTGGCTTAAGGCAAGAATATTTCACCTTGGACACTGCTATGGAGTTGCTCAAACCCCATTGTGTGCTGGTGGACAGAGCCTGCCTGGCCTTGGGAAGGTAGTGGCTGGAAGTTTAGGCAAAGTGCTTAACACAGGTGCTTGGGTGAGACCCACAGAAGTCTGACTGCACGTTGTGGCTCCTGCCTGTCACTGGCAGCACCAGATGATGCATTTGTGGTGGAACTGCCTCTGGATGTCACTGCAAATCCTGCAGGCACCCAACCCTGCAGAGCCTTTGCTCTGGTAGATGTCTGCTGCTAATTGTGGCAGGATAGCAAGTAAAAGATGAAGAAAGCACATTTTATGGGACCGTGGGAAGGGAAAAAGGTGAAGAAGCAACACTTGGAAGTAGAGGGGAGCTGGGTGAGGGAATATCCTCCAGATGCAAGCTGGAATGCGGCGGGCGGGTGGCAGCATTGCCACTGTGGGAAAAGAAAGATCTGCAGCAGCACATCCAGCATGGGGCATGAACCACAGGTGCATTTGTGTCCTGACAGGTACTGTCAACTCTGGTACTGACCAGTGGCAGGCTTGGCAGGAATCTGCACCCACCACAGCATTTGGGGAGAACTGGCAGGTGTGGACAATGCCACCAGTGAGGAAGGAGGGACATGGACAAGGCTGGCTTGTTTCTGGAAAGCACCTGGGTAAATCAGGTGCAACAGAAACCGGTGCCTGAGGCTCTGTCTGGCACCACTTGGGACAAAGCAGGTTGTGTCTGGCACCAGCTGTCACCAGTAACCAGTGCCACCCATCACTCCCTGTAAGGCTTCTGTGAGGCAGCTGATGGATCTTAAAGAGTTCAGCACAAGAATAAAGCAGAGGAGATGAGTTTGCATTCAGTGAGGAGGAGAGGACAAAGAAGATGGCAAAAAGGGGTGATGGATTTTCCAGCAGCACCAATATCACCACATCAGGTGCTGTGAAAGGGCAGCACTGTGTTAGAACCCTGTGCCAGGCCTGGCAACTGGCGGATTGAGTCACCTCCATCAAGCTCTGCTTTATCCTATTAAACCACAATGTACTTCAGCCTGTCACTCCTCCCGCCTGCTTTCCCCCCTCCTTTAAAGAACTGTCAGTCCTTACTCCAGAGATGCCTGGGACTGGAAAACATGCTCATCCCAGGAGAGGACAGCGTCTGGAGGTCACAGTTGATGTGCACTGGTGAAGCAGCATGAGGAAACCTACATTGCGTGAATAAATAACGGGCTGTAGCTCAGCCCCGCTGCTGCGGAGGAGACAAGATGGGTGGATCAAAAGGTCAGAGTCTTGTTGGGTAATGGGGGCAGGTGTCCCAGGAGTGAAGAGGGGAGAAGGGAGTATTGGGGCCATCATTTGTTGCAGCCACTACACAGAGAAGTTGAGGAAGGAAGGAGGGCTGTAATTTGAGGTGTTTGTGTCCATGGCACATCTGTGGGAGGGAATTGGATGTCTTTGTGACATAGCACAGGTCTGGCTCCTCCTCAAACCATTCCTTTCCCTACAGTCTCCCTCAAAACATCAGTCTCTCTGTCCAACTGTTGTACAATCTGCTGGGACCATCATTTAACTATGTGTGGCCACAGCCACACTGTACCCAACACCAGTGGTCCGTGGTGACCACCCATGTGCCTCAGGTTGGTCTCAGTTCCACCCCACATGTCACCGAGCAGCTACTCAAGGGCACCGAGTAAACCTGAGGCTCACTTCTCCTGAACAGGTGGACACGGACACATGAGCACCCAGCAAGAATGGGCTGCACCTTCTATATGGGATTGTGTGTGACCACAGCAGAGCAGGGTCAGTCACAACCAACTGTGGCACCACACGGCACAGCAGCCAGTAATTGCACTTTTTTTGCATTGCAAAATGGTTATTAGCACCTCAGTTCATTATCAGAGCAAATTTAATTTTTCAATGTAAAGGAGCCAGTTGTATTTATAAAGGAAACACTGTTGATACAGCTGGAAAAAATTAATTCATGACAAATGTAAGGAAAATTAATAGTCTTTAACCAGGGCAATATTTGACTGTGTCTAATTGTGCTTTGCAAGGTTTCAAAAGTCCTGGCAGAGATTCTTGCAGAGGCATTTTACACTTCTCCTGATGAAACTGCATTTAAAAATTGGAGGTTTTTTTTTTTTTTAATTAACCTTGTGCCAGTCTGGTCAAATCATAGAAAAACTGTTGCAGAAACTTGGCATTCTCTGGCGTATTTGTGCACTGACAGGCATAGCAGTGCATTTGGGAAGGTCTTGTCTGATCCAAATCGATTCAGGCAGTAAACAAGGAAGAGGGAGAGGAGACAACGCCAAGGGCAGAGTGGCCACAGGGAGCCCCCGACAGGAGGTGCTGACCACGACCCATGGAGCCTGCAGGCAGGGGTGGCCACAGGCACCCCAAAGGAGTTTGGGATGGGGGAAATGTCACAGAGACACAGGTTCTCGATTCACTGGGAAGAACTCATGGATGCAGCTGACGTTTGGAGTGGTAGGCTGATTGCATGTGTCTGGAGCAAGTCCAGTGGAAGAGGAGCAAGCCCAGCTGAGGCTTCAGTGCCTGTTTGGGTCAGACCTCTAGGGGGCTGTTCCTGCTGGGTTCTGCAGAGGTTTCCACATCTCCTTTGCATCCCAGCCCCCTGTGGCACCAGCCACCTCTGTTGTGTGGACAGACTGTGGCTCTCCTGGCTGACAGCAGCAGGAGAGCTGCATCCTCCGTGTGATGAAAGCTGAGGTGCAGACAGCCCCAGGTGGGGTACAGGCTTGTGAACACTGTCACATCTGAACAGAGGTGTCTCAAGCAGCTGGCTCCAGCACCTACACTTCCACTGCTGTCACGGTGGCTGGTTTAGGGAGACAAACCAGTGCGTCCCAGTTCATGACAGTACTAGCAAGGCAGGATGGCCACTGCTGTTTTCCTTGAGGGGTGCAGGTGTTGCAAAGGGAATGTCTGTCCCCTCAGTGTCCTCCCCCTTCAGCCCTGAAGACAGCCCCACCCTCTTGCCCTCCCACCGCACTTGGCTCTCCTCAGGACAGCTTGGAAATGCGCCATCTCCTCAACTCGTCTGCCAACTTGAAGCCAATTTGCATTGGATAATTATTTTCAATTAAGTGATAACAATCGTGTTCTGAACAGAAATAATCTTGTCCAAAGGCCAAACAGTTTATCCCGTCTCAGAGATGAGGCTGCTGCTTTGTGCAGCGCCCATTGGCGTCGGTGCCGTTATCGGCCCCGCGGCACCGGGGTTCGGCTGCCAGCCAGGGAGGGACCCCAGCGTGCACCCACGGGCCCCACAGGCTGCTGCCTCTCCACCAGCACACGTGTCTCTCCACCTGCTCCCTTGAGGAGCTAAGAGGCTCTGCCACCGCAGTGGCTTCATTGCGACCTCTGGGTGGAAAAGAGCCATTTTTCATGCGCAGCCCTCACCCACATCATCGCTCCTCCTCCTGCAGTCCCACACACAGTGGGCACAAAGTCTGCACAGCAAGGGACAGCCAGAACAGCTGGAATTGGCCTCAGCTCCTGCCAGCCACCCAGACAGAGGAGACTCAAGGGTGCTTCCCACCAGCCTGGCATCTCTACTCAGCATCCCCCCGGCAAGGAGGGCCACTGCAGGAGCTGCCCAGGTATCCACGGACATCCCTCGACCCTGGCTGTTCTGTACCAGTGTCCCTCAGTGCTGGCTGTGTGTGTGTGCCAATGTTCCTTGCTCTCCAGAGTGGCACCAGCCACTGAGGGTCCCTCACATACAGCCAGGGGTGTGTGCAGACCAGTGACAGCCCCACGGAGCTGTGCCTGTTGTCTGTCAATCTCTAACTCTGCTGTTGCTGCAAAGAAGAAGCGGGGCTGCTGCCACCGAAGCACAGAGTCAGCCAGACCCCTTCCTGCCCTCAGGGGAGGAAAGGACCACCCCAACCAAGGGACCTGTCAATCTGACAGAAGTCACATTAGTTTGGCACTGGAATTGGGAGGCTCTGGCCAGCTCCAGCAAAAGAGAAGGGAGCAATGGTGGAGGCACCTTCCATCCTTACAGGCACCAGGATCTGCGCAGGGGCTGGAGCAGAACGCAGGGCCCTCTGGCCATGGCCCATCCCAGGTGACTGTTCCATGGCCTCCGACCACTCATTCCTCCGTCCCCACTGGTGCAGGAGAACTGCCACTGGTGGATGCCTCTTGGAGCCCGCTGGGAGCCAACCCGAGTTGGCCATGGGGGCGGTTGGACTCACAGGGATCCCTACACTGCGCTTTCCTGGGAGGAAGTTGGGGTGGTGGTTTGTAGGGTTTTTTCAATCCACCAAAGCCTGCTCTGTTGGGAAGATTGGACTCTGGAGCTCCTGCAAGTGAAAAATAGCAAATCCAATATCTTTTTAGTGGTGTTTTTATATTCAAATTAGACATAATCTCCATGAATAAAATTACTGTTCCCAAAGGGATCATGCCCAATTTAAATGTATAAAATGTCATTAAAAGGGCACTGGCTTGCTATTAAAATTTAACTCCAGCAAACCCCCAATGTCATTTGTATTATAGTTTCACAATTAAGCCAGAGATGTTGGAAATAATAGTTTTGATGTACAATGTGGTACTGTACAGTAGGAGCACATTGTTCCTGGGAAGCTGCAGCCAGACCTATGGCTGAGAACAGGACCGTGGTCGCGGCTCCCGGGTGCGCGGCATAGCCGTGGCACTGCCGAATGGGAACAGCCCCATGGGAACAGCTCCGTGCCCTCCTCTCTCTCCACAGAGTGCTCCCACCCAAGAGCGACAGCTGCAGGGAGGATGTGGGCCTGCTGAAAGGACCCCATGCCAAGGGCTGGAACCTCCTCCCTTTCGGGACTGTGCCAGCCGAAGGATGTGGATCCCTTTCCACTTTCCTGGCTTTGTTCTGGGTTTGCCCCAGCTCTGCCACACCGGTGCTGGGTGCCGTGCGTGGCCTCTTTCCATGAGGGGCTCAGTGCTACTCTCTAGGGCAGGAGATCCCCACAGGGACCATCCTGAGAGTTGGTGGAGCATCAAAAGCAGCTGGGAGAAGCAGCAGGAGGAAGGGAGGCAGCAGAAAATATCTGCTTGGGGCCATGGTGGCCTGTGTCAGGTCATTATTTCATCTTTATCTCAGCGCCGGTTCAGCTGCCAGGAGCTGCTGGCTGTTTTTCACATGGCAGTTGAGGTAGGTCAGGGACATCAGATTTACTGGGTGTTCTGATCACAGCTTGTGAGCTTTCAGACATTCCAGATGCCCCTTGGTCATCAAGAGACCTGACAAAGCCTGTTCCCACTCTCCCTGATGGATGGAAACTCTGCTGACCCCTCACAGCCCAAAGGCAGAAGCCAGGGATCCTAGGAGGTGACAGCCACCAGAGGAATGACCTGTCCTGTCCTGACTCAAACCCTCATGGTCCTGCTCAAACACTGGTGGTCCTGCTCCCCTCACCCGGAGAGGCTTCAGCTTTTACAGTTGAGATGGTGCAAGCAACATGTCCTACAAAATCCGAGAACAGAACCAGAGCCCCTGGTGAAGGTTGGCCAGAGCTGACCACTTGGTCACCAAATCTGGAGCCTGTCGCAGTAACGACAGGAAAGAAGGAGACAGACACCTGTTGAGCAAGGAACAAACTGCAGGCTTCCCCCACCCATCTTTATTTTACATGTGTCTCATAAGCCACTGTGGATTGGAGGAGACAAAGAGCCTCCCCTCAATCACACTGGTCAAAGGAAATGTCCATTAAACTTCTGTGACCAGGAGAAAGGAATGTAAATAAAAATACACCGTTACAATAACATGGCTGTGTTTATAGAGAATGTCTGGGAACTAGTTACAAAAGAATGATAACATCCAGAACTGCAAAACTCAGGGCAACAGGAGCCTGCTCTGATCATGGTCAGCTGAAACTGGGCCTCTTTAGCTGGGGAATCCGAATGACCTCCTTTCCCAACGGGTGCTGGCTCTCACCCTGAGTGCAGGTGGTGCCCCAGGACACGAGCTGCTGCCCGGCCCCGTGACCCCCAGACCTGGCACCAAGGCCCCCTGGAGCTGGCACAAACACCTCTCCCTGGGAAGGGGCAGCTCAGGAAGAGCCTATAATAATGTACCAAATAATTAGTGTGCATTAAAGGGTATGATGTGTATTCCAGCATGCATTTAGCAGAGCAAGCAGGTGAGTGAATACGCATGTTATAAAATACACGTATTTAACTAATGTGCAATTAATGGGGCAAACCAGTCAAAACTATTTTTTACTTCTGGGAACAGAACACCTTTCCAAGCATTTTAATTACTGCAGCTTTATTCTGAAAACAAAGATTGTATTCAGTCTTTCACACTCCCTCTCTTTTTCCCCAAAGAACAGAAAAACTGTGTTAAAACCTATCACTCCTGTGTGTAGGAGGGAAATGCTGAGCAAAAAAAAGCATTCAGAGCCCTGGGAATGTTGTGATCAAGCAAATTACTTCAGCAAGAGAGAAATAAATAACCCTATAAAATAGATCATATATATGTAATACATAGTATAGTATAGTATAGTATAGTATCATATCGTATAGTATAGTATAGTATATTAGAGTATATTGTATAGAATTTGCAAAAAACAACCCAGCTTCTGGACCCACTCTGGCAAGCTGGAACTGCACCCTGAGGGATGTGCAGGGAGTGCTGTGGGGAGCAGCACCATCGGGAGCAGTGCTGTGAGGACTCTGCCCAGCATTGGCACAGGGAAACAGAGGAACTGGCACTGCCAAATCTCGCTGCCCTGGCCAGGCTTCTGGCCATCCCCGGGCAGAGAGAGGTCCCAGCCACGTGCCTTTGGTGGCACCTGCAGTGCCAGCTGGCGCCACAGCATCACACCCTGCCAGCCTTCTCTCCTGCCCCCGTGCACGGTGTACAAAGCCCCTCCAGGAGCTGCTGGAGCACTCCCATCAGCCTGCAGAATGGGGAGCCCTCCCCTGGACGTGCAGCCCAGCCACCCCACAGCTGCAGACACGTAGTCTTCCCACATGCCCATGTCTGTGAGGGTGAGGGAGTTCCCCAGCACCACGGGGCTCTCCCATTAGCTGTTCCATGGAGAGGCTGCTGGAAGGGACAAGGAGAAAGCTTCTCCTATGCATGACTAAGCCGTACACACCAAACCAAAGGGACAGGCTGTGTGCTGGGTAATTCTTAACTGGATTTGTGTGTAGAAGCACAATAAGCCGTGTAATAAAATCTTTGTTTGCTTTCCACACCTTCATTTCATCTCTGCTGGACCCTCCCTGGATGCAACCCCACAGCCATGAGCACCCCAGGGACCCATATCCCAGCAGAGCCAGTTGGGAGCATCCCTGGCACTGCCGTGCTTCTCTGCCCCTTGCTGCTCTTCCCTTCTGCAGAGGGAGCCAGGGCTCCAGCAGCAGGTGAGACCCCAGCAGGGACAGCAGCAGCTGCAGCCCAGGTGGGGCAGCCACAGGGCAAAGCCTGTATCTCCTCAGGCTTCTCCTCCCGTGCAGAGCTGCCCCAGACCGCTCCTGCCTGCACCCAGAGCCCCACATCTGCCACCCCGGAGGCCTCTGCTCGTGCTGCACTGCCCCGAGCACCTTCTGCACATCCCACCCGTGGAGGGAGCTTGCCTTCCACCGACAGGG
This sequence comes from Climacteris rufus, assembly GCA_013398175.1. Classification (NCBI taxonomy): domain Eukaryota; kingdom Metazoa; phylum Chordata; class Aves; order Passeriformes; family Climacteridae; genus Climacteris; species Climacteris rufus. The sequence continues at coordinate 3,351 of VZRZ01004125.1, read as the reverse complement.
AAAAGCAGCCACTTAATTAAATACATTTCATTTTCAATGAACTTTCCAAATTTATGCTAATAGCTGAGTGCTTTTGAGTCGTTAGATGGCTGACAACACACCGGGTCATATTTTGCATTAAAATACATTCATTCAAAATGAAAGTATTGACAGATTTGGCATCCAGCAGTCCAGTGGGGAAATGCCCTATCCGGGCATTTCATCTAGAGCAGGTCAGAGTGTGGGTCTGGCTGCTCACGTGGCAACGACCGCATGGTAAGGTCCCTTTTAATTCTTAAAAGAAAAGCAGTTTAATCATTGTGAGGAACTATACCTTCAGGGTATCATTTCAAAAATACAGGCAGAGATTAGGAGGGATTTGTGAGATTGTGTTTATTCCCAATTTAAGTGCTTTCCATAAATTAATTATAAAAGCAAGCCCAAACCAGTCAGAAGTACACTGGGAAATTCTCAGAATGCTAGTCATTTTCATGCACTAATATTCATGCCATCTGCCTGCCTTTTTTCTGCATTTTGTCTAAATACTCTGTGGTTATCCTCATTCTGCTTTCCTTTGCTGCGCCTTGTCCCTCTCCCCCTTGCCCCACCACAGGTACTGCCCCAAGCACACTGCTGTGTTTTCTCTGAGAGCATTAAAAGAAGGAAGTAATAGTTTGGCAATTGGAACGTTGTCACCATGCAGGTACGGGATGCTGGTTTATTTCCATTTATATGGTTCCCAGATGAGGTGAAAGCCCCACATGACCTTCTGTGCCACAGGCTGCAAGGAGCACCAATGTGGATATGCTCACTGTGAATTTTCTCTCTCTTTGAGCCTTCTTTTAAGAGAGAATTAAAATATCACTCCTTAGAACAGCATCATTTCAGTTGCTCCCAAATACAGAATCCCAGCTATCCTTAAGGAGGATTAAAGAAACCAATTTTGAAATCCCTAATGGGAACAATATGTTTTTCCTCTCTACAGGAAACCTCTGAAAATGCTTTAAATATAACACTGCGGCAAGTCTGACAGCCCAAGCACACTCCAGCCCTCCAGTGCAGGTGGGATTTCCCCTGGCTGATGGAATCCTGAGCGCAGGGGAGCCCGGAGCAGCAGCCCCAGCGAAGCACGGGGACGTGGGCAGAGCGGAGACACAGGCCCAGCGGGGATGTCAGCTCAGCAAGGTGAGAGGAGACACAGTTCCAGCAGTGACATGGGGATCTCGGCACAGCAAGGCAAGCAGGAGCAGCAGCAGAAGGAGGTGGTGGGAGCAGGACAGGGTGGGAAAAGCCAGGCTTCTGGTGCTCTAGGTCCCAGCCAGGTGGGCAGCTCCAGGTCCCTCTGCCCGAGGAACCAGTGGGGGTGGCAGGGCTACACCAGCCCAGTCAGTGGCAGGCACAGTGGCACAGTGGGGGGACCAGCCTGGCACTGGGGGCACTTCCAGCCTCATAGGGAATGACAGAAAATCTGCCAGGGAAGTGCCTCGTGCCAGGACAGTGGGTGATGGTGTGGCAGTGACAAGGCTGATGGGCCAAGTCCCACACTGTTGGCAGCACTGTGGTGCTGCCAGGCTGTCTGATTCCAGCTCAGAGTGGCCTCTCTTGCAGGCAAAGATTGCTCGTTTTTGTCAGGAATAAACCCAGGCAGGGGCCCACAGCAGTGCCCAAACAGCATTCCTGCCAGCCCTCTCACAGCAGCAGGAGCCTGATCTGGGAACAGGCAGGTAAGAGGGACACAGACACCTGTTCTTGAGGGTGATGTAGAGGTAAGAGATGCCTGGGGAAGCAGACACAGCCCCTGCCCGGTGGCCTGAGGGGATGGCTGGAGGGCTCTGGTGGGGAACACCAGCCCACAGCCCTTTGCCGGGATGAGGGGCACAGCCCTTGCTGATCCCCAGCTCCTCCCCAGCACCACTGCTGGTACACGATTTTGTCCCTGGGGACACACAGCACAACCTGGAATTGGAGTGCAGCTGTGATCATCAGCAGATTATCGATTAACCAGGTGGATCCCAGCAAACAGGCTCTGCTCTGGGACTGAAGCCCCGGTGAAAGAGAGTTTACAGGTGATTTTAAGTGATTAAACCATGCTGTGACCACCATCCTGTGCTTTGTTTTGTAAATAAACCCTCCCTGGGGATTTCCATCTCTCTGGTGCCACGGGGGGGACTGACCCAGAGCTTGAAGGTTGCTGGAGTGTCGAAAGGGAGTGACTCCACCACATCCACTGGGACTGGGAAGTGGGAGTGGAAAAGCCTGGCAGGATGAGCCTGGAGGTGTCACACTGGAGAGCAGGTACTCCTGACACTAATCCGTGCCTGATCAGGGAGGGAGATAAGGTGTCAGCTCGAATGATACCCAGCTCAGCAGCATAAAATAAACTTTCCAGAAATTATAACAAAATAAACCCAATTCTGCTGGCATAATCTGACAGCATATGGATGGTACATCATGATAAAAGGAAGTCCCACCCAGAGCAGCAGAACAAATCCCACCTGGAGAGATGTTCTGGTATACATATTTGGAACTCCGTGCTCCCTTTGCCCACAAATGTGTCTTTACCTGTCTGCCTCGGTGCTTGTTCCCAGACACAACACAGCTATGCTGCTATCGAACTCACAGCTCCTTTGGGTTCCCCTGCCCTGTACCTGTAATCACAGAATGTGTTCGAATCAGGTCTCCAGAAAATTTAAATCTGGGTTAATTAAGGAGCAGAGTCTGTTCAGCACTGTCAGAGGTGGCATTCGGCCCATCTGTAGCCTCCGGGATGCCCCAAAGCTGCCAGCAGAGACTGCGGGGAGGAATTCACACCAGAGCAGTACCTGACACGGGTGTGTGGGTGTAAGAATGTCTGGACATTCGTGTACACGCAGGTGTGTGCATGCCTGTGCGTGTGCCTGTGTGTGTGCGTGTGCAGGGAGGTGCACCAGCGTGCCAGCATGCGACAGTGCGTGCATGGACACGTGTGCACGTGCCTGGATAGCACAGAGCGCTGAATCCATTCGGCTGGAAAAGAACTCTGCCACCCTGTCCCCAGCCCAGAGCTCTCAGTGTCACAGCCAGGCCTTCCTTGCAACTCTCTAGGAATGGGCACTCCAAAGCTCACTGGGCAGTTCCAAGGCCTGAGCACACTTTCCATGGAGAAATTCCTGCTGCTGTCCAAGCTGAGCCTCCCCTGGCCCAGCCTGAGGCCGTTCCCTCTGCTCCTGTCCCTGTTCCCTGGGATAACATCCCAAATTTCCCCCCTGGCTGCCCCTCCTGGCAGGAGCTGTGCAGAGCCAGCAGGGCCCCCTGAGCCTCCTTTTCAAGTGCAGGGATGTGCACATGTCCCTGATGGACACACAGATATACACAGACACAGACACACAGACA